>CM029013.1:104584976-104982373 GCA_016801055.1 Panax notoginseng
TTTGACGGATTAAGTAAACAAATTACAGATTTGGCTGATCTGTTTAAAGAACTACATCAATCTACTCAGGGTTCGAAAATACCCATACATGTTGAATCCTCTGCATAAGGAGGAACCCAAGGTTCTGATAAAGCCATTACAGTACCTGAACTACAGTTGGATACGACCAACAAAAGTCATAATGCTGCCCATCTCACAGGAAATCCAGACACCGATGACATCAGAAAGAAGGTCCTTCAAATAGAAGAAACCCTTCGTTCTATTAAAGGAATTGGAGTACATGGGAGTGTCTCATATGCCGATCTTTGTATATTTCCTGGGGTGCATTATCTAGAAAAGTTCAAAACTCTTGACTTTGAAAAGTATGATGGGTTAGGAGATCCTTACACACATTTGAAGGTGTTCATTGGAGAACTTGAATCTTATGCAGAGGACGAGAAGCTCAGAATGCAGTTGTTCCAAAAGAGTTTTACTGGAGAAGCCCGTTCATGGTATACCAGATTAGATAACTCAAAGATCCATAACTGGGAAGAGCTAGCCATGCCTTCCTCACACAATACAGTTTCCAGTCTCAGATGGCTCCTGACCGATACCAGATTACCAAGGTCAAGAAACAGTCCAATTAGTCTTTCAGAGAGTATGCTCAAAGGTGGAGGCGCCTTGCTACTCAAGTGATTCCTTCCATGACAGAGTCAGAAATGGTCATGACCTTCATAGACATACAATAAGCTCCTTTCTATGAAAGAGCCTTAGTTGGCATTGGTAAACCATTTTCTGAAATGATCAAACATGGAGAAATGGCCGAGATGGGATTGAAGTCAGGAAAGATTCAAGACCTAGCCGTTCTCAAAGCTGTTGCTGAGCACATCCAATCCAGAAATTATGGAAACAACCCCTGGAGGGTCCATAAAAAGAAAGAGGATGATGTTTCCTTGATACTACAAGGTCAGAAAGGTAATCAGAATATGCCTATTCAATGGAGAAATTACACTCCTTTTTAAGCACAGTCTTCAAACCCTCCATTGCCTAATGGTGGAGAAGTCAAACGCCCTCGAGTGTTCACACCCCTAGGGGATTCACTCGAGAACATTTTTAATCTTCTGACCACTCAAAAGAAAATCACGCATCTTCTTCCACCAGCCAGCCCTAATGGGAGGGGTTTTAATGCTGCTCAGAAATGTGCTTATCATGTCGGGGCACCTGGACATGATACACAAGATTGTTGGGCCTTGAAACACAAGATCCGAGATTTAATAGACAAATGGTGAGATAGTGGTCGCCAAACCAAATTAACCTCACGTACAAGACAACCCTCTTCTGCCACACAAAGAGGAAGAGGTCAACATGATTAACTGGAGCAATGGACAGAGTTCCAATCTTAACTGTGAAGCATCCCAGATCATCAAAGACGGTGTTGACAAATGGGATTATGCAAAGTTCCAGTTTACGATGGAACGAAAGATTAAAGCTCTGTTTAAGCAAATTGAGCAATTGGCCGAACTGGTGACCTATCAGCATCAAGTCACACACCAATTAATTAGCCAGGAGCATGCTAGTCTCCTCCCCTTGGTTATGAATACTCCATCGTCACCTTCAAAATATGTAACATTGGAGGACAAAGTGACGAAGAGAGCGACTGCCAAAGCCCATCTGGATTTTGCTAATAGAAGGGAATTTACATACCTGGACTAACCTATGGAGGAGATACTTTAGATGCTAATCAATGAAGAAAGAATCACTTCCCTTCCACCTCCAATTAATCCCCATTCAGGGCAGTTCAATCATGATGGAGTATGTCAGTATCACTCCCATTCTCGCGGTCACAGCACGGAAGAATGCTGGGCACTCCGCCACCTTTTTCAGAACTTAATTGATAGCGGTGTCTTGTAACTGGCAGACAATGATACTGTGCTATTTGAGAGTGAAAATACCTATCCCACTAAATGGAAGGGACTAGTAGCAGTTATATCCACTGAGGATGATGGGACTGTTAAACCACTCACAATTCAACTCAAAGGAATTAACAATCTTTTGAAAGTGGCTGCTCTAGAGCCAATCAACCTATCATTTCGACCATAATATCATGTTGTCAGCTTACAAAAAGTCCCTTGGAATTATGGAGAAGCTGAAGGATCCACATCTCATACAACTGCTGCAGTGTCGAAGGAAAATCCACTGTATCTTCCCCAACGGGTGATGAAGCCTACCATCGAATCAAAGGGGAAAATTCCCATGGAGAAGATTGAGAATTTCCTCCGTGCTATGGGTCATAATGAAGCCAAGGTGGTTTTAAGCTTAAGAGAAGCTCCACATCAAATTTCAATATTAGACTTGGTTTTAACTTCCGAAGATCACAGGAAGATTCTACTAAAGGTTTTGGAAGAAGCCTACTTACCGAAATCAGTGGATGTTAAAAAATTTCAACATCTGGTGGATCACATTTTTAACAACAATGTGATCTCTTTCACTGATGATGACATACTGCCCGAAGAGACCAGTCATTGCAAGCCGTTACACATTACAGTTTTGTCTTCCGGATACATGATAGCTGGAGTTTTGGTAGATGGAGGTTCGTCTCTGAATATCTGTCCTTATGCTACGTTGCTGAAGATGAATGCTAATCTCAAGCGAATCCGAAGTAGTCATATGATCATCAAAGCTTTTGATGGATCCCGACGGAATTTAGTCGGAGAGATTGAGCTGCCAATTGAGATTGGTCCCCATACATTCCGTGTATCTTTTCATGTGCTCAAAATAGATACAGGATACAACTTACTTCTAGGGAGACCGTGGATTCATATGGCCGGGGCAGTCCCCTCCACTCTTCATCAGTAACTTAAATATATTATCAACAATAGCCTAGTCACAGTCAACGCTGAACCGGAATGTCCTCAACATGGTGACCTTCCACTTATCAATGTCAATTCAGATGTTGAGCCGGTCAGTTTTCATGCTTTGGAAGTAAACAACACTCAATACCATTCTGTTGGGACGCCATTTCCTATTCCAAAGATTTCTGCCGAAGTAATGGCAGCTACTCAAGAAATGATGTCATTGGGACACCAGCTGGGACAAGGGCTGGGTAAAAATCATCAGGGTATTAAGCACCCGATTCAAGTGTCTAGTTAACCTGGGACAGCTAGACTAGGCTATTCTGCCAGTTCCAGGTACAGGAATCCACATAAGCATAATCAGATTCCTTCAAATCAGCCACATGACTATTATATCCACCTGTAAATCTAGAGTCCGCACAATCTCCGGTAAAGGTGCCAGCCAATGTAATGGCTATGTTATTTCCTAAATCGATACCAGTAAAGGAGAAGGAAGTCTTTGTTCCAGATCCCAAGGTGGAAGAAGAGGAATGGAGAATTAAACAAGACATCGTCCGAATGATGTCAGGTGTACGCATCATTGTCCATGATGAACATACAAATAGATACACACCAGACGATGATTGCCCAGATATAATGGTCATCATTCGGGAGAAGGAGGATGATGACAGCCCCTCCATCACTGCGGTCCACCGGGACTTTGCCCTTGCCAATTGGAGTATCACTCCTTGCATTGGCCGACAAGGGTAAAATGGGCAGGACTTCTTTCTGCCCTATAGATATCATAACTGCTTACTTTTCTATACAATATTAACAGTTGTTTTGTTCGTACATGCTAACACTTTGTATGATTAAACAATTTCATATATATTAAGTGAAATCATATTTTGTTTCAGGACTCTGAACTTAGATGTTCCTGTACTTGCTAATAAGATGCCTCTTCTCCACAAGGATTGTAACTTTGATGAAAAGTTGGACTCAAACTTGATGGAAATACAAGAGGACATTGAGGTGCCTCCGGAGATTAAAGAATGGGTCGAAGACAAACCTAAACCTAACCTTGATCAAACCACCTCTTTCAATCTCGGAACCTTAGAAAGCCCTAGGTTAATCCAGATTGGTTCAGACCTTACCCCAAACCAGAGGAATGACATGGTTACATTACTAACCCAATTCCAGGATGTGTTTGCATGGTCTCATGAAGACATGGTGGGTTTGTCCACTGACATTGTCCTTAATCACCTTCCCATCAAAGAGGGATTCAAGCCAGTCAAGCAGAAACTCAGGCGATTAAAACCTGAGTGGAGTCTAAAGGTGAAAGAAGAAATTATGAAACAATTTCAAGATGGTATTATCATGGTGTCCACATATCCTGAATGGATATCCAACATCGTTCATGTACCTAAGCCTAGAGGAAAGGTGCGAGTTTGCTTGGATTATCGGGATCTGAATAAAGCTTGCCTTAAAAATAACATTCCCGTGCCCTTTATCCAAATTCTCATTGACAATACTACTCAATATGGCATATACTCCTTCGCTGATTGCTTTGCGGGGTACCATCAGATCATGGTTGCTGAGGAGGATCGTGAGAAAACTGCTTTCATCACTCCTTAGGGAACCTTTTGGTACAGACATTTGTCTTTTGGCTTCATCAATGCCGAAGCTACCTATCATAGAGCTATGATGGCTCTTTTCCACGACTTAATACACAAAGAGATAGAAATCTACATGGATGACATCATCGTCAAATCTCGAAGAGAGCAAGACCACTTAGACCATCTCAAAAAGCTTTTCAACAGGTTGCGTAAGTATAACTTGAAGTCAAATCCAGCCAAGTGCGCCTTTGGTGTTAAATTAGGCAAGTTGCTAGGATTTCTAGTCAGCCACAAAGGGATTGAGCTGGATCCCACCAAATCCAGGCCATTATAAAAATGTCCACTCCTTAGACAGAGAAGAAAATACTGGGGTTTTTGGGAAGAGTCAACTTCATTAGTAGGTTCATTTCATAACTCACAGCAACCTGTGAGCCTATCTTCAAGCTATTAAGGAAGAACTCCTCCATGAAATGGAATGATGAGTGCCAGAAGGGCTTCCTTACCATCAAAGAGCAGCTAGTCAAAGCTCCTATTTTGGTACCACCTAGGGATGATGTTCCCCTGTTCATGTACCTGTCCATAAGTGACAATGCCATGGGCTGCATGCTGGGTCAGAAAGACGATAGAGGCCGAGAACGAGCTATCTATTACCTCAACAAAAGATTCAGCAGTAGTGAACACAAGTACACTCTAATTGAGAAGACATGTTGTGCTTTAGCATGGGCTGCCATGAGGTTACAACATTACCTCCATGGGCACACAACCCATCTCATATCCCGCGTGGATCCTCTCAAGTATGTGTTCAGGAAGCCCATACTGAATTGTCGACTGTCCAGATGGCAGTTGATTCTGTAACAATTTGACATTGTTTATGTGATGCAAAAGTCCATTAAAGGTCAAGGAATCGCGGATCAACTGGCCACCGTACCTTCAGGGGATTTCAAACCTTTGTAAACATACTTCCCCGATGAAGGGGTAATGACAATTCAGTAACACCATCAGTACGATACATGCCAAACATGCAATATGTGTTTTGATGGAGCTATTAATATAGAAGGTTCTAGAGCTGGGGCAGTTCTAGTATCTGGTATAGGGGAGCAGTATCCCGTCACCGTCAAATTGTAGTTTGTCAGCACCAACAACGCAGCTGAGTATGAAGGCTATATCATGGGGCTAAAACTTGCCCGTTTAATGGGCATTAGGCGGTTAACTATCTTTGGAGATTCAGAGTTGGTAGTCAAACAATCCACGAGAATCTATCAAACCAAAGAGCTACATTTGCTGCCTTACCATCGGCAAGTTATACAGATGGCTTCGGAGTTCGAAGAGATCTCCTTTCTACACATTCCTCGTAATAGGAATGACTTCGCAGACGCATTAGCAACTTTGGCCTCCTTGATTCCCATACCTAACAAGGAACACATGCCAAGCGTCACATTGGCCCTGCAAAAGGCACCAGCCTATGGGAATTATGTTGGAGAAGTATCGGATGAGCTACCTCCCATCCAACAACCTTGGTATCAGTATATCAAGGAGTACTTGCGAGATGGATCTACACCCGCTGAGGCGAGCCTAACTGAACAAAGACGGATTCATCGACTAGCTATGAAATTCTACCTGAGCGGAGATGCACACTATAAGAGAGATGCAGGACTAAGTTTCCTCAGATGCCTGGACAAGGATCAAGCTCAGAGACTCATGAATGAGATCTATGGCAGAGTATGTGGCCCACACATGAGCGGCCTTTTACTTGTAAAGAAGATCCTCAGAACAGGACATTATTGGCTTTCTCTCAAGACTGACTGCAATGACCACGTCAAGAGATGTTATCAATGCCAAATTCATGGGAATGCTATCCACGCCCCTCCACGGGAGCCCCATAATATGAGTTCACCTTGGCCCTTCTCAATGTGGGGAATGGACATGATCGGGCCCATTGAGCCTAAAGCCAGTAATGGACATCCCTTTATCTTCACCATGATCGACCACTTTACCAAGTGGGTAGAAGCAACCTCCTTCCCCAGGGTTACCAAAGAAGTCATCATTGCGTTCATCAGAAACAATGTCATTTGTCGATATGGACAACCAGAGGTGATTATATCAGACAATGCTAAGAACCTTAACAACAAAATGATGGAGAAGTTATGTAGTAAATTCCACATCAAACACCTTAACTCCGTCATCTACCGTCTAAAGATGAATGGTGCTATTGAAGCGGCTAACAAAAACATTAAGAAGATCATGCAAAAGATGTCTGCCAATCACAAAGGATGGCCTGACCTATTGCCCCTTACTCTGTTAGCCTACAGAACGTCCATGCGCACTTCAACTGGGGCAACCCCCTACGCATTAACCTATGGGATGGAAGCAGTACTCCCTATAGAAGTAGAAATGGAATACCTCAGTGTGTTGATAGATGCTCAGCTGGATAAAGATCAATGGGTACAAGACAGGTATCACCAATTGTCTCTAATAGATGAAAGGCGAACCGCATCTATCTTCCATTGTCAGTTATATCAACAAAGGATCGCCAGATCCTACAATAGAAAAGTCCGGCTACGGCAGTTTAAACAACATGACTTGGTTTTGAAGAAGATCATCGATAACCAAGATCAGTCTTAAGGGAAAATTTGCTCCTAACTGGGAAGGCCCATTTATTGTCAAGGAAGTATTGACAGGAGGTGCTCTAAGATTGCAGGAAATGGACGGTGATAAATTTCACAATTTATCAACTCGGACACCGTGAAATGGTACTATGTCTGAAGTTACCATTAAGCAAACATCCTGGTGTTGGATCATCAGATCACCAGTCATTCCGGTTCTTTAACCCTTTACCACATACAACTCTTTTTCAGGCTTTGCCCCTCAGGGAAACATACTCTTCAAGCCAGCAACCTGGCTTCACTGCGCTCTTACAACTTTGGTCATCCCACTAGGGATTGGACCTCTCACGTTTATAGTTTGTCCCCCTAAACATGGGATCAAACTTTTCACACCTACAGTTTATCCTCAACCTAGGATTAAACTTTCTTCCCCGCAGTCTGACCTGCACATGGGATCAAGCTTTTCAACTTGTCCTGAGGGGCGAACTACGTCAACCTGATCTCCTTGATACACGGGAGTATGTAGGCAACCATATTTTATATGGCCCGATCGCAATAAAACAAAAACAACAAAAACACTTCTACACTCTTTTCCTTATAAAAACAAAAACAATAAAAATATTTCTACACCCTTTCTGCCACATACAACGTTGAGCCTCTTACACCAGGTTCGAACTACGCAGACCTGATCTCCTCTTCAACAGGAGTACGGAGGCAGCCATTCATGGTTTGGTCTAACCCCCTGCCAAAACACAAATACTTGTCAACGGTACTGGGATCAAACTTCAATCCATCATATTTAATTTAGCTTCAAACCAAACGGATGGAATTACCTGAACTCCTCCTAAATAGGAGATTCGGCGACCATCTAAGATGCGATTATTCCTCAAAGAGCAACACCAATACATAAGAGATGGAATTAACTAGGCTCCTCATAAATAGGAGTACTGGTGACCATCTGTGGTGTGGTCAATCTCAGAGAGAAAAGTCATACTCCTCTCCACATTTCCATACAGAAACTAGTCCCAAGACACCAAAGATGGTAGGGATATACACAGATCCATGATCCATTCTGAACTATCCAAAGACAAGTCAATGTCCATCCAGCAAGGAGGAGGTCAGAATACATCAAGATCACAAGCCATGAAGAAGCAGGCAAATATCAAGCAAGTATTCAAGCATATCTAGAAGGGAAGTAATCAAAAATATATTTCCCTACTATATATATTACTGTTTGATATATAATGTAAACTGTACATGACAAAATGGCTAAGCTAGTCTGTGCAGGAAAATACAAGGCTATCTACAGATCGGTATGCATACGAGCTAACAGATCTAACATAACATCCCTCTCAGAAGAAGATAATGGTGTCAATATCTACGTCATCAATCATGTCCACCTAATGTAACTCCTCCTGAGTCACTGGATCTCTATCAACAGGGATATAAGGCCTATACAAAGGAGGATCTGCACCGACAAAGCCAAATGGGTCATCTGAGGGGGCAGCTCCTGCGCTGGAAGGATCAAACGAATCTGCCTCTACCGGATCTCTGCCCAAATGCCGAATAAAGAAATGTGCCCGGTCCAGTCGCTGGGTTAAGCTGTCAATCTGTGTCACACGAGTCAGATCTCGGACACAGGCTAGCCAATCCGTTATTGTCACAGATCCTGGAACCATATCCCCCATAAACTGAGTGGCGCGGGTCTGAGCTCCAATGGTACGAGGGATCCACCAATGTTGGAATACATCCTGAGTGCAAGGACCCTCTGACAATGCAAAACTGTCGACACCCAACAATGGGATATTAATGACGGGTGACTGCGACACAGGCTAATAACACCTGATAGAAGGCAAGATCGGTATACGGATCTCTCCTATGGTGCTCCTAATAGGACGCTCTCCTAAATAGAGCTCCCATCCTCCATCTGTGAAGAGAGGAACCCTACGGGTGGAAATCACATGCTCGACACAAGTCGGGTGCCCATCCTCAAATCCAATGGCCAAATGCTCCCCATAATATGGAATGTATGTGATAACATCCGCTGTCAACAACTCCAACTGTAGGCAATAATGAGTGAAACCCTCAGCTATGTGGACCTCCGCTAGTATGGAATGATGCCATCTCCGTCCTCGTGGGTAGGTATCCAACCCTAATACACTCACTGGACGTAAACATGGGACCCTCTCATAGGCCCAAAACTGCCAACACAAAGGCAAACATCTGCTGTCAGTTAACACTCTTAACCTGTACATGGTAAATTACAAGAGAAATACTTACCAGCAGAAATGGGTAAAATCCTAACCAACCCTCGGTTAATCCTTGCGAGAGCATACGCATGCCCTTGAGGAAATAGGCAAATGTGTAGGAACCCTAATCATACTCTCCTATACGGTCCACATGTCGCGTGGCGCTGATCAATGCGAACGACACCGTAGAAGAGTTATCTGCTATGAAGCAGCCCCTAATGATCATCAGGAACAATCGCCGAAGAATGAGATCCCTGACTTTGACATCAGCTGGTATGGGCTCACTCAACAGCCCACTCATAACATTTATGCTCAAAGGACCCGTACGAATAGTCCTGCCCTTAAACGCCTCCGCCGGAACTCCTAACAAGGATCTGACGGTAGTCGGGATATTATCAGCTGTGCAATGCACTGGTGCCCCTCCAAACTCCATACCTACGATAAACCGCCAATCCATCGGCGTCATCATCATCTCACAGTCCAGTAAATGGAGAGACTGAGTCTGGTGAAACCAGCGCTCAGACAATGCCCTAAGGTAACCCCAGGGACAACGACGGGGAAGGATGGAAAAAAATGCTCCAAATCCCCAGTCATGCACAATCGCTCTATAGTCAGGATGCAGAGCCTGGTACATGGAGTGAATGCTGAACCAGTTCCCTCAAGACTATGTAAAGCCGGGAAACTGCAAAATGTAGATTGACATCGGAATCCTTTACTCCTCATCAATAGGAAAGAAGGAAGATTAAGATCTAAACTTTATACCTCGTTGGCGTGCAAATACATCGAGGGATGTCTACTCAAATCACCCAGAAGCTCTGGGTTTGCCACTTGAATACTCGAGAGGTCCCTACGGGGAACATGCACAGCAGGAGCGGGGTTCGCAACTGGAACATCCTCCTCCTCATCCTTGACATCCGGTACATCAACCTAGACGGGACGTATCACCGCCTCCACTAACCGATGAGGATGTGTAATGGAACGGGGTTGAGGCACTTCAGAAGCCCTCTTCCGTACACCAGAAGTGGTCTTGCAGGAACTACACGGCTGATCTAGATCCATAATATCTACACAATAAGTCTCCAAATCACCTCAGAAGGGAATTTGTAGAAAGACGTCCCAACTCAGCAGATCTAAAGAAGAGCTCTCAGATTTCCTTTGCAGCGCAACTTAAAAATGACTTATGAAATCAACCTGCAGAATTTTAATTTCCACGGTTGGCCGTAGGTCCATTTGCGGCTTTAATAGGTGTACCTGCGACACCCCTACATGGGTCCCACCCCTCTGGCTGGGTCCAATTTGAGTTTCAAAGGAGTTCTCACAAGCTGAAAAGGCCAAATGAGGGATAAAAACGCTACGCGATTGAGCGGAATAGCCTAAAATCCTAGTTCTTCTGGGCCCGACTATGGCTTTCATATCATTCATTGGTATTCGCCCGAGCACAAGGTATACTATACCAATGATCCAAGTCATTGCAGATCACATTCGACAATACTGCACAGAGGTCCAATGTTGTCAATTTAGGGTCGTCACCCTAATCCTTTCCAACAGATCCCCGGCGGGGGTTACAACGCCTGTTCCGCTGATACACACATCAGCGATAATCCAACAGATCCCCAACAGGGGTTACAACGCATGGTCATCTGTCCACAAACAGATCCTTAACGGGGGTTACAATGTATATTATCCGTTAACACACATATCAACGATGATCCAATGCGTATCCCCGGCGAGGGTTACAACTCATGTTCCACTGATACCCGCATCAGCGATGATCCAAGAGATCCCCGGCAGGGGCTATAATGTATATTTTCCATTGATGCACATGTCAACGAATGTCAAGCAACCTTTACATCAGTTCAGCCGTTAGCAAGTAAACCCAACGTTGCATTGGAAACCATTCGATGAGTTCATCAGTTGATACACACATCAACAAAGGTCAAGAAGCCTTGGCATTCATCTCCAGTCAGGAGTTCATCCGTTGATATACATGTCAGCATAGGATCAAATGGATCCCCGGCGGGGGTTATAACGTGTGGTTAACCGTTGGTTCACATGTCAACGAATGTCGGGCAGTCCTGACAACACATACGATTGGCAGTAAATCCAACAGAACATTGCTATGCCCTGGCAATACAAACCAGGAAAGATCAACATCATCGGTGAGGATCGATGATGGAATATGTTATACACATCCTTAAACAGACAAAACTTTATCCCCACAGATCTCTTGTACACTAGAGGCACATCTTTAGAGTAAAGTCTGTATCCAGGATTAAGAACTTTGGTGATAGCCCCAACGTCAACATCCTAGTAGGTTTGGATCATACATCTAAGCTCGACGTCATTACCATCACCGGTAGAAGCAACAGGGAGTCGACAATCATCCCCAACATGTTGGAAAGCAATCCATATGCATCATATATTTGCATCATATTGCTCCACATGACATCATGTTTATCTTGTTACATTTCAAGTGTCTAGGATTCTTTGTCCTATCCATGCCATTGCATTGCCTGAATATAATAAAGAGGGGCATATGTAGACACTCGAAATTTTCTACACACCTGTTACTGACATTGCAGGAGGGCAGATTCATCTTTCAGACATAACCTTGGAAGACAGCTCACATCCAGTCCGAATACTACCGGAAGGTCAGTCTTAACCCCGAAACACACACCGGGAACCTCGACGATAACCCCGAGGCCTGCAGTTCCAATACTGGAAATTCCACCGAAAAAGACCAATTTATCCCGGAGATAACCCCGAGATATTTTGTCTCAGTCCCAACACTAGGAGTACCAAATTCTAACCTTGGAGATAACCCCAAGGAAGGCAGTTGCAGTTCTGGAGATAACCCCAGAAATGCTTGTTTCAAATGCATGCAATCAGCTTCAGAACACTCGGTACTTACACCGAAGTGCTCAGTATAATACCCGAAGATGACCCCGGGAAGACAGGCACACCTCAGAGATGACACTGAGGACCTTCAAACACTTGCAGCAGTCCAATCTCAAAGATAACCCTGAGCAATAACTGCTTTATCAGTCCAAACTGGAGATAACCCCGGTGAGGGGCAAAGTCGTTATCTTGCCACCTTGACGCCACATCACGCCATCTGAACATTTTAGACATACATTTCTACATAGCAATGTTCCAAAAGAACCAAGGAAATTCAATCCCGAGTGACTATTACGCAGGGTAACAGATAGAATTTGAAGTATGAAGACCGGAGGGCATGGTCCCATCTTCCTGACTTCGTACAACCTCTAATCCCATGTCATTGAGTAACTCTTGACAACGGCGGTCCGCAATAGGTCTTACATACCTCAGTCGGATGCCCAGATTGCAATTCTAAAAGTTCAAACGGATATCATGTTGTCCGTGTGCACGTACTTCGAGACGGCAGGACCCGCGAAGCCCGGGGCACCCCGGGCAGTAATAGGTACACCTGCGGCCTCCCTCCTCTATAAATAGAGGGCTTAGGTGGCCATTTTATAAGAGAAAAAGGCCAGGAAGCCCTATCCAATTTGCTCTGTACACACCCCAAACTGAGTGCTTTCTCATTTTAAACACTTGTAAGCTCATATATAGCTACTTTTTACCTGCAGGAGCCGAGTGTTCATTCATTTTAAGTTATTGAAGTCTTCTTTGGCAGCCCACTGTAAGCCTTCTTACACATTTTAAAGCCTTTCTCTTCATCTTTGCACACACTATTCTTCACGTTAAGAGTCGTGTTGCGTGTATATGTTCGGACTTGGGTTCGTGGTTTCATTTCAGTTAGTGTATATATATATATATATACATTTATTTATTTATATATGAACTAACATTATCGAGTTATGCCTCGATTAAAACTAGACTTATGTCTGGAGCGTTTAACTGCTTTCGTATATATATATATATATATATATATATATATATATATATATATATATATATATATATATATATATATATATATATATATATATGAACTATGTGTCAAACTCTGTTCGATGAGCCTAGACTTACGTCTGGTGCGTTTAAATACTTTCGTATCTATATATACTTATATATATGAACTGTGTGTCGAACTTTATTCGATGAGCCTGGATTTTACATCCGGTGCGTTTAGTGCTTTAATATATATATATATATATATATATATATATATATATATATATATATATATATATATATATATATATATATTTACATTTTGTCCCGCCTGAAGTTTACTTCATGGCGGCTGACCGTTTTTACAGCTTTCAGTACATTTCGTCCCTCTTGGAGTATCCACCGTGGCGGTTGATCGCTTTTATAGGTTTTTTTACATTTCTGATTCCCCATGGAGGTGCTTCGTGGTAGTTGATCATGTCTGTATATATATATTTATAGCTTATATATATATATATATATATATATATATATATATACCTGCTTACTGCGTTTATATCAATTACGGCATCATGTGAGACTAGGAATCATGTGATCACAAATTCAGTCTACTGAATCTAGATTCGGTTCCCGTGATGGACCTTTTCAGCTGTAAGCAGCTTGTAAATTTATTCACAATGTTCGGATGTCCTCCAATGGTTTTCATACCCATAAGGAATTCAACACTACTTTGTATATTATTTTCTTGAAAGATGCTTCGCATCTCGAAAATAAAAGCAATCAAGCCGAACATTTAATAATAAAATAGAAGTGTAAAAGGTCACAATTACTATTGAGCATAAGGGTTTGAAAAACCTTTTTTACAAAACATCACTACTATATCTTGTTTAAAACTGAATTTTTACATAAATTCAAACCCTGTGTATTTAGGTACGAACGAGGCCTCACACTACTTCCAAATAACAACACATTGATCCACACACACACACATTCATATAATGGTTTCTTAAAAAGTGGCGGTCATCGTGGCAACACGGATGTAGGGGGGTGCCTAACACCTTCCCTCTGCATAAGCAAGTCCCCGGACCCTAATGAATCTCGGTTTTACCAGCCCGTTTAGCAGTGTCACATCACTGGGTTAATGTGCAAACCTTTTCTCGGTTGTGTTGGTACAACCATATAAAAAACCAACTGACGACTCTTAACAGTCCATCGTCGACATTATATATGTCGGACCTTTTTCACTTATTTTTTCAAACAAATCTCACCTAACATGAGAACACAAAAGAAAAAGAATAGAAAAAGGACAAATAAAAATTCCGACGTCGACACCTCATTATGTGGTATAATGGTTAACCGTGAGTAGCTTGTTGAAAATGGGTCATTTATCCTTGTCGAGATAGAAATTTTTCTAAAAATAAAACCGTAGTATTAAAAGAATCTTGGAATTACCATAAAAGAGACCAAACCTATTTATAGACATCACGTCATGTATGATTCTGCGAGTGTCATCATAAATGGTTATAGGTGTGCAAGTCTGGCCAAGCTTCAGTTTATCAGTTCTGGTTTGAACAAGGAGCAGCGCGGTCGCGCCACTCCTTAGTTCAAATCCAGCGCGACCGTGCCACCCTGCAAGGATCTCTATTTTCTGTTGATAATGTGAGGGTTTATGCATGCATATATTGTTACCTTAATTTGTAATACATGTCCAGTGCATTATTTATGAGTCAATAAGCATGTTAATGAAAGAATCCTATGTTGAATAAGTGTTTATAACCTTAAGTCAAAAGGTGATGACAAACTATGTTCTTTAATGTCATAGTGTATTAGAAACTAATTTTTGTGTTATGAGATGACATACGTATGAGATCATGTAACTAAGAGAAAACTAGCAATATATGTTAAGTATCGATGAATTGCACTTGTGTATCATATAAAATTAAGATAGTAGGTGTACATGTTGAACTTGTATCACTAATGCATTTATACATGAATAGGATATTATAATTGGAGTGGTATTAAGTTATACCTTGGTAAACTACGCGTAAGGCAAGTTTTCTAACTTACACAATTTTGAATATTGTGCAAGTATCTATACCTTACCTCGTTGACGTAAGTTCCTAACCATATTTTTATGGAGTATTATTCAAGATTGTGCTATTATTGCTCTTACAAGTAAATCCTTGAAAGTATGATTCATATCTCATGACTTAATACTTCATAGTTTAGAAATGAAATTGCTTACTGTTTTCGAACCTTGATTTCGGATGATAATTTCTCATTTATATAATTTAAAAGAAAGTTGTCTAAGACATTATTTCAGCTAGACTATTGGTATACAATCGAAAGCTATCTAAACCAAATTAACTTGGTGCAGACTCTTATAAATAACTGAGATGAACAATCCTCTTGGAAGGGGAAATATACATTTGTCGGGAGACCGACGTGCGCACATGAGTACGATTAAATGTTATGCATAACATAGGGTACTTTAGGCTGATAACCTGTTGTACTCTCGTTTTGTTAGATTATCAGTTTATTACTGTTAATTGTAGTTGACGTGCATAGTCCTTAGTGACTGCTCAGTATTCATTACTTTGAAACCTTGAATTGAATAATCATTGAATTTTATTAATATCTTTCAGTCCATAGCGACCTTTATTGAGAATCGTTGATAATTCTTGAATTATTATTCACTGTCATACCCTTGAAGATTGAACCCTATATATGATTTTTCATTATTGCGATATTACTTGCTAGGTAAAATTGTTGTTCATCCTTGCTTTCCTTAAAACTTTCAATTATGGCAGAACGTGGTGAACCCTCTGGCAAGGACAAGGGTAAATAGAAGGCTTTGGAGTAGTTTTGTTTCATAGTACTAAGAATGTACTATTATTATGTTGTAGAAGGACTTATTTACTATGATATATTAAGCTATGTTTAATTTAAGTTGTCATGTATTAGTAATGATTGCTAGACCTTGGGACGAGAATAATTATATTCTAACAATGAAATTTATTCTATTATTCCATTGTTGATGATTTAGTATGATTTTTAGAGTTAGCACTTGACAAACCAAATTTGAGCTATGAGTGTCTGAATTTTGGGGGTGTCATAGGTTGGTATCAAAGTTGTAGTTATAAACCTTAGGAGCGAGAGTCCTTAGATTATAACTTAGGAGAACTTAGAGGATATAGAGGGATGAGACTCATGTAGAGTTTTCCTAGGAAGAGGCTTAGTGTGTTATGGAATATAATTTCATTCTATACAATGAACTTATGTTTATTTAACATTCTAATGGAGTTGTTGTTTACGTGTCTTGTGTTTGTGGTTGTAGGATGACTGACATGGGAGGACCAAGTAGAGTGGTAAAGGAAGAGCCGCGTGACATACACGTGGTATATGAGGCACTGTTGATAGCTGAGTTTAGTCCGACAGTGACTCCTATCGATGATGATGATGAGGAGGAGGAGATGGAGCCATTTCCCGTAGAGACAGATCCAGAAGAGGAACCCGTGGAGGATGAACCCGCAGAAGATCCCGATGGGACTACATTTGAGGATCAGATGCTGGGTGAGTATGAGGAGCAGATTTTGGAGTTAGGATGTAGAGTCGAGGAGATAAGGGCTGAGGCTCTTGAGAGGCAACTTAAGATGCAGGAGTTGGAGGTAGAACTTGCATATCGCAAGGAGGCAAGAGTACATATGGGCATTCTTTTTCACCTTTCGATCTAGGAACGTGGAGTTGGCAGGTAAGCTAGAGGAGTCTGAACAGAGGGAGCTTAGGGATTAAGCTGAGAAGGAGGCTCTCCGTACACAGCTGGAGATGGAAGTGATGGAGAAGGTTCATTTTGAGGAAAAATGGGAGGAAGCCAATGATAGGGCTAATGATTTAGAAGATGAGGTGAGATGCAAGAGGAGAAAGAGGAACAAGATGGGCTATGTTGTGCGCACGACCATGGAAAGGTTGATTGATGGGGTATATCATTACCCAGCAGAGCAGGGACAGACCCGGCACACCATAAGCTGAGATTTGGTGGCGCACATCACTCAGAAGGAGTACTAGAGTACTGTGGAGCGCATAATATTTGATTGAGGTCTAGGTGTTAGAAATTTAGTAGTTGTAGTATTTCATTTATGTGGTGTATATATCGTAATGTAATCTCAGTCTTTTGTGTAAGATATGAGATAGCTATGTAAACCCCAAACTTTTGAAAAATGTTAGAGGGGTAGTATGTTAGTGGTTGTCCCCATCTTCTGTGATATTAGGGGATATGTTGTGTCATTTATAGAAGTATGCTAGGGATAATCATGTGATGTAATGATTTGGCATATGAATATAAATGATCTTATTTCAGAAACGTGTTATAAAATCTTATTCTTTTTCATTTGAGAAATGTTTAAGTAATATAATTAGATAATAAAAATGAAAATTTTGTGGTGCAGAAAAATGCCGCCCAGACGTAGACTAACTACACCGAAAGAGTCGGTCAATGATGAGAGAGGACAAGTAGACCCTATACAAAGGCAAGTAGATTTGTTAGGGGAGGCTCTTAGGGGAATAAACGAACCAGTACCACCCATTCCCCAAGCAGTTCTAGTCACAAACTTTAAGGACTTTAGGAGTGTAGGACCTCCGGAATTCATGGGTACTACCGATCCGATCGTGGCACAGACATAGATCAAAGAGATGGAGAAGACTTTCACCATCGCTCGTATGGGTGACCAGAAGACGGTGTTTGTAACCTATATGATGAGAGGCGAAGCGAACAACTGGTGGGAGGTGAATTAGCAAAGAGCCAGAGAAGGGATAATTACATGGGAGAGGTTTAAGACTCTGTTCTTTGAGAATTACTTCCCGAAGAGCATGAAAAATAGGACGGAGGTGAACTTCTTAGAACTTAAGCAGGGAGATATGATGGTGGCACAATACGAAACTAAGTTCAATAAACTAGCTCGTTTTGTAGAACACCAAGTATAAGATGAAGAGAGGAAAGCTAGGCGTTTTGAACAAGGACTGAAGCCTTGGTTGTTCAACAAGGTGTCAGTTCTTCAGATCAATTCTTTTGCGACATTGCTAGAGAAGGCCATTATTGCAAAGGGAGGTAGTGAAGCCTTGAGTTTGTATAACAAGGAGAAGAAAGGTAAGAACACGAGAGGAGATAGCCGTGGAGGAAGCAGTAGTGGGGGAAGTAATGTAAGAAAGAGAAAATGAGAGAATAACAGCAACAACAAAAAGCATAGCAATCAAGTGTGGAAGTTTCATGGAGATTTTAAGAAGAGGGTTAATGAATGCCCGAAGTGTGGAGGGAATCACCAGGGTGAGTGCTGGAAGGGGCGTAATATCTGCTACGACTGTGGTCAGGAGGGACATATTTCGCCCAACTTCTCGAAGCCCAAGAAGGTCAAAGGTTGTTACACATGTGGCTTGGCGGACCACCTGATTAAAAACTACCCAAAGAAAGGAAGTGGTGGAGGAAGCGACCAGCAAGGGGGAAGCAACAAACTGATGATTGGCGGACCGACGCCATCCAACCGTCCAACTGCCAGAATGTTTAACATGACTGTCCAAGACGCAGTAGTTGCGAAGGACATGGTGTCAGGTATCATCCCGATCAATAATATAAATGCTTATGTATTATTTGATTCGGGTGCCACCTGTTCTTTTGTATTAGAAGAATTTGCTAGTCGACTAAATTTATCCCGAGAACAATTAGGGAATCCCTTGAACATAAAAGTTGCGAATAAGGAAGTAATCCCTATAGAATATGTTTATCGAAATTATCGCGCAAACATTAGAAATCATGAACTAAGCGTAGACTTAATCTCGATAAAATTGGGAGAGTTTGATGTAATATTGGGAATGGATTGATTGTATAACCATGCTGCGATAATTGATTGTCAAAATAAAAGTGTAAACCTTCAGACTCCGAATAAGTCTAAGGTGGTGTTTTATAGTAACTCATCGCTTAAGCAATCATGTTGCCTTATGATGATGCAGGCCAAGAAATTTTTAATGAAAGGAGGTGTAGGTTACTTAGCTTACATTGTTGATACTCGAAATAAGGGAGTAGAAATTTAGGATATACCTGTAGTGAGAGAATTTCAAGATATATTTCCGAACGATTTGCCTGGTCTTCCGCAAGACAGAGAAATCAATTTCGTAATAGACTTAGCACTGGGAATGACACCGATTTTGAAAACTCCATATCGTATGACGCTAGTAGAAATGAAGGAATTAATGATACAATTGCAAGAGTTACTAGATAAAGGTTACATACGACCGAGTGTGTCTCCTTGGGAAGCACCACTGTTATTTGTAAAGAAGAAGGACGGGTCAATAAGGCTTTGTATCGATTATCGAGAATATAACAGAGTAACGATTAAGAATAGATATCTGTTACCAAGGGTAGATGACCTTTTTGATGAACTGAAGGGAGCGAAGTGTTTCTCAAAGATAGATCTACGAACGGGTTATCACCAGTTGAAAGTATAGGAGGAGGACATCAAAGACAGCGTTCCGAACTCGTTACGGACATTTTGAATTTTTTGTGATGTCATTCAGATTGACAAATGCTCTGGCAGCATTTATGGACTTGATGAACCGAGTCTTCAAGCCATTCCTAGATAAATTCGTAGTAGTTTTCATCGATGATATCTTGATCTACTCAAAGACGGAAGAAGAACACACCGAACATCTGAAGATGGTTTTGGAGGCACTAAGAAAGGAGAAGCTGTAAGCAAATTGTTGATCGATTTCACAATCAATAAATACGTGCAAGTGTACACGATCAACAAGTAATAAAGTGATGAAATTAAGTGTCGAACCCACAGAGAATTCTAATCAATAAACTCCAACTACTAGTACTATACCAATTCAATTTTATTTAAACAACTGTAATTTGTAATTTTTCTAATTACGAAAGCTAAATTAAATTAAAACTAGACTACTCAAGGAATTAATTCAAATAAATAAAGGTTAAGACTACAATATCCCCAATTATGTACTGCAAACCAATTATCCAATTAACCCAATTATTACGCCACCTGAATTGTTAACAAGAATTCTAGTTGTTAAAAGCCCTTTCCCAACTGAACAGATAACTTTTATTCAATTCAATTAATCCTGCGATATTCCAATGTAAAAAAATTAAATTAAACCCGTTAAGTTCCAATTCCCAATTTGTTACATGCAGTGAAAAGATATTCCTATTCAATTCTCAACACTAATTATTTATCACATGCAAATAATTAAGCATACATGTCATCATGTCCAGTTCCAACCCTAACTTTCATCTTCCGAATCCTTCTAGACTAACACAGTAATTATTGGTCAAATAATTAATCAATAATCACAAACATGATAAACAATTCACCTAGACATAAATAATTGAAATAAATTGAATAATTAATTCATAGACATAAAAGGTTCAATTTGTAGTCTTAATAAAAGATTTAGTTCATAACGAAAAATAAAACCAACAATCTCATGAAAATTATCTTGAAAGAATTACACAATTAAAAATAATAAGAAGAAGAAACTCTTCAAGAAAATCTCCTAAGCTTCAATCTTCAATTGGAATTCTTCTCCACAATTTCTTGCTAAATCCTTGATTAATCTTCAGCTATGATCGTTCATTCCCTAATTTTAGCATGCTAGCAACCTTATATTGCTCCTCCTTTGTTAATCAAGTCCTAATGCTCCTCGACTTCTTACTTGCATGTGACACCCCCAAATCCAGGTTACCTGACCCCCCCGAGTTTGGTGTTCACGATCCACAATATAATACCATTTAACTACCCATTCATATATAAATAAGATTACATAAGTCATTAACATACATTGTTAATACATAAGTCCCAGGTTTTCTAACCTTCACATTACAATCATACCCTTTAGATTATACAAAAAGGGTTTACAATACAACATAATAATAATATTGTTCATTATAACTACTCTAACATCTTGCCTTTGCCTTTGTTCTTCTTTGACCCGCTGGCCTCTTCGTTCCTTGCTAAAATATTTTATTTATAGCAAGGGTGAGCAACAAGTTTGCCCCTCAAGTTAAGACATACAATAAAGGTGTATGAATCAACAAGAACAGACTATCTATTTTGATAGAATGAAACCAAAGTTCGGGGTACTTTGAAATAGCAGAACAAATCGTTAATCAATAACAAGTCTTCTCGTATTCTAGGCAACGCAATAATTTGATAATGAAATAGTACAACGCTTTCAAAGTTTCTACGATATTCTATTGAATAATCAAGAATCAATTCTAAGCAATGACAAAGTGAAATAATTTCCAGATTTATGCTGAGTGATCCCACCAGATCTTAGAACTTATTTTCTCGGGTATCTATCAAAGATTTACTTTGATACATACGCAGGCGTATCAAATAATCATAAAGATTAAATCATACTCCTCTGCAAGTACTTAGAGCCGGCCAACTCCTTGTACCCTATATTATGCATAATACTTAACAACGCGCAATGGTCGAATATACGAACCAAAATGTTCCCTTTATATAAAAGGTTGTTCTTCTCAGTCTTAAAATCAAGATTTTTGATTTAACAACAAAATACTGTGATTTCAAATTCTATCTACTTATTGATCTAGCCGAAACAATTGGCATCGATCTATCAATAACAATTGATTTCTCTTCTCGTATTTATCAAGTTCTAACAAATATTCGTCTAGCCAGAATAATTAGCTAAGACATTTCTCAGTATAATTTGACAATAAACAGGAATTATCTGTACTGTCAATATTAGTTTCTACAGATATAAATATCCAACAACAGTAATTCTACGAATATATATTTTTCGAATCAGTAATTCAATTTGAATTATTAATCATGCACTAACTGCGAATAATCAACAATAACTTCTCTGGACATGGTATAATTAGCAATAATTAACCATAATAATTGAATGAATATAACTCAAGGTTGAGTTAGAAAACTTGCCTTTCGCGTTGATTACATCTACACAATATAATTAACTGCGTTCGTAAGACCTATAATCAACCATGTTGGTCTCACAATTAGCACAATTATTTATAACACGTAACACTGTATTTTACAGTCGAACTTCTCCTAGACACATTATCACATAGCCACATTAGTGTTTATAACTTATATAAACACTTATCCAGTCTAACTATTTCGGTCTAGATGGACCTCGGTCCATTTTCGGTGTTCTGGTCACCCTATCCGACAATTAACACATTGATTATCAATTAAACTTGGTCTCTAAGCTTCAATATTATTTTAGATAAGTCAAATATCGTTTATAATATTTTTCGAAAGCTTTTAATAATTTATAAACAATTATTATAATTTATAATAATTTTTCAAACACTTAAATTATTTTTAAATGATTTAATTGTCAAATAATCTTATTATCATTAATATTTAATAATATAAAAATATTAATGTTATATTTGTCAAAATATTAAAGTTATTGTTAATAACTTAAAATATTTTTAAATCATCAATGTTCTACTTAAATGATTTTTAAAGTAATTAAAATCATTTTTAAATCATCACCATTAATATTTAAATATTAATGTAATTATTAGCCAAATATTAAAAGTCATTAATTATAAATTAAAATACTTTTAAAATATTTTTCTCATTTTTAAATAATTTTTAAATCAATAAAATCATTTTTAATTCATTTATTTAATATCATTATTAAATAAATCTAATATCATTAATATTAATTTATTAATTAGAATTCTCCAAAAATATTGAAAATTATATTTTATAATTCCAAATATTTTCTAACACTTTATTCTTATTTAAAATGATTTTTAAATCGTTAAAATCATTTTTAACTTATTTATTTAATTTATTAATTAAATAAATCTAATATCATTAATATTAAATTATTAATAAAAATTCTCCAAAAATATTAAAAATTACATTTTATAACTCAAAATATTTTTAAATACATTATTCTTATTTAAAATAATTTTTCAATAATTAAAATCATGTTTCTCTAATTTATTTAATACACTAATTAAATAAATTAAATACTTTTAACATTTAAATAAATATAAATATTAAAGAAAAATATTCCAATTGGTCAAAAAATATTTTTTATAATTTAAAATAATTTTTAAAACTATTTTTGGTAATTTTTAGAATTTATTTCTATTTTTTAAATAATTTCCGGAATATTCAGAAAATAAAAATAATAAAACCGTCGCTAATAGCCTTTAGCGACAAAAAGCGTCGCTGTTGGTATTCTTGAGCTCAAGAACACTGACAGCTTCGTGTTCCAGGTCCAACGTTTGACCATGTGTACTCTCCAATTTATACATGCTCTGGAAAATGTTAAACACTGATCATGTAGTGTTTCTGTAACACTATATGAATCAATCATTATCTCGGTCATACAACAAACACACATGGAGATCTGGGCTTGCCAATACGCTGTCAGAGCATTCCTGGGTTTTCCAGAAACCCAGGTAGTCTACCAGCCACCTTCATGCTCCATTTAATCTAAGTTACAGTCATAATCTTTGTGATATTATGATTCAAATATATAGAACACATGTCAAGGAACATGTTTAGATCAACATAACAGTTAGAATATAACCCAATATCCAGATCTATCCCGGTCAAACGCTATCAGAAAGCGTGTTCTTTGTGTATCTGGAAAATTCCCAGAAACGCAAATCAGTGCAAGTGGCCTACTTTGACCACTTGCTACGGTTGATCTATTGAATGTTTCAGCGTTCTAAGGCCATGGGTCTAGAGTGTAAACAACCGGCTACAATCCAGATCCAACACATAATCAAAACACTAACACTACTGACAGATCAAAGAGCTTAAAGATGTTGTCAGACGCTGAAAACGAATTTCTGGGTTACCTAGAATTCAGCCGGTCAAGCTCGGTCAACCCACTTTGACCATGAATAACAAGAAATCTGGACATGTAATGGTTGTGATTTCACTTCCAGATTACAGTCCTTATGTCAGACAACAGATCCAAAACATCAAACAACAAAAATCATTAACACACACGAATCTGTGGCGCCTGACATTAGCTTGTCAGACCACAAATTGTGTTCTTGACAGTTTTTGAAAAACATGATTTTAAAGCATTTTGATGCTATGGATCTATGTTATATCAACATAGATCAACATAAAACATCCTCAAGCAAAGATCTAAACACAAAAACACAAAATTTTTAAAAGCATACAAGATCAAAAATAAAAATTTAGGTTATACCTTCTTTCTTTCAATTCTTGATCTAAGCTCTCCAATATGTTATTGGTTGATCTATGGACTGATATGGTGACTGGTTCACATATAATTTTCGTGGGTTTAGGAGAGAGAGAGAGTTGGTGAGAGCAAGGTAGCAAAATGGCTAATAAATGGACTTTCTCTCTCTTAAAATCCTATATATACAATGACTTGTTGCTATGGCTGATGTTATGCACCATTTTTGCTGCTGAATTGCTGAGATTTTAAGCCACAATGTCAACAATAATTGGTGACCAACTAAAGTTAAACTAAATTTTACAAGTTAGCTTATAAAATATAATAAAAGGGCATTTTGGTCATTTCTAAAATACAATCAATGGCATTCTTGTCATTTGTGCAAACCCTTAGTTTTTAGGGTTTAGGATTTGGGTTTAGGATTTGGAACCCTTTAGGGTTTAGGGTTTACACCCTTTAGCTTTGTAATTTAATTTCCAAGATTTTTAAATTTCGGTTTTCAAAAATAGAAAATTAATATTCCAAAATTATAATTAGGATTCAATAATTATATTAATATTTCCTAATCATAATATTTAATCTTGCTAATTAGGATTAATATTCCTAATTAAAATTACTTAATTTAGCAATTAGGGTCAAAATGGTCATTAAGGTTTATAACCCACGAATTAGGATTTTAATTAGAAAAATAATTTTTCTAAATTACAAATAGTGTTTGTAAAATAGCAATTAAGATAACTAAAATATAATTAGGATTTTCTAATCATATTTAAGTTTAATACACACCTTATACTTACCAATTAGGATTAAGGTTTCCTAATTTAGGGTTTAGGATTCTCGAATATTAAATTAGGGTTTCTCGACATACAATTAGGGTTTTCAACGGTACGTTAGGGTTTTTAATCTTGAGATTAGGGTTTCTAATCTCTTATTAGGTTTTATTAATTTCAAACCTTATCCGATCAATTATTGATCAAAATCTCTATACAGTACAAACACGTACTCATTAATATAATTATTTTAATTATATTTTCTATCGAATCCCTTTCCAGAAATTAGGATTATGGTTTCTAAAGCTGTTAAGCACAACTCTACTCTAAATTTATTAGTCAATACAGAAATTGACTTTCTCGATACACGTATCACCGATACTTGTTACATAAATGATAATTAATATTAATATTAATAAAAAAAATTTATTCATAAATTTTGATTATTCGAAATCTCGGGTTATCACATTCACCCCTCCTTAAAAGGATTCCGTCCTCGGAATCACCGCTTTCTTATTCTCTATAATCTTTTAAAGTTGTATCATCAATTCATTTTTATCAACACAATATTAAATTGTGTCTCAAATTCTAACCCGTGACTTGAATCTATAAAAGAAAACAGTTCATAGAAATATCTAACTCATATTACTCGCGTAATTAAATTCTAAACGAAATCATTACCTACTACCACTTCCTTAGTAGCCACAGTGTCCTGCATCGTCATGTTGAATGTACGGGCTGTTGGTCTTCCTGGCTGTGCAGGTCCTCGAGTTGCCAAGGTTCCGCCACCGGGTCCCTTGTTGACACTTTCCTTTTCTGCATTCTTCTTCGGACAGTTTCGAACCAGATGATCAGTTGATCCACAGGCATAATAACCTTGTATCTTCTTCGGACTGGGGCAATTAGGTGACATATGCCCCTCTTGTCCGCAGTTATAACAAACTCCCTTCTTCTTCAGGCAAACTCCAGCATGGTTCTTCCCACAATTCGCACATGGCTCCCTTCCTTTCTTATTATCTTCTGTCTTATTACCCGACTGGGTATTCTCATTCCATTTCCTCTTGTTAGGGTTACTTCTACCACTGCTTCCACCATCATTTGTCTTCTTCTTCTTCTCTTGATGAAATCGAGACGCAGCTTCGCTCCCTCCTTCAGCAATTAACGCTTTCTCCATCAAAGGTGCGAACGTGTTGATCTGCAATACTGCTACCTTGTTGTATATTCTCGGCTTCAATCCATTCTCGAATCTTCTCGCCTTTCTCGCCTCTATGTCTACCTGATGAGGTGTAAATCTTGCCAACTCGTTAAATTTGGCAGCGTATTCTGAAACAGACATATCCTCCTGCTTTAGTTCTAGAAAATTGACTTCCATTCTGGATTGCATACTCGGCGAGAAGTAGTTCTCAAAGAACAACTCCTTAAATCTTGTCCATAACACCACTTCTGTACCAGCTCTCGCTTGGTTCGTCTCCCACCAATAATTAGCTTCTCCCTTCATTAGATAAGTTGCAAAAGCTGTCTTTTGCTCTTCCGCCACTTGCGCAATGACGAATGCTTTCTCCATCTCCTTCACCCAAGTTTGGGCTTCAATCGGATCTGTGGTCCCTTTGGATTCTGGCGGTCCCACTTCTTTAAAATCCTTGAAATTAGCTAATCTATCAGCTGGCTGATTCCTCACTCTTCCTCTTTCTGCGGGAGCTCTATTCTCCATAGATTCGGCTATCATATCTGCAAAGTTTTGCATCGGGTCAGCTTGACCTCCTTCATTATTTATCGATTGCTCTTCCCGTTTGTTTTGATTCAGTCGTCTAGGCGGCATGATCACATATTACTATCCCTTTTTTAATCATATCAGGATTAACAACATAACTTTACACAAAAGTTGCTATTCTCCATTCACACACAGTTATTACCAGTTCGTCAAACTTACCACACTTATGAGTTTAGGAACTTGCCACAATTATATGAGTGTATGAACTTATCCTAGTCAGACCTTTGGCGTCCATTCGCTGAGGGGTTCAGAACATTTCATATAATTATGAGTCATTAACTTACCATAAGTATGAGTTTTAAGAACGCACAAATTAATCTTAATCTTATATTCATATAGAAAATAAGGATTTCATTCATAAAACATATATATATTTACATATGCTTAAACATCGTTCTCGATATTACAACACTTAATATCATAAACTTCTACCCAAACGATACTATTACATATATTTAAGTTGTCTACCGACCACTCCCTTCATCAGTCCTCTTTTGTTGGGACACTTGCTGAATCCGTGACCCGTCTGCCTACATGAAAAACACTTCCTCAAATTTGGCTTAGGACAATGTAGAGAAATATGTCCTTCCTGCTTGCAGTTGAAGCACACGTTCTTCCACATTATGCATTCTCCCGCGTGAGTCTTTCCACACTTGATACATGCTTGCTTCTTCTTCGGGCTTGATTTTTCAGATTTAGGGCTGTCTTTTTCCCTCTTTCTCTTCTTCTTGTCCTTCTTACTGGTTCCTTCAGATGATCCACCACCTTCAGCCTTAATTCTGTCCACCTGTGCCTTGAGCTCATTCCTTTCTTCAGTCATTTCGCGTAATGCTCGCTCCGTCTTCCACAATACCTCCAAGAGAAACACTTTGCTCCGGAGTTCTTGAACCTCTGCAGATTCGTGATCTTGTTCTACAACTTTGACCTTATTCTTTAACTCTAACTTAGCTGGCTCAGACTGTGCCTCCTCATCTCCACTCAGATACATCTCAGGATAATCATCATGATTGCTCCCCAGATTAACCATAGGTTCATCTTCTCCCACCTTCTCCACTGATTCACTTGGCGCTGATACCTCGGCTTCTGGCACCGGTGCAACAGCCGCTAGCATCTCCGCACTCTTTTCACCTTCTCCAAACATCCTACAATCAGTTGAAATAACTTGATTAGTACAAAATTCTCACACTATGTGTCCACTTATCTCACTATTGATGCACTTCGGCAATCCCTCACTTAGAACTCTAAATGAGTTTTCTCTATCTCGTGTATGGTTATATTCCTAGGGTTTTCTCCCACCCCACTTAAGGTTTATAACCTACGGCTCTTCTACTAACTGGTGACACCTTGGTCACTACAGCTTTGATACCAACCTGTAACTTTCATGGTGCTTCCAACCATACCACCTTATAAGGGTACCTATCAGCTTGCCACCGACTGAATCGACGTCCCCTACGGAGAGTCTGGCTTCAGTGCATTCCACAAAAAGAAGTCACCAGTGAGAGGCTTGGGGCTCTTCGCAAATTCATGCTTATAGCTTTGATACCAACCTGTGACACCCCCAAATATGGGTTACCTGACCCCCCCCGAGTTTGGTGTTCACGATCCACAATATAATACCATTTAACTACCCATTCATATATAAATAGGATTACATAAGTCATTAACATATATTGTTAATACATAAGTCCCAGGTTTCCTAACCTTCACATTACAATCATACCCTTTAGATTATACAAAAAGGGTTTACAATACAACATAATAATAATACTGTTCATTATAACTACTCTAACATCTTGCCTTTTCCTTTGTTCTTCTTTGACTCGTTGGCCTCTTCGTTCCTAGCTGAAATGTTTTATTTATAGAAAGGGTGAGCAACAAGTTTGCCCCGCAAGTTAAGACATACAATTAAGGTATATGAATCAACAAGAACAGACTATCTATTTTGATAGTATGAAACCAAAGTTCGTCGAACTTTGAAATAGCTGAACAAATTGTTAATCAATAACAAGTCTTCTCGTATTCTAGGCAACACAATAATTTGATAATGAAAGAGTACAACGCTTTCAAAGTTTCTACGATATTCTATTGAATAATTAAGAATCAATTCTAAGCAATAACAAAGTGGAATAATTTCCAGATTTATGCTGAGTGATCCCACCATATCTTAGAACTTATTTTCTCGGGTATCTATTAAAGATTTACTTTGATACATACGCAGGCGTATCAGATAACCATAAAGATTAAATCATACCCCTCTCCAAGTACTTAGAGCCGGCCAACTCCTTGTACCCTATATTATGCATAATACTTAACAGCGCGCAATGGTCGAATATACGAACCAAAATGTTCCCTTTATATAAAAGGTTGTTCTTCTCAGTCTCAAAATTAAGATTTTTGATTTAACAATGAAATACTGTGATATCAAATTCTATCTACTTATTGATCTAGCCGAAATAATTGGCATCGATCTATCAATAACAATTGATTTCTCTTCTTGTATTTATCAAGTTCTAACAAATGTTCGTCTAGCCAGAATAATTAGCTAAGACATTTCTCAGTATAATTTGACAATAAAAAGGAATTATCTGTACTGTCAATATTAGTTTCTATAGATATAAATATCCAATAACAGTAATTCTACGAATATATATTTTTCGAATGAGTAATTCAATTTGAATTATTAATCATGCACTAACTGCGAATAATCAACAATAAATTCCCTAGACATGGTATAATTAGCAATAATTAACCATAATAATTGAATGAATATAACTCAAGGTTGAGTTAGAAAACTTGCCTTTCGCGTTGATTACAACTACACAATATAATTAACTGCGTTCGTAAGACCTATAATCAACAATGTCGGTCTCACAATTAGCACAATTATTTATAACACGTAACACTGTATTTTACAGTCAAATTTCTCCTAGACACATTACCACATAGCCACATTAGTGTTTATAACCTATATAAACACTTATCCAGTCTAACTATTTCGGTCTGGTTGGACCTCGGTCTATTTTCGGTGTTCTGGTCACCCTATTCGACAATTAACACATTGATTGTCAATTAAACTTGGTCTCTAAGCTTCAATATTATTTTAGATAAGTCAAATATCGTTTATAATATTTTTCGGAAGCTTTTAATAATTTATAAACAATTATTATAATTATAATAATTTTTTAAACACTTAAATCATTTTTAAATGATTTAATTATCAAATAATCTTATTATCATTAATATTTAATAATATAAAAATATTAATGTTATATTTGTCAAAATATTAAAGTTATTGTTAATAACTTAAAATATTTTTAAATCATCAATATTCTACTTAAATGATTTTTAAAGTAATTAAAATCATTTTTAAATCATCACCATTAATATTTAAATATTAATGTAATTATTATCCAAATATTAAAAGTCATTAATTATAACTTAAAATACTTTTAAAATATTTTTCTCATTTTTAAATGATTTTTAAATCAATAAAATCATTTTTAATTCATTTATTTAATATCATTATTAAATAAATCTAATATCATTAATATTAATTTATTAATTAGAATTCTCCAAAAATATTGAAAATTATATTTTATAATTCCAAATATTTTCTAACAGTTTATTCTTATTTAAAATGATTTTTAAATCGTTAAAATCATTTTTAACTTATTTATTTAATTTAGTAATTAAATAAATCTAATATCATTAATATTAAATTATTAATGAAAATTCTCCAAGAATATTAAAAATTATATTTTATAACTCAAAATATTTTTAAATACATTATTCTTATTTAAAATGATTTTTCAATAATTAAAATCATTTTTCTCTAATTTATTTAATACACTAATTTAATAAATTAAATACTTTTAATATTTAAATAATTATAAATATTAAAGAAAAATATTCCAATTGGTCAAAAATTATTTGTCATAATTTAAAATAATTTTTAAAATCATTTTTGGTAATTTTTAGAATTTATTTCTATTTTTTAAATAATTTCCGGAATATTCAGAAAATAAAAATAATAAAACCGTCGCTAATAGCCTTTAGCGACAAAAAGCGTCGTTGTTGGTGTTCTTGAGCTCAAGAACACTGACAGCTTCGTGTTCCAGGTCCAACGTTTGACCATGTGTACTCTCCAATTTATACATGCTCTTGAAAATGTTAAACACTGATCATGTAGTGTTTATGTAAAAATACATGAATCAATCATTATCTCGGTCATACAACAAACACACATGGAGATCTGGGCTTTCCAATACTCTGTCAGAGCATTCCTGGGTTTTCCAGAAACCCAGGTAGTCGACCAGCCACCTTCATGCTCCATTTAATCTAAGTTACACTCATGATCTATGTGATATTATGATTCAAATATATAGAACACATGTCAAGGAACATGTTTAGATCAACATAACAGTTAGAATATAACCCAATATCCAGATTTATCCCGGTCAAACGCTATCAGAAAGCGTGTTCTTTGTGTATCTGGAAAATTCCCAGAAACGCAAATCAGTGCAAGTGGCCTACTTTGACCACTTGCTACGGTTGATCTGTTGATTGTTTAAGCGTTCTAAGGCCATGGGTCTAGAGTGTAAACAACCGGCTACAATCCAGATCCAACACATAATCAAAACACTAACACTACTGACAGATCAAAGAGCTTAAAGATGTTGTCAGACGTTGAAAACGAATTTTTGGGTTACCCAGAATTCAGCCGGTCAAGCTCGGCCAACCCACTTTGACCATGAATAACAAGAAATCTGGACATGTAATGGTTGTGATTTCACTTCCAGATTACAGTCCTTATGTCAGACAACAGATCCAAAACATCAAACAACAAAAATCATTAACACACACGAATCTGTGGCGCCTGACATTAGCTTGTCAGACCACAAATTGTGTTCTTGACAGTTTTTGAAAAACTTGATTTTAAAGCATTTTGATCCTATAGATCTATGTTATATCAACATAGATCAACATAAAACATCCTCCAGCAAAGATCTGAACACAAAAACACAAAATTTTTAAAAGCATACAAGATCAAAAATAAAAATTTAGGTTATACCTTCTTTCTTTCAATTCTTGATCTAAACTCTCCAATATGTTATTGGTTGATCTATGGACTGATATTGTGACTGGTTCACATATAATTTTCGTGGGTTTAGGAGAGAGAGAGAGAGTTGGTGAGAGCAAGTTAGCAAAATGGCTAATAAATGGACTTTCTCTCTGTTGAAATCCTATATATACAATGACTTGTTGCTATGGCTGATGTTATGCATGATTTTTGCTGCTGAATTGCTGAGATTTTAAGCCACAATGTCAACAATAGTTGGTGACCAACTAAAGTTAAACCAAATTTTACAAGTTAGCTTATAAAATATAATAAAAGGGCATTTTGGTCATTTCTAAAATACAATCAATGGCATTCTTGTCATTTATACAAACACTTAGGGTTTAGGGTTTAGGGTTTGGAACCCTTTAGGGTTTAGGGTTTAAACCCTTTAGCTTTGTAATTTAATTTCCAAGATTTTCAAAATTCGGTTTTCAAAAATAGAAAATTAATATTCCAAAATTATAAGTAGGATTCAATAATTATATTAATATTTCCTAATCATAGTATTCAATCTTGCTAATTAGGATTAATATTCCTAATTAAAATTGCTTAATTTAACAATTAGGGTCAAAATGGTCATTAAGGTTTATAACCCACGAATTAGGGTTTTAATTAGAAAAATAATTTTTCTTAATTACAATTAGCGTTTGTAAAATAGCAATTAAGATAACTAAAATATAATTAGGGTTTTCTAATCATATCTAAGTTTAATACACACCTTATACTTACCAATTAGGATTAAGGTTTCCTAATTTAGGGTTTAGGATTCTCGAATATTAAATTAGGGTTTCCCGGCATACAATTAGGGTTTTGAACGGTACATTAGGGTTTTTAATCCTGAGATTAGGGTTTCTAATCTCTTATTAGGTTTTATTAATTTCAAACCTTATCCGATCAATCATTGATCAAAATCTCTATACAGTACAAACACGTACTCATTAATATAATTATTTTAATTATATTTTCTATCGAATCCCTTTCCAAAAATTAGGATTAGGGTTTTTAAAGCTGTTAAGCACAACTCTACTCTAAATTTATTAGTCAATACACAAATTGACTTTCTCAATACACGTATCACTGATACTTGTCACATAAATGATAATTAATATTAATATTAATAAAAAAAATTATTCGTAAATTTTGATTATTCGAAATCTCGGGTTATCACATTGCACGTGCCCTAGCCAACTGAATCCCCGCCTCAGCGCCCCGGCACTGAAATTAGTGATGGGAGTAGCTCCCCGACACTATAGTTCAATTAAATTACGGTTTTGCCATTAATTTTCTAAAATCCCCAATTCGTCCCTGCTTCTCCTCAATCTGCAAAATAATTAATAAACACAGTAAAAATTCTTCTAAAAGACTGGAGAACACAATAATTTAAGCCTGAATGTATTCAATTCATGGGTATATTACTCATTCATCAAATACCCCCAAACTTAAACCGTTGCTTATCCTCAAGCAACAAAACACAATGCAATAAAGAAAAACTAAATATACCGTGCAAATGCAAATATAATTATCTACATGTTTATAATTCTAGCAGCCAAACAAAACAAAGTATACTCATCAGGCCTCAGAAAAATCACAATAATATGTCAGTACATCATATCAAGACAGATCAATAATATCCCAACAATCATAAAATCTAAACCTGTTATTACTGATATCGTGCGTGTGTGCTTAACAACCATGCTAACTTATGAAAAGCAAAATGAGAAATATAATTGATTTCTTGGAAGGCATCATACAGTATAAACTGGAGAACTCCAAAAACAAATTAGATCCGGCTAAAATCAAACAATTACCAAAGTTCAGGGGTCAAGATGGGATACTTATGCTTCTTCTTTTTTGTATTATATTTTTTTTAACGGAGGCTTTTTGCACTTTTTCCCATTTTATTCATTTTTTTTCTATTTCCCATGATTGTGCAATGTCTCATTCCATTAGGCTAACAGTGCTACCCCTTAACGAGCTTTTGACCAACGACTCCCAGACCATATAAGACCTTAGGGCGCTAGGTGTAGAGACACTCCCTCGGGCTTACTTACTCAAGTAACAAAGGTTCCGAAACAATACTAGTCACATTTTTTTTTATTTTTCAAAGCTTATATACCCCAAATATTACCCCCAAATTTAAATTTATGTCTAACTTTAGCCATTACTACCTATTCATGTTATTCTTTCATTCAACTAGCATTATCCTTTAGAAATCCATTATCTATCCATTTAGACTTAATCAGCCAACATAGTCATTTCTTAACATGTGCTATCATGATAATATCAGTTTCAAACAGATAAAGATTTAAATCATCTCAAGAAATCACATCACAGGCTTAACAATCCTTACTAGACTTGTTTATGCAATTTCAGTTTCATCATTGGCCCCGAATATACTTAAACTATTTAACAGCTGGAATTATGTGAAATCCTAAATGCAACACTTAACTAAAAAGTTAACATCAAGTTTAACAAACAAACTAAAATATACTCACAACCTTATTTACACAAACTACTATAAACATGCCACCTAAAAATGCAAATAAAACTAAGCTACCCCCAAACTTATAATGAGCAATGTCCTCATGCGACAAATATAGCAATTTAAAACAGAGGACTTCCCTGACAAGCTTATTCTGCGGGTGCATCATCATCATCCTTGGTCATCTCTTGATCAGAAGGGGGAAACACAGGCGAAACAGGAGCAGTAGGGAAATGGCTACGATCAACTCTAGGGTACAGCTGAGCATATATAGCAGTCTGGGCTTTGAATTAGTCGACTATAAACTTGTAAATCACATCTTGGCGTTCAGATAAGTGGGAATTTTGGGCTTCAAGATTGTAAAACCAGCCGTCTATTTCTCGCTGAACCACATCGGGAACAACACCACGTTGAGCTGCCAAGGAGGGACCATAAGTAGGTGAAGCAGGAGCTTGCGTAGCTTGTGGAGCTGCAGCTTAAGGAATTATAAAGCCCAATCCACATGGGTCATTTACACCACCAGTTCACACCCTGTACCGACTTATCATTTTATGATCTAAAACTGGCATTGGGGGTTGAATCATTTCATTCGACTTCCATTTGACCGCAAACTTAGAACATAAAGCACAAATAAGAGAAGGATGGGGTAACCCTCCCGTGGTACCTCATCGTGCAGCTCTCAGAATGGACAATTGAATAATTAGGCCCATATCCATCTTCAAGCCTTAAATTATCGAATACAGCAACACAACCCTTTCCTTGGTGACATGGCTAACATGTGTGCACGACATTAATTTAGCGTATATAAAGGCGTACCAAGCCTTCCCATAAAGACTGAGGTGCGAATGGGGAAAAGTCATACTGCCACGTTCGTGCATTATCCAAGTTGCTCCCGGTTGACATAATTCACGGATGATCACTTCATAGTCTGGTCCTTGGCTCACAAAGCTAGCATATTCATTGCGTTGACCCTCCGAAGGTAGTTGGAAGCAACCGTTAATGTCCTCCTTGCCAAATTCAACTGTCTTGCCTCTCACATACACTCCATAGTGGAAGTGCTCTGAAACGTTGGCGTAGAACTCTTTAACGGCTGTAATCACTATCGGGTCGGGTTGTTCGGTGAGTGTGAACCAATTCCTCTCAGCAATAATGACCACTATGTCCCTATCCTTGGATTCATCGGGCCTTAAACCGTGTTCGGGGACGAGAGAGCGGGTGGCCATATGGTTGTAGCGTTCTTAGGCTACAACACTCAAAAACCGTCGGTTGTCAAATTTTGGGGGAATTGAGGGGGACCCAAAACCTTCTCCTCGTTGACGCTTCGAGGCCAACTAGAATATTCTGCAATGAAAAACACATATACACATATTACAATTTTATTTTACAAATATCACATGGAGATACGTAACCATAGCATGACCCCTAAACTTCTACGTAAGATAACTATGTGTAAAAGGGTTTGGGAGTGTGGTTAGGCACACCAAAGCATTAGAGTACCAAATTTTCCACCGATTAGCCTATGTTGGCCAAAGCATATTCAAATAGCACAATTGTCTAATGAAGTATAAGGGTACTCCCAAAAGATGTAACATTGACAAACAAACTATATGGCGAACACCTGACATACACTAGGTACATTGATAGTGAAGAAAACCATTGTCATTACATGTAGGCCAAAATTTCAATTATTTAAGACCAATTAGTCAATCCATGTGCAAATCCACTAGAACAATAGCCCATTATAAATATGAACACAGGTATGCACCAACACAGTTTAGCCAACACTCTAATGATATACCAGTCTAACTGTATGCCTGTGTTATTGAGATGACAAGAATGCAATTAAATTTAGTCGTGGGTATGTCGTTGGGTAAATTTAGCAAAGAAAATTGACATAGGCAATATATCGAACACCTTATGGGCAGTTTATAATTATCTTTGAGCACAACTATGATCATAGCAATCCAAACCCCAAGCATATCAATCGTCATTGATTACAACATATGTGTGACAACCCAATCTCAAGTGATTCATACGCATGCAAAAGGGAGTAGCATAAGATCAGAAGAAGTATAATACGTATCTTCGATACAGAAGGAGAGAATGAAATCAAATAGAAAGAGAACCCAATTGAAGCAAAATACTCTTATCTCCAAAAGTACGTAGGATATTTAACGTGAAGGGGAAAGGCAGTTACACAAAGGGGAACGGAAAGGGTGTAAGTGATGCAAACGTGGGAAGTAATTAAAAGGAATTATAAGTTTGACCAATGCAGATTGTTAAACCGAATAGGATTCTAAACCTGACCCCAGCGCCGAGGCGATGGGTTTTAACTGGAGGAAGCACCGGGGTGCTATAAGGCAGTAGCTGGCAAGGACCCCTAGAGTCTTGAGGCCATCTCAGCGTCGGGGCGCTGAGTTCTTATACATTTTGGATGCTAGGGCACTGGAGGCGTGCTTGAGTTACTGTTGTGCTGCGTCGGGGCGCTGACCTCCTTTCGATTTGAAGCGCTGGGGCGCGGGTCCTTATTCCCTTGTCCATTTAACTTCGTTGACTAGCATCATGAGTAATATGTAGACGTAGCTGTAAACAACCCAGAATTCAAAATTATTAGGTTATTAAAATATTATATTACTACATTGAAAAATTGCACAAACTAAAAAAAGAATAAAATTTAATGAAAGGAATTAAATTTAAAATAAATTAAAAACTCATGGGGTTACCTCCCTATAGCGCTTGGTTTATAGTCGTCAGCTCGAATATGATGTGTTACTCAATTTCCCACCGGATCAACGAGGTACATCGTCGTAGGTTGGCGATCGATGGGTCCACTCCAATAATGCTTAAGCCTTTGGTTGTTCCCCTTGAAGGTTCGCTTCGAATTAGGTTCCTCGACTTCAACATTCCCGTGTGGACTGATAGATACAACCATGAACGACCCTGACCTGCGAGATTTCAATTTCCCAGGAAATAAATGCAATCTAGAGTTGAAAAGAAATACTTTTTATCCCGGTTCGAACTTCCGATCAATAATTTTCTAATGGTGCCATGTTTTAACTTTCTCTTTGTACAGTTTGGCATTTTTATAAGCATTATGTCGGAATTCTTCCATCACATTTAGCGGCAATAACCTTCTCTCACCAGCTGCTTATAGGTCGAAGTTCAGCTTCCGAATGGCCCAATATGCACTATGTTCTAATTCGACCGGGAGATGACACGCCTTTCTATAGACCATCCTGTAAGGTGACATGCCGATAGGGTTCTTATAAGCTATTTGATATGCCCATAAGGCATCATCTAAGCGCATGGCCCAATCTTTTCGTGACGGATTGACCACCTTCTCCAAATTTTGCTTAACTTCCCGATTCAAGACTTTCGCTTGACCATTGGTTTGGGGATGGTACGTGGCTACAATCTTATATCGGACACCATACTTTGTAAGCAATTTAGTGAATTGCTTATTACAGAAGTGAGTTCCCTCATCACTAATTATCGCTTTCGGTGTACCAAATTGTGTGAAAATATTTTTCTGCAAGAACTGTAGTACCACCTTGGCATCATTAGTTGGTAAGGCTACAGCTTCTACCCATTTTGAAACATAGTCTACCACCAATAGAATGTACTGATTGTTGAAGGATGAGGGGAAGGGTCCCATGAAGTCGATTCCCCACACATCAAATAACTCAACCTCCAAAATGATGTTAAGCGACATTTCATTACGTTTGGAGATATTGCCTACCCGTTGACACCGATCACACTTTAACACGTATAGGTATGCATCTTTAAACAGGGAAGGCCAGAAAAATCCCAACTGCAACACTTTAGCTGCTATCCTATCACCCGCGTAGTGACCTCCATAATTTGATGAGTGGCAATGACCTAATATGCTATCCATCTCCTCATGTGGCACACATTGTCTAATCATTTGATCCGCACAAGTCTTAAACAGAAACGGTTCTTCCCAAAAGTATTGTCGAACATCGTGGAGGAACTTTTCCCGTTATTGTGAGTTTAAATCCGGAGGTAACACATTACTGACTAAATAATTCACGTAATCTGCATACCACGGCACTGTTGTTGTTACGTGAAAAAGTTGTTCATCGGGAAACATCTCATTGATCACGAATTCGTCTTTTTGCTGAACTTCTGCATTTTCTAATCGCAAAAGATGATCCGCCACATGGTTTTCGGTGCCTTTTCTATCTCGTATCTCTAAGTTAAATTCTTATAGCAAAAGCACCCACCGTATTAACCGCGTCTTGGCATCCCTCTTCTCAGTCAACTGCTTAATAACTAAATGATCAGTGTAGACGATTACCTTAGTCCCTATTAGATATGCTCTGAACTTATCGAAGGCAAACACAACTGCAAGTAATTCTTTTTTCGTGGCAGTGTAATTCAACTGAGCATCCGTCAACGTCTTGCTGGAGTAGTAAATAGTGTGAAAAATTTTATCTCGACGTTGTCTCAATACTGCTCCCACTGCGTAGTCACTTGCATTGCACATCAACTCAAACGGTAAAGTCCAGTTGGGAGCCACTGTGATTGGAGCTGAGACCAATTTCTTCTTCAATATTTCAAAAGCATCTAAGCACAACTGATTCATCTTAAATGGCACATCTTTCCCCAAGAGGGAACACAAGGGTTTTAAAATTTTGGAAAAATCTTTAATAAAGCGTCTATAGAAACCCGCGTGTCCCAAGAAGCTCCGTATTCCCTTCACAGATGTTGGAGGAGGTAGTTTTTCAATCGTCTCAATTTTTACTTTATAAACCTCTAACCCCGCTATGGAAACCTTATGCCCCAGAATTATTCCTTCTTGCACCATGAAGTGACACTTTTCCCAGTTAAGGACTAGATTCGTCTCCACACATCGCTTCAACACTAAAACCAAATTCCTCAAGCATAAGTCGAAACTATCACCAAATACAGAGAAGTCATCCATGAACACTTCCAAGTTATGTTCTACCATATCCAAGAAGATGGCCATCATTGTAACGCTCGAGAATTTCGGATCTTGAATGAATTAAATTTTTATTTAATTATGTGGATTAAATGAATTTAATTTATTAATTATGTGAGTATGAGAATTGAAGGTCTTTCTATGACCTAGAATGTGTGGATGTAGTTAGTATTCTGGCTACGTGCTAGGATTAATTGTTTTGAATTATCAAGACGAAAATAAAGGTTTTCTGAGAATTTTTCTGTAAAAACACTATTCATCCAATTTCGCTCGGAGCTTAGGTTTGAAATTCTGAGAAACGCGTAATGATAGAATATGAAGATATAACGGAATATTCAATAATATTTTAGTTATGGTAAAAACGAAATTTTCGCCTGCGGACTTAAAACCTAAGGGTTGGTAAAAGTGATTTTCGAAAGGGAAAGAAAATGCGTAAAATCATTTAGGTTATTATACGTATGAGATACGAGTATTATACTAGTTTGAATACGAGTATGGTATAAAGAATAGTACGACGTATAATACAAATATTGTATGAGTATTAAACGAAGAGAATACGAGAGTTATACGCAAAGAATACGATTAGTTATAATGGATTATGAGTTAAGGATTTTGTATAATCCAATTGGACTTGGATTAATAGCAAGCCCAATGAATTATGTAATTAAGCCCAAGTCAAGGCCCAATGTTAAGTTAAGACAAGCCCAATCCAAGAAATCGAACCGCGGATCGAACCGTCGGGTCATAGGATGGGTAAAAACCTATGGAACAACCCATAGGATGATCCATGAAGGTGTGGGCCAGCCACTTGGCCACCAAGTAAACTGATTACATGGTAGCTAAGTTGTTGAGGAGGTGGGAATAGTAAGGAGGTGGCTTATGGACCCTTTTGCCCTCCATTTGGTTGCCTATAAATACAAAGCTTGTGTCGGTCAATTAGAGTTTTGTAAACCTTGTCCTATACATATTGAGAGAGAGAAAAGCTAGAAACAAGTAATCAACTTACTTCCAAGCAAAACATAAGAAGTTTACCAAAAACGCGAAGAACGACAAAGGTAATATTCTCGTAAACCTTAGTCTTCATCTCTTTCGATTTCTTTCTCATAGAGAATCGAGAATTGGTGGATCATGTTTATTGAGGAGGAATAAGGATGACTATTAATAATGAAAACATTGATAAGTCATGATCAAATAGAAATCTTAAGTGTTTACGTAAGTTAACACCGTAGAAATCAATGAACGCTAACTTAGTTGTGAATGGACGATTTAAAAATCATTATAGCTAGGGTATGTGCATATTGTTTGGCTAGGGAGTAGATGGTGAATCAATGGAGTGTTGCATTTGATTTGGCTTATAGAACACGAGTAGCGAAGTTATGGCGAATTTTGCAAAAATAGACGTTAAACGTCGAAAACGTAAAAAAAATCTCGGATTAAGAGTCAAAAGTTGCAGTGTGACATGGAAACTTCGGTTTTCAATGTCAACATGTGAGATAAGGTATTCAAGAGTTGTGGACTCGAGAATCGTCGAATTCCGACTTATAACGAAGAAAACGAGTATTAAACGCTCGAAAACGATAAACGAACACTAAAAATGAACCAAAAGGTGAATTCTAAGCTAACAAATTCGAAAATGTAAAATTCTTACATGAAAACCTAGAGTATGTAATTTATGAGTTGTGGGCTTTTGAATGAGCCAATTCAGATGTAAAACGAATAAGTTATGAAGCCAAGAAGTTCGTTGGAAAAACCAACTATCAAAATTAACTGATGCACAGGGGTGGCGCCGCAGCGCCAAACCTAGCATGAAGGGTTATACCGCAGCGTCGACTTGAGCTCAGTCTCTGTTAACTGGCGCCATAATGCCAAAGATAAACAAGAGCCTGGCGCTGCAGCGCCGACATTGTGGAATAGTTGACCAAGTTAGGGTTTGTATTCTATTTGAATGTAAACTAATAGTAGGACATGAATGTACTTAAAGTACATAATAGGGCTGACTTTAAATCACTTATAAAGTGATAACATTAGAAGATTAGATATGGTTTAATAGGAATTAATTGAAGAACGCAAGAGCGTAATTAGTAAACCGGGAATGAGGTTCAATGTTGGTATCTCACCAATAATGATCGAATGTCAGTTAATAACGTAAGAACGTTAACGAGCCGTAATGAAGAATAGTAAGTCGAACTGACTATATTAATGAAGTAAATTCAAGTAAGACATAGAAGAGAAAGAAGTTGGTTAAAACCATAAAGTGAGTTTGTTTGGTAGCTAATTACAATGTGCTATGTGAATATATCATGTAGATCCTGTAAAGGCTGAGAATTGTTGAATAGTATATTCGAAGACGCTTGAAGGCAAGTTTTCTTATCGTTTGTCTAACCTTCGTGTTAGCCAGGTTTTCAGTGATTCATGTTATGAAATGCATGGATTGTTTTACGAAAGGGTCGATGCCAGTTTTAACTCAGCTAGACTATTCTTAACGCTATCCTATGCCAAGTATTTGGTGCGGATGTAAAGGTAAGTTTGTCTATGAACAAACAAAAGTATTTTCATCGATTATTCGAAGGGCACGCGAGGTTGCCAAAACTTAAACGTAAATACGTTTAACGGATGAGTGTTGATCAACATAGAGTACTATAGGCTGATCACCTAGAAGTGCTCGTAAGTAATGCTAGATGGATGGCCTTTGTGCCGAATGTCCTTTTTCAGATATGAAAGCGAAAAGAATATGTTCATGGTCTTTTGACCGGTTCAAAATTCCTAAGCTATTATATATACTTTGGAATCATGGTTATGAAATGAGAGGTACTAGTCAAATGTTTCATAGTGCTTCATAGCTATTTATTCAGTTATGAAAGATAATCATATAATTCTCGATGTGGTATTCATATGATCCTTTGTTAGACTTGCTGAGCTAGTTATGCTCACTTCTTGCTTGAATTATGTGATTGCAGCTAAAGCCGAATGAACTGAGAATTCTAAGAGAGATAAAGGCAAAGCTAAGATGGCAGTTAATTATCCTGTAATAGATTAGTATATTGATATGTAATATACTTATGAAGAACAAAGAATGTATTCGGTTTATGAACCTGGGAAAGGATTTGGTATTATTGTAATACGATTACAATCATTTTGTTGTTGTTTCAATGAAATGAATGTATACATTGTAGTATCGTGTAGCACTATATGTCGGGTTGAAAGATACCCGGATTTGGGGGTGCCACAATCATGCACCACTAAAAAGTTGCTGGAGCATTGGATAAGCCAAAAGACATACGCCGGAATGCAAACGTACCGTAAGGGCATGTGAACGTGGTTTTTTCTTTATCTTCCAATGCTATGGCAATCTGATTGTATCCGGAATATCCATCCAACAGACTGTAAAACTGATGTCCAGCCAACCTATCCAGCATCTGATTAATAAACGTCAAGGCAAAGTAATCCTTACGTGTGGCTTTATTCAGTTTACGCTAATCCATACATACTCTTCAGCCTGTAACTATTCTTGTGGGGATGAGTTCATTTAATTCGTTTTTCACTACCGTCATTCACCCTTTCTTTGATACGCACTGTACAAGACTTACCCATGATCTGTCCGAGATTGGATAAATAATACCTCAAGTAAAACCCTTGTTAACCTAGGACATAGTTCAAGGTCTTATAACCCTCAGAATTCTTTTGATTCTTGTTATTCACTCTTGATTCAAAAGTTGAACTTTTATTCAGATGTCTTTGATCTATTCGCATGTTATTAAACTGTTATTTCATTTTCATACTTGTGGGCATTTGTGCTCACTCTTACTTAATAATAACATTGTAGTTAAGAACGAAAGAGCTGACGAACCTTCCACTAGTAAGGGCAAGGGCAAAGTTAGTAAATGATGAAGACTTGTTATTTGATATGACTTGTTATTTTATATGATGTATTTGTTTAAGACTTAAGTTAAAGATGTTATTTAAGGCTTATTTATTTATAATTCCGCACAGATGATTAAGGTTAGTTTAACCTGGGATTGTATTATTATTCAGATGTTGTAACCCTTAAGGGAAAGATTTTATTTCTATTTAATGCATGGTTGCATTTATTATGGGTAGATAGATATATGATAATTGTATCGTGAACTCCAAATTCTGTGGAACTGGAAGTACCGGATTTGGGGGTGTCACATATATGGTATGGGAGGCATTGTAAGATTTTGTGCATGTGCTTTCTTCTCTAACTCCTCATCCTGTCGATTTCTATTTTCTGAGACTTCCTCTTTCCCCAAAGTTTTTGTGTCCATCTTTTCCTTGTCTTGGAGTGTCTCTTGCAGAATTTTTCCACTTCGTAAGGTCACAGCCTTGCAATGTTTATCTCTGCCCAGATTTATCTCTGTATCACTGGGAAGTGTTCCATGTGGACGGCTATTCAACTCATGTGTTATCTGCTCTATCTGATTTTCCAAATTCTTGATCGAAATAGCTTAACTTTTCACATTCATATCTACTTGACTTGCTCACTAATCCTCTTGTCGGTAGCTACAATAAATTTCGCCAATGCTTCTTCAAGATTTGTTTTCCTCTCTGTCTATTGTTGAGTCTGATTCTGAAATCCGGGTGGGTTTTTCGGTCTAGGAGCTTGAGCTTGATTATTGCTCCAAGAAAATCCTGGATGATTTCTCCACCCAGGGTTATATGCATTCTAATTTTGATACTGTTGTGCTGGCCTATTATAACTTCCCACGAACTGAGCCAATTCAGCACTGATGGCACATTGATCTGTAGCATGACTCCTAGCACACAACTCATAAACTATTGCTACTTGCGGTACTGACGGTGGACCCCATGTCTCAATCCTCTTAGTTAATGTGGACACCTGTGCTGTTAACGTTGTCACTGCATCTAATTCGAACTTTCCTGGTGTTTTCGGACGATTAGACCTTGTCATTGGCCACTAATAATTGTTGTTGGCCATTATCTCTAGCAAATGATAAGCCTCATTAAAATTCTTCGCCATGATCGCTCCACATGCTGCTGCATCAATACTGGCTTGTATGGTCACATCCAACCCGTCATAAAATATCCCAACCTGCATCCACTGTGGAATTTCGTGATGCAGACATTTACGGAACATATCCTTAAATCATTTCCAGGCCTCATATAAAGTTTCGGAGTCAAACTGCGCAAAAGTGTGAATGTCATTCCGTAGTTTTGCCGAATTTGCTGGTGGGAAAAACTTAGCTAAGAATTTTTGGGCTAAGTTTTCCCATGCGGTGATCGAACCAGGAGGCAATGAGTGTAACCAACTTTGAGCTTTGTCCTTCAATGTAAATGGAAATAGCCTCAACCTTATGGCTTCTTCTGAAGCATTGTTGAATTTGAAGGTGTCGCAAATTTCCAAGAAACTCAAGATGTGCTCGTTCGGATCATCCGTCGAACTACCCCCAAACTGAACGACATTTTGTAGCATTTGTATCGTTCCCAGTTTAATCTCGAAACTATTTGCATTAATCGCCGGCCTCTGAATACTGGACTGTATGTCTGTCACTGCCAGCATGGCATAATCCCTAAGTGATTTTTGTTCATCCTCTGCCATGACTACCAGAATTTCTTGTGCTGCCAGATCTTCTTCCAATGGTATAACCTCACTAGTGAACCGTACTTTCTGGAACTTCCTTTCGATATCGTCTACGTAAGGAAAAAGTTCCTTTTTGGCCTTTGATCGAGTGTGCATACACTTACAAAGAATTCTTGCAAACACAAGAAAAAAAAAATTAAACTAACGTTTAAATTAAGATCGAATTGATTATAACTAATATGGAATTAATATTAATAAAGAATTCCCCGGCAACGGCGCCAAAAACTTGTTAATCGATTTCACAATCAATAAATACGTGCAAGTGTACACAGTCAACAAGTAATAAAGTGATAAAATTAAGTGTCGAACCCATAGAGAATTTTAATCAATAAACTCCAACTACTAGTACTATACCAATTCAATTTTATTTAAACAACTGCATTTTGTGATTTTTCTAATTATGAAAGCTAAATTAAATTAAAACTAGACTAATCAAGGAATTAATTCAAATATATAAAGGTTAAGACTACAATATCCCCAATTATGTACTGCAAACCAATTATCCAATTAACCCAATTATTACGCCACCTGAATTGTTAACTGGAATTCTAGTTGTTAAAAGCCCTTTCCCAAGTGAACAGATAACTTTTATTCAATTCAATTAATCCTGCGATATTCCTGTGTAAAATAATTAAATTAAATCCGTTAAGTTCCAATTCTCAATTTGTTACATGCAGTGAAAAGATATTCCTATTCAATTCTCAACCTTAATTATTTATCACATGCAAATAATTAAGCATACATGTCATCATGTCCAGTTCCAACCCTAACTTTCATCTTCCGAGTCCTTCTAGAGTAACACAGTAATTATTGGCCAAATAATTAATCAATAAGCACAAACATGATAAACAATTCACCTGGACATAAATAATTGGAGTAAATTGAATAATTAATTCATAGACATAAAAGGTTCAATTTGTAGTCTTAATAAAAGATTTAGTTCATAACGAAAAATAAAACTAACAATCTCATGAAAATCATCTTGAAAGAATTACAACACAATTTCCTGCTAAATCCTTGATTAATCTTTAGCTATGATTGTTCGTCCCCTAATTTCAGCATGCTAGCAACCTTATATAGCTCCTTCTTTGTTAATCAAGTCTTAATGCTCCTCGACTTCTTGCTTGCACGCGCCCTAGCCAACTAAGTCCCCGTCTCAGCGCCCCGGCGCTGAAATTAGTGATGGGAGTAGCGCCCCGGCGCTATAGTTCAATTAAATTACAGTTTTGCCATTAATTTGCAAAAATCCCCAATTCATCCCTGTGACGCCCCCAAATCCGGGTCTCTTTCAACCCGACAGATGGTGCTCCACGGTGCTACAGTTCACACAAACATTCAATTGAAATGCCTTAAAAGAACGAATATGTCTCATATATATACCAAAATAATATTACCATTCCCCAGGTTCGTTATAACCGTTACATTTGTTCTTGTCATAATATCACATATTATCATTACAAATCTATACTATTACATAGGTAGTCTACAAGCTCGCTTTAGTCTTCACTTTATCCTTGTCGAATCCCTTGGTCGTATCGTTTAAGCTGCATTCATATGGTTCAAGCAAGAATGAGCATAACAAGCTCATCAAGTATAACAATTTTATTTTTAAAAGCATGCTTGAAACATAAGAATCGTATATCTTCAATAACTGCATGATAGTTACGAAGTACTATCAATAACTTAAAATAGCGTTTCTTTTCCATCAAAACATTTTACAATAACAATATTCCATGAATCATCAATTCTAGTTCAAGACGTGAACGTCTTATAGTTTCTTTGAAAAGGACGACCCGACACGAAGTCCGTAAGTCCGGCATAGCTTACGAGCACTTCTGAGTGATCAGCTCATAGTACTCTATGTTGATCAACACTACATCCATTAAACGTGTGTACGTTTAAGTTGTGGCAACCTCACGTGCCCATCGAATACTCGATGAAAAAAACATTTGTTTATACATATTCAGGCTTACCTTGAATCCGTACCAAATAGTTGGCGTAGGATAGCGTTAGCAATTCTATATTGAAAGACTTGTAAACAGTTCAATCAATCTATCAAGATTAGTCTAGCCGAGCTAAAACTGACATCGACTCTTTCTTCAAAACCATACATGCATCTCATAATTTGAATCAATTGAAAACCTATCTAACACGAAGGTTAGACAAGCGTTTAGGAAAAACTTTCCTTCAACGTCTGCTACAGTATAAATACATTTTCCTTGAGTCTTTACAGTCTCTACAACACATAATCACATAGCATACCATATTAGGTTATGAATGAACCTACATAGCTCCTAAAGAATCTTACCCTTCTTCTCAATCTAATCCCTTATTAGATTTGTTATTTATGGGTTCCGGCTTTTCGTCATTCTTTACATCATTCTTACCAACTTCGTTCTCTTATAACACTTAAGTGAAATTATATCATTAATACAACTCGGCTCGAGTTAATCATCTTTCCTTACGGTTTACTAATGTTCTTACATTATTAAACGACATTTTAATCGTCCTTGGTTAAGTACGTTTATTGCATACCATTTGCGTTCATCTTCAATCGACTTTCCTTAACCCTAAGTGATCCTACTTGGGGTTTAATCATGACTTAATAATGTTACTTCATGTTCATTAGGTTTATGTTACTTCATTACCTCTCTTTTTATCTTCATAAACAATCCTCTCTATGCAAAGCCTAATGCTGGCGCCGCGACGCCAGCTTTTCTTCTTTGTGCCGCGCTGCGGCGTCGCCCCTTAGGGCTTAGAAATTGGACTCAGTGCTGCGGCGCGATTCCCTTTGATAATTGCCTTGGGTTGGCGCCGCGGCGCCAACTCTGTGCACAAGAAAAATTTTCAGTTTTGAAATTTTGTGAACTTCCCGGACGCATAACTTCTTCGTTATAAGTCCGAATTGGCTCGTTCAAAAGCCTACGGTTCAAAAATTATGTAATCTACATGATCATTCAAGAATTTTATCTATTCGATTTTGTTTGCTAAAAATTCACCTATTAGTCCATTTTCAATGAAAACGGTAAACGTTCGTGAACGTTCAACGCTCGTTTCTTCGTTCTAAGTCGGAATCCGGCCATTTTCGAGTCCGCAACTCTATAATGACAAATACTACTTGTATCCATTGAAAACAAACGTTTCCAAACTCAATATCAAAATTCAACTTCCATTCCGAGAATTTCACGAATTCGACGATCGTCGTCTAATCGTGCAAATTCTGGCGAAACTTCGTTACTTGAGATTTTTAAACCATTTCACTTGGATTCAATCCATTATACTATCATCTTGACACAAATGCTTCGTTAACTTATATTCATGATAAGTTATTACTAGTTCATTGTGAGTTTAGAACTTATGAAAATATGAATTACTTAATATTTTCAATACTCATAACTTATGTCTTCTTTTCATTTAACTTATTATGGATGATTACTTCGATCCATTATTCATGCTTCTTATTATCATACTAACTTCATTAATGTAACCATGTTACAAGTTCCTACAAGTTATTATACATTCATTAGTGTTCTGCACAAGGTCTTAACCTATATGATTACGAATAGATTATTCATGACTTATCCGGCTTATTATGACTTAAGCCCTTTGATTCATTATTCCAACCTGTTCTTAGCATGTTAGCTCTACCAATACCCCCTTCTCTAACAATAGAAAAGAAAGAGAAACATGGTTCAAGAACACTTACTCTTTGATGATCACTTGATTCTTTCTTGTGCTTACTTCTTACTTCAAAGTATAACTTTTGCTAACTTATTATCTCTAACCAATAAGCTATAAGTTTATTGGTGGAAACTTAACAAGGAAAGTGTTTATTCTCTCAACCAAATAATTTACTTATATATGAGAGGAGTTGGATGAAAATGAAACAACCACAAAATGAACTCCAAGCTCTCTATTTACAGGAAATCCTAGATGAGGGTATAATGGTCAAAAGGCCATCCACATCCTTACTATTCATTACTTTCTAATTAAGTTAACTTAGTCACCACTTCTACTTAGTCACCAAGTCACTTGCTCACCACTTAAGTTATCCATTGCTTAGTAATTAAGTCTCTTGCTAATCACACAATTTGTTTGCCCATCAAGTCTACCCACTTTACACTTGGATTGCTCCATGGATCATGGCTAATTCATTGGGCTTGGTAAATTCATCCAACTACTTCCTTAATGGGCTTGTGCTACATGATTTGGACTCATGATATACCAAACACTTGGGCTTGATTGTCACATTATATTGGACTCCTACTATTAAGTTTATAATCCTACAAATCCATTCCCTTTAAATTACATAACTTAACATTTATACCCCACGTATAATCTTTGTATGCTATCTCGTATATTAATTCTTAATATACGTTATCTCATTCTTCATACATGATAGTACAATACGTCGTATTATACTTACATTCAATACTTGGCTCACATAATACTTAATAAATCCTGCCAATTCTACAAATTCATTATAATTGGCTTAAAGCCTTATAACGTATAATCACGTATAATTCTCGTATTCTAGCTCGTATACTTATTCCACATATATGACATACCATTATTCATACGTACTCGTATAATACTTCGTATCATACTTGTATTCATTACATCGTATAATACTTACGTAGTATACGATCATCGCTTAATCTATTACTCGCATTACATTTCCTTCTCGTAAATCATTTTCCTTAAACATTAGGTTTTAAGTCCACAGGCGAAATATTACGTTTTCCATAACTGAAATATTATTGAATATTCTATCTCACATCGATATTCTATCATTACGTATTTCTCGGAAGTTCAAAAATAATTCCCAAGCAGAAATGCGTGAATAGTATTTTTCAAAAAATTTCTCGGAAAGCTTTTATTTTCGTCTTGGAAATTCAAACACTTTAATTCTACCACGTAGCCAAAATCCTACGATGTTCTGACATTTCTAGGTCATAGAACGACATTCGATTAGCTTGCTCCATAAATAATCAATTAAATTCATTTAATAAAAATAAAAATTTAATTCTCAAAAATCCGATTTTCTGGGGCGTTACAATCCCTGCTTCTCCTCAATCTGCAAAATAATTAATAAACACAGTAAAAATTCTTCTAAAAGACTAGAGAACAGAATAATTCAAGCCTGAATGTATCCAATTCATGGGTATATTACCCATTCATCAAATACCCCTAAACTTAAACAGTTGCTTGTCCTCAAGCAACAAAACATAATGCAATAAAGAAAAACTAAATATACCCTGAAAATGCAAATATAACTATTTACATGTTTATAATTTCAGCAGCCAAACAGAACAAAGTATACTCATAATGTGATGCCCCCAAAATAGGTATACATCACATATTCTGAGTCGCCAAATACATGGTACAGAATACAAATACAAACTTAAATATACAACATGAGCTGTGAGTTTTAATACAAATATTGTCTTCTAGACAGTATTCAAACTCAAAATAAGTCCTCATTTATTATCACACTATTTCACAGAATAGTGAGGACTACTAATGCAAACATCTGAATCATCACTCCGTTCCCCGACTAGTCCCAGCTATATTCTCATTTCCTGAAGAGAACAATGAAAGCAAAGGATGAGCTCAACTAGCCCAGTAAGAAATATTATGACTAAGATAATGTAGAATAAATTATCGTTAGTCTTCAACAACGTTAAACTGATATAAATATAATAAACATCAAGTTTAACTGTAGCGGAACAAGCAATCCATTAGAAGAGTCAAGTAGAGCATGATATCTACTATCTTCTATGATTTAAAAAGTTTATCATCAATTTTATCGCTGAGACTCAACTTAATAATTAATCCACATCTTCGAATCATTCCTGCACTACGGCCAAGGATATTCATTAGTATCACGACCATAAATTATCCATGCTCTACGGGCCAAGGATATTTGTGTTTTCATCAATGGTTATGATCATTATGCCAACAACTGTCCATCAATGCACTACAAGCCAATGAGGACTTTTACCACATCATTTGTAACATTACGGTCATGATTATACCAAATAATCCCTGGTCATAATCATACCAATCAATAGTACATCTATACACGTAAGCCACAGATGACTTTTATCACAATATAAGCATGAGGATGATGACAATGATATAAGAATTCAATTGAAAGAAAGCAAATGATAAATTTTTAAATATTTATAATTTAATTTATCCAGAATTCAATAATGACCAAGTTATCAACATGATACTACTTTGTGGAGTAAAATTCATGAATAATACTGTATCAACAGTGATTTGGAGCGAAAAGAAATCAATTTTTATCATGAATAGTATTTCAGGTGAATAGTTTCCCGTGAATAGTAATCTGTGAATAGTACCCCGAGTGAAAATATTGATATTTAATAAGAAAGTTCAGATAAATATTCTAATGAAACGATACTGGATGAAACGCAAAACACAAGGATATTCCACTAATTTCAGGAATTATAGAAGCAATACTTACCATAGTAAGTATAGATTTAAGAATGTGAAAAGAAATAATATATGAAACTGCAAATAGATTTTCACCCGTCATTCGGTAGTCCGCGTAGATAGATCATTTCCACAATTTAATAACAATTGAATACGAAGGGTTATTCACCAGGCATGCGGTAGTCCGCGTAGACAGGTTATTCCCACAAAATAATAAAGAATGGAATAACAAAAGATTTCACCATGCATGCGGTAGTCCACATAGACAGGTTATTCCAATATAATAATAAAGAATGGAATAACAACCCTTACGAGTATTGAAAGAAAATAACTCTCTTCATGAATACAAAAGAAATAATATCTCTTACCTTAATAGAAGAGTGAATACTGAAGTGGGGTAGTAGCAGAATACTCTTCTTCTTGTTCTTTATAGTTTCTCTCTCTAGAGTTTCAGTGAATTAGTAAGAAATAATAAAGGAATGAGCTTCTATTTATAGGAAAAAGGATTGAATAGTAACTAATTCATGAATGGTCCAGATTAATTCACTTTTAAACTGACGGTCCATATTGATTTACTTTTAAAATTTAAAGCAACGGGCCATACTGATTTACTATTAAAACTTTAAACCAGCGATCCATATTGATTTAATATTATAACTTCAACCAACGGTCTGAAAAATTAGCACATCTCCTCATGGAATAATAAACCAAACTTATAACAAACACCTCATAACAAACCCCTCTATTTATATCAAAAATTGAATAAATAATTACCACAAATCACTTATCTTTAATAAACACATTTTTAATCTATTAACAATTATTCATCATTAATATTATAACTCATAATATTTAACAATCAGATCATTACCAGGAAAGAGGGGGCTTTTCGATAAGGATTTCTCCCTATTGACACGCAATTAGGTGACTAAACCTCTCCTCGACAGAACTTTCTAGACATTGTCAATATTACAAATAATAATATGAACAACTTTGTCGTCTCAATTATTGATTAAATAATATAAAATATTATACAGATGATACTGTGACAATAATTGAATCAAATAACATGAGATACTATACAACAATTACTGTAGCAATAATTGAGTATAACTGAGTGACTTCTCACGTAAGCATCAATAATCAATACCGTGTGCTACTATGCAACCACGCATATTACTGTTCTTTTACCACCAGGTATTTCAACAGTTTAACGGTAAAACTTTTCCCGTTATTTTGATAAAAAGATAATTTTTGTCGTTTTCTAACTCTGACAGTTATTCCATTGTGGGGGTCCACCAATGATGGTGTCGTCGTATGAATATTCCCTGTTAAAATGAATATTTCCTGACCAATTGAATATTTTATAACCACTTACTTACTTTACACAAAATTTGTGAATATTACCCACAACTATAACATTATATCAAATCCATGTCATAATATTCAAAAATATAATTCGAGAAAAATTAATCTTTATTCATAAAACTTGGGGTCTTACAACCTCCCCTTCTTATGAAATTTCGTCCTCGAAATTAGGGTACGTACCTGGTATATCGAAGAGGTGAGGATACCTTGACTTCATTTATGATTCTAACTCCCAGGTCATTTCCTCAATATTGTGGGTTCTACACTAAATTTTGACTTGCGGTATAACCTTGGAGTGTAGAATATGATCCTTCTTATCCAATATTTTAACAGGTACCTCTTCATACGTTAAATCTTCTGCTATCTCGTCCGGTTCTAATTTAATAATGTAGTTTGGGTCTTTCACATATTTACGTAACATAGATATGTGAAAAATGTTATGAACACGAGACATACTTGGCGGTAAGGTGAGTCTATAGGCCACAGTTCCTACTCAATCGAGGATTATAAATGGGCCAATGAATCGAGGATTGAGCTTTTCTCTGTTTCCAAATCTCGTAACTCCTTTCCATGGAGCAACACGTAACAACACATGATCTCCAATATTGAATTCTACGTCCTTTCGATGAAGATCAACATAACTCTTTTGTCGATCTTGTGAGGTTTTTATACATTGTCGGGTCATTTGAATCTTTTCCATAGTCATACGTACCAACTCCGGTCCCAACAACATTGCTTCACCTACCTCATCCCAACATATTGGAGAACGACACTTTCTTCTATACAACGCCTCAAATGGAGCCATGTCAATACTTGCTTGATAACTGTTGTTATAGGAAAACTCCACCAATGGTAAGAACTTGTCCCAACTTCCTTTGAAGTCAAGGAAGCAGAGTCTTAATAAATCTTCAAGAGTTTGAATAGTCCTCTCTGACTGCCCGTCTGTTTGAGGATGATATGCCGAACTAAATCATAAATTCGTGCCCATAGTTTTTTGCAAACTAACCCAAAATCATGAAGTGAATCTTGGGTCTCGATCAGAAACTATGGATACCGGCATATCATGTAATCTTACAATCTCGTTTATGTACATACGAGCAAGACGTTCAAGTGTATAAGTTTCTCGTATCGGTATGAAATGAGAAGACTTGGTCAATCTATCAACAATGATCCAAATCGCGTCTATGCCTTGAGAAACCTTAGGAAGACCAGTAACAAAATCTATGGTAATGTGCTCCCACTTCTATTTTAGAATTTCAAGTGGTTACAATGGACCTTTTGGAACTTGATGCTCCACTTTGACTCGTTGACAAGTTAGATACCTTGAGATAAACCCCGTTATCTCTCTCTTCATATTGTTCCACCAAAATGTATGTCGAAGATCACGATACATTTTGGTACTCCCAGTGTAACGACCCAAAAATTCATACAATTTAATTCTCGACTTCGGTCGTTAATAACACATTCAACCTCTAATTTTATATCATTAAACGATAACACAACCATTGAAATTTGCAGAATAATTAAAATTTTTTATTACAAACTATCCTCGTTCCCAAAGCCTTCAACCTTTACATCTAAATATCTCAGAATCATTTTAATACTACAATAGTTTACATTCGCAAAACAATATTAAAATTCAACATTAATACATTATTCGAAACATTAGACATGGTTTACAAGAATAACAACTTAGCTAGGATATTAAATCTTCATATATCACTTTTGATCCATAACAATCAAGTAACACATAGCGTTACCTTCAATTCTTGAATATGCAAAAATGGTTATTTGCAAGAATGAGCTCGACAGCTCAGCAAAATCTAACAATTTTCATGCATCACGTAGCACATAATAACATGCTCAACATACAAGAATAATCATAAACAAACATATCATACATGTTTAGTTCACATAACAACTATAAATATTGAGTTCCTTACTCAATCAACATTCATAGTTCAATCATCACAGTCATAGATTGACTATCACATTTCATACTTTTGACATATACAATACATCATACACTAAAATTTCAAAGTAGTTCATCATCAAGTTCATATAGCAAAAAGGAACTGAAAGACTTGCCTTTATCGGCGTTTTACCAACACGCTAATACTTCGCGTCCTTGCACAACCTACACTGTATGCGAGATTGATAATAAATAAAATCAATACTCAATCTCATGGTCAAATTTATTCTAAGACCTTACTTTATCTTATTATCCTTTATAATATCTTTATAGACATCTAATTGTATTTTATATGCAACTCGGTTTTATTTTCATTTTCATCACCACACATGCTAGACTATCTCACTTGTAGTTTAATGTGCATATACCACACCATTTTATTTTACCAATTTGGTTTCAAAAATGCATATTCAACACATTGTTTACATGTTTAATTTTCCTTCATAAATCAAAATTTCCCTTTTTCGATTTCTTTCCATTATTATTCTTGTATTATCATCTTTTCATACTTAGATATTCAATATTAGCCATTAGTTAGGCACTTTGTATACCAAAGTTTAGAAACACTATTACTTTTAGGATTTTATCGAGCACGTTATGTGCACACATTAACTTATCTCAACTCTTGATCTTAAATGGTTAATTATGCATAGAATATGATAACACATATCTATATTCATTACATATGTCAAAACATATTTTTAATCATCAAAATATACCATCACCCAAAATCTTAATTCAAACATAATTATAAAACTCATCTTCACAATTTCTTTAACAAAACGTTGTTTTCGTTTTTAACGTATCTCCTTCGTTACATGTCCGTTTTTGTTCCTTTTTATATAAAATTAACCCTTACTCAGTGTACTACAACCTCATCTAGGCCTTAAAGTCAGACCCTTATCCATCTAAACCAGATTCTGCAATTCATCAACTAGTGTAGAAAAATTTCATTTTCTAGACATCCTTGCTAAACAATTTATTTCGGACATGATCCGGTCCATAAAATGGCTCAATCTTGGGAGTCTAGCTAGTAAACATCCATATCTACAACTTTTCAGTTTTAAGTTTCTTCAGATTCAAAACACACGAATTTATATGAATTTTTCAAAGTCAGAAACCGTAACAGTTTTGATTTTCTAGACAGATTATTTTCCCTTCGGACCAGCCTTACTAAAACAGAGATTGCGAGAAATTTACAAGGAGTTTTCATGTGATTCCACTTTCAGAATATAGCTTACTTCCATATCTTCGATTTGATATAAGGCTCATTTTCTAACTCATTATACCCAAAGAGATATGAATTTCACAAGATATGTCCACAATTACTCAAAACCTACGAATTTTGTTCTTCAAATTTTCTTTCCATTTCATTTTCTTTCTTGAATCCTCTTGTTTGATTCTTGATAGTCCAAGATTAAACCAATACAAACAGATTAAGCATGATCTACTATCCTAGAACATAAATCTACCCAAAAAATTTAAGGATTAAATAAGAGTTTAGAAGTTACCTTCTTCTAACTTTTTCTTCTTCTTCTTCTAGCTCATCTCAATTCCTCTATCTCTCTAGATTTCTCAATACAACTTCTATTGAACCATTATCCTACATTTTGAAGAACATAAAATATAATTAAAACAAGGTATTTAGATTATAGTCTTATTAGTATGAATTTAAGAGAGAGATGAAGAAGATGATGATGGGGCTTGTTTTGTCTTCTCAAAACTTTCCCTTCTTCTTCTTTTTCTTCATCTTCTTCTTCTCCTACAACTCTCTCTAACTCTCTTCTTCTTTCTTTAGTTTGTTTTCTAAAACTAACATACTAACTTGTAGTATATACATATAATACACAATACTAGTAATATATAATATATGTAACTCCTAGTAATTATTAGATATACTAATTATTAGTTAATACATAGGTTACACGAATTTGAACTTGAAAAGCCTAAGACCATGTTTGGCAAATACTTATTATTTTAATTAATCAATAGCTTAACATCAATCAATCTCATCAAATTGTCCCATAATTATATTTACTTGTTAATTATAATTTTGTGTAACAATCATCACATAACTCATCTAATTTAATTATCTCAATTAAATTAAAACTATAACATAAAATTATTATATTAATTAAATTAAATACTAAATATTCATTTAATTAATCTGCTACACTTAATTACATTACTCTATAATCAAAACAAAATTTATTTATTTAACTCAATAAATAATTCAATTAAATATTTATATATATTAAAATTAATATATAACATTCTCTTCACATCAATTCACATATTCTACAATATATGACATACACATACTCACACCCAACATAACTCATAAATAATACTTTTGTTTATAAAATTCTCATTTATAATTTCTAAAAATCTGGGATGTCACATCCTTCCCTCCTTATAAGGATTCCGTCCTCAGAATCACAGAAACCCTACCTTACTCGGGTTTTCCTCAAATCTATTCATTGAATAACTTCAACACATTACCTTAATATAGGTTTTATATTTTCTACTCTCACCATTCTTGATAATAAATTCTTATAAGTTTTATTTCATAACATTTACTTAGACTCAATTATATTTGAGTATTACATATTCTTTGACCCGTTCATTATCTTTCTCTAAGGATCATTATCATATAATATATGATCAAACTCTCAGGACATTACATTCACCCTTTCTTCTAAGAATTTCGTCCTCGAAATTTTTATTTATTAATCTTTATTCATTCAATCTATCAAAAATAGATTTTACGTTAATACCTTATTCATTCATTGGATTCTATAACCACTTCCTTTCCACAAAGATCTTTCTACAATTATTAACTTTTCTATTAAAAGTTTTACATTATTATTTGATAACTCATCTCCTTCTCATATCAACACTTTTTTTCTCACTTATTCAATATATTCATCATTCAGTGTCGCATCCTACGACTTACTTCTTTCTAAAAAATATCATCCTTACCATATTCGCCTTTTAGAATAGCAAGAATCTTCCATAATTGCTCAATAATTAGGAAGTAGTATGAATAACTCAGGAATTTAAAAGATTCCAAATCATGCTGAGGGGTCACAAGACCGTGAACTCTATTCTCGGTTTACTAGTGCTTCAACTCAATCCTTCACACTGCAAACCAGAGTGTTTATCAATCACAAAGATTGAAAACACCCTCCTTACGTACACTAGGTGGCCAGCCTATTGTACCACTATGTTGGGCCGCAACGTAGTGTTTTGTAACGATTATATGTGTTACGCTCGGAACCATTGTCCCCGAAAACATGTCCCCTTATAGGGTTGTTCATCTCAGCTTTTCAACATCTGAGTCCGCCCCAAAATAATTTGGGTTGGCATAACTTTTCAATAAACGCTTAAGTTTCATGAACATCTTTCAATATTCGTCTAGCTGAATCAAATAGCATAGACCTCTACAACAATTCGGACATCAACCGAAATATACATATATATACATAGATATGAATTCTCATATCTTAAAGAAATCTCAAAAATCTTTTTATGACGTCATGATACCGCACTGTATTTACAGTCCGTTGAGGATTCCGTCTTTTGGTGATTTTATCATAATACATCATACCATAGTGGGCTGACGATCCTTAGATCACATGATTTTATACTACAAGTCAGAATCGTTACCGGTGTGTTATGCGCCACCATCATGATTTTATACTTCAAGTCAGAATCGTTAGAAACACAAAGTCTGGAGTTGACTTGAAGTATTCCTTCTTTATCGATTCTTACTTCTGAAATAGCACATTCTTGTACTTTCTTCCTCATACGCATCAGCTCCAGGTCTGTAGCTTGAGCAGCTTTAACTTTATCGATTAAAGTCGGTTCTACTCGTATATTTGCCATCATCACGTGGGTCTCTGGAGTCTTTAACTCTATCTCCATCCTTTGCAAGTCATACAAAATGGGTCTTTGCGTTGACAATATCGCACTCGTACCCGTATATGATCTTCAACTCAATGCGTCAGCTACTACGTTCACTTTTCCAGGATGGTATTGAATGGTATGGTCGTAATCTTTCAACAGCTCAAGCCATCATCATTGCCGCATGTTGAGTTCCATTTGAGTGAAGAAATATTTGAGGCTTTTATGATCCATATAGATCTCCACCTTTTCTCCATACAGGTAATACCTCCAAATCTTAAGCTCAAAAACGACAGCTGCCAACTCTAGATCATGAGTATGATAATTCCTCTCATATTCTTTGAGTTGTCGTGAGGCATAGGCTATGACTTTCCCATGTTGCATGAGAACACATCCTAACCCTTTGCCTGAAGCATCATTGTAGATGACAAATCCCTCTGAGCCAGATGATATTGTCAGAACAGGTGTTGAAATGAGTCTCCTCTTGAGTTCTTAAAAACTCTTCTCACATTCCTCGCTCCAACCAAATTTTGTATCTTTCCGAGTCAGCTGAGTTAATAGAGTAAGGATTCGAGAAAACCCTTCTACGAATCTCCGGTAATAACCAGCTAAGCCGAGAAAGCTACGTACTTCGGTCACTGACTTAGGTTGCTCCCAGCTCTGAATTGCTTCAATCTTTGTCGGGTCAACAGATATTCCATGATTTGATATCACGTGCCCAAGGAACGCTACTTCCTTAGGCCAGAACTCGCATTTCTTTAACTTGGCATAAAGCTTATTTTCACGAAGCTTTTGGAGTATCAGCCTCAAGTGTTGCTCATGATCTTCACGGATTTTGGAGTATATGAGGATGTCATCAATAAAGACAACCACGAAATAATTCAAATATTCCTTGAATACTCGGTTCATCATATCCATGAAGGCCGCAGGAGCATTAGTCAATCCAAAAGACATGATTAGGAATTCATAATGCCCGTACCGAGTTTTGAAAGCAGTCTTTGGGATATCATTGGTTTTAATCTTTAACTGATGATATCCAGAACGAAGATCGACCTTTGAAAAGAATTTGGCGCCTTGCAACTGGTCAAGAAGGTCATCAATGCGAGGTAACGGGTACCTATTTTTGATGGTGACATGATTCAACTCCCGATAGTCAATACAAAGTCGCATACTTCCATCTTTCTTCTTCATAAATAGAACAGTAGCACCCCAAGGAGTCGTACTAGGACGAATGAAACCGATATCTAACAATTCCTGTAGTTGGGTTTTTAACTCCTAAAGTTCAATAGGAGCCATTTGATATAGGGCTTTAGAAATGGGTTTTGTACCGGGTTCAAGGACAATACCAAACTCGATTTCACGCTCTGGGGGTAGGCCAGGAAGTTCTTTAGGGAATACGTCAGGAAATTTATTAACAATAAAAATATCATTCAAATCTGACGTATTTTTGTTTAAATTTGTGACATGGGCTAAGAAAGTTTAACATCTATTTTTCAATAAACGAATAGCTTTATGGCTTGATATGATAGTGATTGACTTTAGTGGTTTGGTTGCTTGAATTCGCATAATAGGTTGGTTAGGAATATGAAAGCTAACAACCTTACAAAAATAATCAATTTTTGTATGATGAGAAGTTAACCAATCAATCCCTAAAATCACATCAAACGCAAGTATTTTCAAAGAAATAAGGTCGACTGGTAATGTGCGAGTGCCGATTTGGATCAAACAAGGCTTATAAACAGTGGATGTATTGAAGGTTTCTCCCAACGGAGTTTCAACAGATAAGTCAAAGTCTAATTTCTCCAGAGTCAAATTTAAACGTTGAGCGCAAGTAGGAGAAATAAAAGAATGGGTAGAACCGATATCAAATAAGGTATAAACTTCGCTAGAGTTTAAGATTAGCTTACCCGTGATCACTTCGTTCGGATTCCTCGCTTTTTGGGAGATTATGACAAACGCTCTCCCTTGAACTACCGATTTTATCTTGTTTGGGACGACCTTTGATGCCTCCATCCCAGCTGGACTTGACTTCGGTGCACGACAAAATTGGGCTAGGTGACCTTCTCTTCCATAATTGTGACATGCTTTGGGACTGCTGCGTACAGTTTAGACTAATATGTCCCTCCCCTCCGCATTTATAGCATACGATCGATGGTCGTTCTCCTTCTTTAACAACGAGTGCTGGTGCTAACGTCTTTTCATCATTATTGAATCTCCTCTTCTTGAAATTTCCACTCTTATTGTCTTGGTCATGATTACCACCGAAGTGGTTACCATTTCTGGCATGTTGATTTCCTCCACGTTTGTTCTCACCGCTTCGATGACTGCTACCACTGGTATTATCATTTTGCCTCCTGCTCTCTCTTGGTTGGGTTGACTCGTTATCCCGCTCCAATAACTGAGCCCTATTTACAACATCTGAATATAAACACAGTTTGTGAGAAATTAGATATTGACGTACTCGGGTTTCAAACCTCTTAGAAATATCTGCGTCATTCTCTCCTCATTATCAACCAAGTGGGACGCAAACCGGGACAACTCGACAAACTTAGCTTCGTACTGCGACACGGTCATATTATTCTGCTCCAACTTGATGAACTCTACCTCCATCATGTGACGAATACTTTCGGGAAAGTACTTGTCGTTGAGTAGTTCTTGGAACTTCTCCCAAGACATCTTCAATGCGTCAGGTTGAGTACGCTTTATAGATTCTCACCAGTAATCTGCCTCTCCTCGCAACATGAAAGTGGTAAAGGGAACCTTTTGCTCCTCGGAGCATCCCAAGACATCAAATATCTTGGTGATCTACTTTATCCACGTCTTTGCCTTAAGTGGTTTTTGCTCTCCAATAAACTCCGGTGGTCCCAGCTCCTTGAACTGTTTAGTGATGACCGTTCGAGAGTTACCAGTGTTTCCACCTGCATTTTGAACAGGAGTCGTTCTCGCCTGATGTTGCATGAATTGCATAAAGCCTCTGAACATCCCATCGTTCATCATTTGGTCAGTGTTGTTGTTTTCCTGAGGATTATTGCCTTCCTGATGCACATTATCCTGGGTATTGATCGTTGGTGATTTAACGGTCTCATGTGCTCCATTGCTATTCTCAAAATTCTCGGATGCCATTTTTAAACACTGCCACAAAACAAGGGTTAATTGACATGTCACATATTATCCCTATACTCTGACCGACCAAATAAATACCAAATAAACTTAGGTAGGTCATACTAGCAAAAGAATTTTCCATCTCTCCCCTTCTAGTTCTAGTCTCACATCTCAGCCAGGGATCATATCCCTAAGCTTTGATACCAACTGTGACGCCCCCAAAATAGGTATACATCACCTATTCTGAGTCGCCAAATACATGGTACAGAATACAAATACAAACTTAAATATACAACATGAGCTGTGAGTTTTAATACAAATATTATCTTCTAGACAGTATTCAAACTCAAAATAAGTCCTCATTTATTATCACACTATTTCACAGAATAGTGAGGACTACTAATGCAAACATCTGAATGATCACTCCGTTCCCCGACTAGTCCCAGCTATATTTTCATTTCCTGAAGTGAACAATGGAAGCAAAGGATGAGCTCAACTAGCCCAGTAAAAAATATTATGACTAAGATAATGTAGAATAAATTATCGTTAGTCTTCAACAACGTTAAACTGATATAAATATAATAAACATCAAGTTTAACTGCAGCGGAACAAGTATTCCATTAGAAGAGTCAAGTAGAGCATGATATCTACTATCTTCTATGATTTAAAAAGTTTATCATCAATTTTATCGTTGAGACTCAGCTTAATAATTAATCCACATCATCGAATCTTTCCTGCACTACGGCCAATGATATTCATTAGTATCACGACCACAAATTATCCATGCACTACGAGTCAAGGATATTCGTGTTTTTATCAATGGTCATGATCATGCCAACAACTGTCCATCAATGCACTACGGGTCAATGATGACTTTTTTCACATCATTTGTAACATTATGGTCATGATTATACCGAATAATCCCTAGTCATAATCATACCAATCAATAATACATCTATGCATGTAAGCCACAGATGACTTTTATCACAATATAAGCATGAGGATGATGACAATGATATAAGAATTCAATTGAAAGAAAGCAAAAGATAAATTTTTAAATATTTATAATTTAATTTATCCAGAATTCAATAATGTTCAAATTGTCAACATGATACTGCTTTGTGGAGTAAAATTCAAGAATAATAATAATGTATCAAAAGTGATTTGGACCGAAAAAAAATTAATTTTTGTCATGAATAGTTCTCTGGATGAATAGTATCCTGTGAATAGTAACCCGTGAATAGTAACTCAGTAAGAAAAGTACCCTGAATCCTCGGGTGAATAATATTCGAGTGAATAGTAACCGAGTGAATAATAACCCGTGAACAGTACCATGAGTGAAAATATTGATATTTAATAAAAAAGTTTAGATAAATATTTCAATACAACGATACTGGATGAAGCGCAAAACTCAAGAATAGTCCACTAATTTCAAGAATTATAGAAGCAATACTTACCATAGTAAGTTTAGATTTAAGAATATGAAAAGAAATAATATACGAAACTGTAAATGAATTTTCACTCGTCATGCGGTATTCCGCGTAGACAGATCATTTTCATAATTTAATAACAATTGAATACAAAGGGTTATTCACCAGGCATGCGGTAGTCCGCGTAGACAGGTTATTCTCATAGAATAATAAAGAATAAAATAACAAAAAAATTTAGCATGCATGCGGTAGTCCGCGTAGACAGGTTTTTCCAGCGGAGTAATAAAGAATGGAATAACAACCCTTACGAGTATTGAAAGAAAATAACTCTCTTCATGAATACGAAAGAAATAATACCCCTTACCTTAATAGAAGAGTGAATATTAAAGTAGGGTAGTAGCAGAATACTCTTCTTCTTACTCTCTATAGTTTCTCTCTCTAGAGTTTCAGTGATTTCGTAAGAAATAATGAAGGAATGAGCTTCTATTTATAGGAAAAAAGATTTAATAGTAACTAATTCATGAATGGTCCAGATTAATTCACTTTTAAACGGACGGTCCATATTAATTTACTATTAAAACTTAAAGCAACGGTCCATACTGATTTACTATTAAAACTTTAAGCCAGCGATTCATATTGATTTACTATTATAACTTCAATCAACGGTCTGAAAAATTAGCACATCTCCTCATGGAATAATAAGCCAAACTTATAACAAACACCTCATAACAAACCCCTCTATTTATATCAAAAACTGAATAAATAATTACCATAAATCACTTAACTTTAATAAACACATTTTTAATCTATTAACAATTATTCATCATTAATATTATAACTCACAATATTTAACAACCAGATCATTCCCAAGAAAGAGGGGGCTTTCCGATAAGGATTTCTCCCTATTGGCGCGGAATTAGGTGATCAAACCTCTTCTCGACAGAACTTTCTAGACATCGTCAATATTGTAAATAATAATATGAATAACTTTGTCGTCTCAATTATTGATTAAATAATATAAAATATTATGCAGATGATACCGTGACAATAATTGAATCAAATAACGTGAGATACCATGCAGCAATTACTGTAGAAATAATTGAGTATAACTGAGTGACTTCTCATGTAAGCATCAATAATCAATTTCGTGTGCTACTATACAACCACATGTATTACTGTTCTTTTACCACCGGGTATTTCAACAGTTTAACGGTAAAACTTTCGCCGTTAATTTTATAAAAAGATAATTTTGTCGTTTTCTAACTCCGAAAGTTATTCTGTTGTGGGGTCCACCAATGATGGTGTCGTCGTACTAATATTTTCTATTAAAACGAATATTCCCCGACCAATCGAATATTTTATAACCACTTGCTTACTTTACAAAATTTGTAAATATTACCCATAACTATAACATTATATCAAATTCACACCATAATATTCAAAAATATAATTCGAGAAAAATTACTCTTTATTCATAAAACTTGGGATCTTACACATCAGGCCTCATAAAAAACACAATAACATGCCAGTACATCATATCAAGACAGATTAATAATATCCCAACAATCATCAAATATAAACCTGTTATTACTGAAATCGTGCGTGTGTGCTTAACAACCATGCTAACTGATGAAAAGCAAAATGAGAAACATAATAGATTTCTTGGAAGGCATCATACAGTATAAACTTGAGAACTCCAATAACAAACTAGATCCGGCTAAAATTAAATAATTTTTCCAAGTGTGAATTTTGGATGAAGAATGTACAATTTTTAGGACACGTGGTAGACAAGGATGGAATTTTAGTAGACCCTGCAAAGGTAGAAGCAGTGAGTAATTGGGAGCTGTCAAAGATGCCAACTGAAGTAAGAAGTTTTTTAGGGTTAGCTGGGTATTATCGAAGAGTTATCCTGGATTTTTCTAAGATAGCAACCCCGTTGACCAATCTAACGAGGCAAACAGTGAAGTGCATATGGACAGACAAGTGTGAAGAAAGTTTTCAAGAGCTGAAGAAAAGACTAAGCGAAGCGCCTGTATTATCATTACCAGATGATACGGGAGGATTTGTGGTGTATAGTGATGCGTCATACAGAGGACTTGGCTTTCTGCTAATGCAGCATGGCAAGGTCATTGTGTATGCATCACGATAACTGAAGGATTACGAAAAATGATACCCTACTCACGACTTAGAGTTAGCGTCAATAGTTTTTGCGTTAAGGATTTGGAGACATTATTTGTATGGAGAGAAATGTGAGATATACACGGACCACAAGAGTCTAAAATATATCTTCACACAGAAGAAGTTGAACACGCGTCAGAGAAGGTGGTTAGAATTAATCAAGGATTATGACTGCGATATTCTTTATCACCCGGGAAAGGCAAATGTAGTAGCCGACGCGCTAAGCAGGAAAGGAAGGGAGAAGTTGTTTCAAGTAACAACTCAGGAGGAGTTAATAAGAGATATGGCGAAATTAGAGATAGAAGTAAAGGGACTGGAGAGGTCTGAAGAAAAATTGTTTGTAGTAGAAGCTCGTCCAACCTTTCTGGACAAAATAAATGAACCACAAGAGAAGGATGAAGAGTGCAAGAAAATTAGGAAGAGGATCACAGAAAATGAGGAAGAAAAGTTCAAGGTGGATAAAGACGATATTTTGATATTCGAAGGGAGAGTGTGGGTGCCAGCGGTAACCAAGTTGAGAGAAGAAATTTTGTATGAGGCACATAATATGACGTATTTCATTCATCCAGGTGGCACAAAGATGTACCGAGATTTGAGGCAACATTTTTGGTGGCCCAATCTAAAATGAGAAATTGCGGAGCACGTTAGGAAATGTCTTACTTATCAACGGGTCAAAGCAGAGCACCAGAGGCCGAGTGGTCTACTTCAACTGTTGGAAATACCAGAGTGGAAATAGGAGCACATTACGATGGACTTCGTGGTGGGACTTCTAGTCATGAAGAAAGGTTTTGATGCCATTTGGGTTATCGTAGATCGACTAACAAAGACATCTCATTTTCTACCGATCAAGATCATATATAGTATGAATCAGCTAGCGAACCTGTACGTAAAGGAAATTATTTCGCGACATGGAGTGTTGGTATCAATTGTCTTTGACCGAGATCCCCGCTTCACGTCAATATTCTAGAAAAGCCTTCAAGAAAGGATGGGAACACAGCTAAGGTTAAGTACTGCTTATCATCCACAAACAGATGAATAAAGTGAGTGAATGATACAAACGCTGGAGGGCATGCTTAGAACTTGCGTGATGGACTTTAAAGGAAGTTGGGGCGATCACCTACCCCTAGTGGAATTTATATATAACAATAGTTACTATGCGAGTATCGGTATGCCACCGTACGAAGCTCTTTACGGGAGAAAATGTCAAACGCCATTATGTTGGGATGAAGTTGGAGAACAAAAGATGTTGGGACCAGAGTTAGTGCAACAAACCACAGATGTGGTGATAGTGATAAAAGCTAGACTAGTAGCTGCACAAGATCGCTAGAAGAAATACGTAGATTTGCATCGTCAGGACCCTGACTTTGAAGTCGAAAGTTACGTTTTCTTAAAAGTACCTCCCTGGAAGGGAAAAATATGATTCGGCTAGAAGGGAAAATTGAGTCTGAGGTTCATAAGACCATTTGAGATATTGAAGCGAGTGGGCGAAGTGGCGTACAAAGTTGCATTATCACCTGAGTTGGAGCACATCCATAACGTGTTTCATATCTCTGTGTTGCATCCGTACAAGCCTGACTACAAACACGTGATTTCCTACGAGCCCATTCAAGTGTAGAAGAATCTGGCGTATGAAGAAATTCATGTCCAGATATTAGATAGGAAAGAGCAAACGTTAAGAAATAAAATTATATCTTCTGTAAAAGTACTTTGGCGAAACCACGATGCCGAGTAGGCCATGTGGGAATTAAAAGATAAGATGCGACGGGATTATCCCCATTTATTTGTGTAACCTTGTCCAATTCCGAGGATGTAGTTTTTATAAGGGGGGAGGATGTAAGAACCGTGAATTTCATGAATAAATAATATTTAGATATAATTAGAAAATGAATATTTATTTGAATATAAGTATTGATATGTTGTGAGATGAGTAATTCAATTAATTCAAATTGAATTTATAAGAATTGAGAAAAATGTGGAGTCTGTGATGAGATTTATGAAATGCCATGTGTGGCATGAGAATGGAAATTTTAAGTGGTTTAATTTAATTAAGGGATGAATAAATTAAGAAGTGAATAATTAGTTAATATTATATTATTAATTAATTTTTATGGTGAATATTAGAATAATAATGACCAAAATAATTTACATAATTAGAATTATATTTACTCATTTAATTGATGTGTGCAAGATATGTGATAATATATAATAACTACATTAAAAAGAATGTGTAGTATGACACTTTGAGGTAACTATATAATATATAAAACTATATAATAAATGGAAGGAATTATAAGTTATTTAAATAATGCTTATGTGCCAGCATATATGTGTGAGGACATTAAAGATGTACTATATCAATGAATTACAAATTATTTCAATAAGTGAGTCTAATTGGAATAATAAAGTTGTAAAGAGATACTGAATTATTAGTGACCAATTAAATTGAGTCCATATATGTTATAAATATTAATTAGACTGGACTACTGCACATGGATTATATGATGGGGGTACATAAATAATCCCTAACTTTCCATTATGTAGTAGCATTGACACATTAAAATCACATTTTAGAAATCCAAGAGAACAAACTAAACATTTTATAACTAAGTTGCTGAGTTTTTAAACTGTGTCCCATATTAAGTGTGACACCCCCAAATCCGGGTACTTCATTCCCACAAGATTTGGTGTTCACTATCCAAAACCATTACATCTAACTACCCATCATAAAGGATAAAGACATAATTTAAATAACTTAAACAATAGTCTTTCCCATTAAAGGGTTACATCATTTTAAAAACAATCCCAGGTAATCTAACCTTAAAATTATTACATAAGTTTGCGGAATACATCATAAAAATAAAATAGGTCTTTAAGATAATCAATTAAAATAAAATTCTCATAAGTCTTCAACACTTGGACATTTTGCCCTTTCCTTTGCTAGTAGATGGCTCCTCGACTTTCTCTACTTTAGCTGCAGTGTTACATGCAAGAGTGAGCAAACAATTGCTCATTGATATAAAGAGTAGCAATAACAACATGAGAATGAACAACAAATACTGAACAATAATGAACTTGTTCTACGAATCAAAAATAGAAAACAAGTTCAAACTTTAATATCTGAGAGTCTTAGGACCACGAACTATGTCTCCGATATTTAGGTATTATTACCTTAACCTTAACAGTCATTAGACTATACAGATTCTTCTTAACGTACTTAAGGAGATCAGCCCTTTGTATCATGTACTGTGCACAAACATCTAAACGTTACACGTACAAAATCCCCTATGATAGGGTTGTTCGTCTCAGTATGAATTTAGAATTTCCGCACTAAAGGAAGTTTAGTTTGGAACTAACTTGCCAGTGTTTCTAGAATTTTTGAACACTATTCAATTATAGATTAGTTTAATCAATAGGAGTTTGCGTACTACTTGAAGATTTAATACAAGAATGTATAACTAAACAAGGTTATCAATTTAATACAAGAATGTATAACTAAACAAGGTTATCAAAGTCAAAGATCAGATATCAACAATATAATTGAATAAACATGATACACATGCAAAGTGCAATATCCAAAAGCGTTACAACAATCTCATTTGCATCAATGTATTAGAACAATATATGCTTTGAATAATAATATCGAGATTTAAAAAATAAAACTCGCTCGAGGTAACGAATTAGGTTACAAGAGCTTGTTCAATCGTACATAAGGATAGAATTAGAAATCTTGCTCAATGTAAAAAGATAGGTTTAGAAACTTGCCTTGTAGGTAAGCTACACAAATGTAATATTGTTCTCTAATTGCCCTACATGTATCATTGGAATCGCAATAACAATTAGTTATATGAATATTAACTTTAGGGGTTTTAACCACCACTTAGATCATAAACTAAACTTAACATCGAACCATGTTGATTAGCACCTTTAACGAATCTAAAATCTCACAATAAACTAACATAAATCTTATCATTTATCTTTAACCTTTGAAAACATCGTATTTGGTTCATTACATAACTTTACGAATTCATAATCTATAGTTTCAACATTGTGATTAAAACATGTGGTTATGTCTTATAATACATTTTAGGTTCCTCTAAAATCATTAAATAGATTATGTTAACAATTCCCCTAGCTATACTGTTAACAGCTCAACTCTGGGTCTGACTGACCACTGGCGCGGCCGTGCCATGGTTAGCTTAGAGTCCGGCGTGCCCGCGCGTCTGCGCGCCCGCGCGGCACATCAGTTTTTACAGAACACGAACATAGACTCTATTATAGGCCAAAAATCCTAATTCCACAGAAATTCACCAAATTTCAACATCTAAAACTTTGTAATATCATAGTTAAGCATGATATACACCATTCTAACTACATAAACATCACATACACACAACTTTGAAGAATTAAAACCATATTTTTTTCCAAATTTCACCATATTTTCAACTTTTAGCAAATTCGATCACCACAAACTCGTTTCTTAATCAATTGACACGATTTAAACTACGTTGCTTTCGTTTCTTAATATACTAACACAATCCAATAACAAATTACTGATTATATCACATATAGAGCATAAACATTCGTACTTTCTAAAGCCAATTTTTCATATTCAAAACATTGTTATGAACTTTTCTTCCTACAACCCAAATTACATGAATTTAATACTTTAAAACCACTTGAAAACAACACATAACATATTATAAACCCTTTACAACACAATTACCAATTATCTTATAAAATCATCCACCCAATATCAACCCTTTTCCCAAAAACTCAATAATACCAACATTATTTTCATGGATTCTCTTTCTACAATTATGTATAAGTATCAACCATATATGATGATTATCAGTTTATAATCTATATATACAAGTATATATATACCAATTCAATCAAAATTATGAGTTTTTAGGGAATAACCACAAAGAAATCAAAACATATAAGTTAGAAGAAATTTATACCTTAACCCTTGAATGTAAGCTAGCAAAATTGAGAGCAATCCTTTCCCCAAAACCCTTCTTCTCCAACTCAATATCACTGTGTTTTTCTCTCTTCTCTCTTAACTCTGCTCTTTAGCTTTAGGAGAAAAATAAGAAGCAAAAGAAAATTGATATGGCTTAACTCTCCCACGTATTCATCCGTTAAAAAAAACAAAAGACGTCAGTTGAAAAAAACCAAAGGCTTTGGCTACCCCTTAAACTCCCAACCAGATTATTTTAATAATATTTATATTATATAGTTTCATGTGTCACACTCTAGTTAATTAAATAACTTTAGCTTAATTAATTTAAATAACTTGTAATAATAATAAAACCTTATTATCATTATACTTATAATTAATAAATAATTATATATCTAATTTAATTAATAAATTAGAAACATCACTTTATTTAATTTATCAATTTCCTTTAAATTAAACATTTCATTTAATTTAATTATTTTCTTACATTTTAAGCAATTGATTTAATTTAATTATTTCCTTAAATTAAATCCATTAGATAAAAGTATCATTACTCAATTTAGATAAAAGTATCATTACTCAATTTAATTAACATTAATCAATTTAGTTACTAAATTAATTAACCACAATTCATAACTTATTTATTTTTCTCAATAAATAAATTATTTAAAATATTTATTTAATTCAATAAATATGTAAATTAAATTATAAATTTCTCGATCGTTACATCTTTCCCTCCTTAAAAGGATTCTGTCCCCAGAATCACAATTCGATAAATTCATTCGTCACATTCTTTCCTCCTTAACAGGATTCTGTCCCTAGAATCGCTATACAAAATCAAGCGAACAACTAAGGATAATTCTTCATCACAACGCTTTCAAGTTCCCACGTAGCTTCCTCAGCGTTGTGGTTCCTCCAAATTACTTTAACAGAAGGTATCACCTTATTCCTCAGTACTTGCTCTTTTCTGTCAACAATTTGAACAGGGACTTCATCATATGACAAATCTTTCATAAACTGTAAAGGCTCATATTCTATAACATATTTATAATCAGGCTTATATGGCCTCAATACCGAAACGTGAAAAATTTTATGAACATGCTCCAACTCTGGAGGTAAAGCTACCTCGTATGCCACTTCACCCACTCATCGAAGCACTTCAAAAGGTCCTATAAACCTAGGGCTTAATTTCCCCTTCCTTCCAAACCGAATCTTCCTCTTTCAGGGAGACACTTTCAAGAAAACATAACTACCAACATCGAATTCCCAATTTTGTAGATGATGATCGGCATATTTCTTCTGTCTATCCTGTGCAGCTATCAATCTTGCTCAAATCACTTTGATGATCTCGACAGTCTGTTGTACCAATTCTGGACCCAATAGCTGACGTTCACCTACCTCATCCCAGCATAACGGAGTTCTGTATTTTCTGTCATATAACGCTTCATAAGGCAGCATGCCAATACTCGTGTGATAGCTATTATTCTAGGCAAATTCTACCAATGGTAGATGGTCGTCCCAATTTCCCTTGAAATCCATAATATATGCTCTGAGCATATCTTCTAGTGTTTGGATAGTTCTCTCACTTTGTCCGTCGGTTTGAGGATGATACGCCGTGCTCATTCTTAGTTGTGTTCCCAAGCACTCTTGTAGTCGTTTCCAAAAATTTGATGTGAAACGTGGATCTCTGTCTGATACAATGGACACAGGTACACCATGCCTTGAAATAATTTCCTTCACGTACAGTTTTGCTAACCGATCTAGGGTAAATCTAATCTTGATTGGCAAAAAGTGTGCTGACTTCATCAATCGATCGACAATCACCCAAATGGCATCGTAACCTTGTTGGGTTGTTGGAAGACCTACCACAAAATCCATTGTGATATGCTCCCATTTCCACTATGGTATCTCCAACGGTTGTAATAATCCGCTTGGCCTTTGATGCTCAGCTTTAACTTTCTGACATGTTAAGCACTTCGCCACGTACTTAGCCACATCCTTCTTCATATTTGGCCACCAAAAATGGTGTCTATACATCTTTGTACTTTCAGGATGAATCAAATATCTTGAGTTGTGAGCTTCACTCAGAATTTCCTCTTTAACTTCTGGTACTAGCGGAACCCAAATTCTCCCTTCGAATCAAAGTAACCCTTCCGAATCGATTTTGAATTTACTTTCATCTCCTTCGAATACTTTCTATTTTATCTTTTCGTAGTCTTCATCCTGAAGTTGTGCATTCTTCACTTTATCTACCAACGTTAAACTTCTTCCCATCTGGAATAATTTTTCATCGGATTCTGTCGGATATCTAATTTCCAACTCCATCTTAATCATTTCCGACACTAGCTTCTCCTAAGTAGTCAACATCATTAACTTCTCCTATTCCTTTCTACTTAAGGCATCAGCAATAACATTTGCCTTTCCGGGATGATAGAAAATCTCGCAGTCATAGTCTTTGATCAGCTCCAACCATCTTCTTTGTCTCATAATCAAATCTTTCTGTGTAAAGATATACTTCAGACTTTTATGGTCGGTATATATCTCACACCTCTCTCCATAAAGATAATGTCTCCAAATCTTCAGGATAAACACCACCGCCGCCAACTCTAAGTCATGAGTCAGATACCCTTTTTCGTAATCTTTCAACTGTCGTGATGCATACGCAATAACTCTGCCGTTCTGTATAAGCACACATCCTAGTCCTTTATGCGATGCATCACTATATACTACAAAATTTCTTGTATCATCAGGCAATGACAACACAGGTGTTGAATTCAACCTCTTCTTCAATTCTCGAAAACTTTCCTCACACTTCTCCGTCCAAATAAACTTAACCGCTTTCCTAGTTCAATTCATCAACGGAGTCGCGATCTTAGAAAAATCTTGAATAAAATGCCTGTAGTAACCTGCCAATCCTAAGAAACTCCTTACTTCTGACGGTATCTTCGGCTGATCCCAGTTTATCATAGCCTCAACTTTTGATGGATCTACCGAAATTCTGTCCTTAACAATAATGTGACAGAGAAACTGTACACGTTCCAACCAAAACTCGCATTTTGAGAACTTAGCGTACAACTTCTCTTTTCTTAATGTCTCCAACGTCACTCTTAAGTGTTCAACATCCTTGGTTTTGGAATACAGCAATATATCATCAATAAACACCACCACAAATTTATCTAAGAATGGTTTAAACACCCTGTTCATCAAATTCATGAATGTTGCAGGTGCATTGGTTAAACCAAATGACATAATCAGAAACTCGTAATGACCATACCGAGTTCTGAATGCCGTCTTCGGTACATCCTTTGGCCTCACCTTCAACTGATGATAACCATTTCTCAAGTCTATCTTTGAGAAATACCTCGCTCCCTTCAACTGATCGAACAGGTCGTCAATTCTAGGTAATGGATACTTATTTTTAATCGTGACCTTATTAAATTCTCGGTAATCAATGCAGAGCCGCATCGATCCATCTTTCTTCTTAACAAACAATATCGGCGCTCCCTATGGCGAAACACTTGGCTGAATATACTTCTTGTCGAGCAGTTCTTGCAATTGCACCATCAACTCTTTCATCTCTAACGGGGCCATTCTGTATGGTGCCTTAGATATCAGGGTCGTTCCTTGTACTAAATCAATCACGAACTCAATTTATCGATCTGCCGGAAGACCCGACAAATCGTCTAGAAATACGTCTATAAAATCTCTTATGATCTGTATCTCTTCTAACTTCACACTCTTCTTCTGTGTATCGACTATGTAGGCTAAGTATCCTACGCATCCTTGTCTCAATAACTTCTTGGCTTGCATCACCGTCAGACAACTTGCTTGTCGAGGTGACTTACTGCCATAGAACACTACCTTTGACGGAGTCATAAGGTTAACACACTTCCTTTGGCAATCAATTACTGCTCCGTAATTGAATAACCAATCCATTCCCAGTATAACATCAAACTCACTAAGTATAATTGGTATCAAGTCAACCCTCATCTCTTGACCCTTTATAACCACTCTATAATTCTTATATATAAATCTAATAGGAATCACATCCCTATTCGCAATCTCTATGCTCAAAGGAAAATCTAATTCTTCTTGAGGCAAATCTAAGTTTTGAGCAAATCGGATATAAATGAACAAGTGGCACCTGTATCAAACAGTACATAAGCATTAATACCATTAATCGGAATGATATCTGACACCACATCCTTAGACTGTACAGCATCATGCACGGTCATATTGAAAGTCCTTGCAGTAGGTCGGCTTGACTGTGCTGGTCCAGTGATAGTCAATGCACCACCATCGTTGTTGTTTCCTTTTCCACCACTTGCACTTCCCGCTTGCTTCTTAGGGCAATCACGAGCCATGTGATCCTTTGAACCGTAGGTATAACATGCTCCTTTCTTTGGACTAAAATAGTTCGGTGCAATGTGTCCCTCCTGACCACAGTTGAAACACACTCGCTTTCCCTTCAAACATACTCCAGTATGGTTCTTTCCACAAGTAACACAAGCTTCAAACTTTTTCTTCTACTAACTTCCTTGCTATCCTCCCGCAGTCGAATTCTCGCTCCACTTTCTCTTCTGATTATTATTTCCAATGTTACTTCCACCAGCCTTATTTTCACTCTCATTCTTCCTCTTCTTCTGTTCTTGATTGTACTTGGTTAAGGCATCGCTTCCACCTTCTGCGATAATTGCCTTTTCCAAAATAGTCGCAAATGTATTCAGTAGGAACATTGAAACCTTGCTATATAGCCAGGGTTTCAATCCTTGTTCGAACCTTCTCGCTTTACGCTCGTCGGTATTGACTTGATATGTGGCAAACCTTGCCAACTCGTTAAACTTCGTAGCATATTCTGGCACCGTCATCATTCCTTGCTTTAACTCCAAAAATTGCACTTCCAACTGATTCCGAGAACTCGCTGGAAAGTACATTTCAAAGAACATCTCCTTAAATCTATCCCACGCTATCACTCCTTGTCCCCCACGAACCTTATTTGCCTGCCACCAGTAGCTAGCTTCATACTTCAGCATAAACGTTATGAACGCAGTCTTCTGATCTTCGTTAACTCTAGCAACGTCGAACACCTTTTGTATTTCCATAATCCAGGTTTGGGCTTCCACTAGATTCATAGACCCTTGAAACTCTGGCGGTCCAACCGCTTTGAATTCTTTAAAGGTCGTGACTTGAGCTTGCGGTTGATTCACAAGTGCACCCGTCAACAAGGTTACCAACTACTGAACCGGGTTAGCATTGGCCTCGTTATTATTATTAGTAGACCCCTCAGGAGGAGGTTGTTGATGTGGTTTTCTTCTTCTAGGAGGCATTTTCTGTTAAAATATATGCTTATTAGTTCATTACTCAAGTTATTGGGTATTTGAAGTTTAACTTAAACATTCCAAGATTAAAGCTATAACACATAACATTTCAAATAAACTTTTATTCATTCATAAAGTTTTAAAACATATTAAAGATAGCATATCTACTATAAACATCCACTTTCCTGAACTAGACAAGTTTCAGGATTACATTCTCATACTATCCCTTTATCCATCTCAAATAAGGGATTTAAAATTTTATTTATCCACATAAATAACCATATATTATTATCACTCTTATTTCTATCTATGCATATTATGACGTCGTAAGGCTTCTCGACATTCCTCCTCCATAATACGATACGATGTTCTACGATCCATCACGAACCACGGCGAGTCCTCAAATTGAGGTGGGTAATAATAGACTCGATCCTAGGCCCTATCAATCGTAGAATTAAAAGCATAATCCATCTCGTTCATCTTGGCTTTCTTCACTTGGACCTTAGCCTCAGCACGGTCTGCACGATGAGTCGCCTTCATCCAAGCATCCTCTGCTCTTGCACGCTTAGCTGATTCTTCTTTGAAGTCATCTTTTAATTTCTCCATGTCAGTCTTCATCTTCTCGTTTACTGCCAACAGGTCTTCATGCTGACCTTTCATTTGCACTAAGTCCCACTCCGTGTTTCCAAGGCGTGAGTCGAGTTCTTGAATCTCCGCATCCTTCTGCTCCATCGTATCATAATGCATCTCAACTAACTCCTTCAGTTTTTAAACATTATCCTGTAACTCTATGTTCCGATCATACAAAGCATCATACATCTCAACTGATATGGAGTTTGGTGGAAACTCCACAGGAGCCTCTTCCTCCTCATCCTCCACAGAGCTATCCTCCTCGGGATCGGTTACAAGCTCATCCTCCTGGATTAACTACTCCCACACAACGTGAATATCCCGGGGTTCGTCATCTCTAGGTACCTGAGGTATCACCTCCCTAGCTGGACTGGATCCTCCTTCGTTAGACATCCTGACAACAAAATATTTTAAGTTTTACTTAACATTTTTGATACTCGTGAGCACATAAGTTATTAACACAGAGCACATAATGTCTTTTATTGTTTAGCTTCAATGGATATCTTAATCCATTCCTTAAAACCCGATAAGAGTTAAACACCACTATGTTTTCTGTTTCCTTAAAGGTTACTTCCTAAGGTTTCCCCACCTAAGGTTCATAACCTAAAGCTTTGATACCAATCTGTGACACCCCCAAACCTGGGTACTTCATTCCCACAAGATTTGGTGTTCACTATCCAAAACCATTACATCTAACTACCCATCATAAAGGATAAAACATAATTTAAATAACTTAAACAATAGTCTTTCCTATTAAAGGGTTACATCATTTTAAAAATAATATCAGGTAATCTAACCTTAAAATTATTACATAAGTTTGCGGAATACATCATAAAAATAAAATAGGTCTTTAATATAATCAATTAAAATAAAATTCTCATAAGTCTTCAACACTTGGACATTTTGCCCTTTCCTTTGCTAGTAGATGGCTCCTCGACTTTCTCTACTTTAGCTGCACTGTTACATGCAAGAGTGAGCAAACAATTGCTCACTGATATAAAGAGTAGCAATAACAACATGAGAATGAACAACGAATACTGAACAATAATGAACTTGTTCTACGAATCAAAAATAGAAAACAAGTTCGAACTTTAATATCTGAGGGTCTTAGGACCACGAACTATGTCTCTAGTATTTAGGTATTATTACCTTAACCTTAACGGTCATTAGACTATACAGACTCTTCTTAACGTACTTAGGGGGATCAGCCCTTTGTACCATGTATTGTGCACAAACATCTAAACGTTACACGTACAAAATTCCCTATGATAGGGTTGTTCGTCTCAGTTTAAATTTAGAATTTTCGCACTAAAGGAAATTTAGTTTGGAACTAGCTTGCCAGTGTTAAAAGAATTTTAGAACACTATTCAATTATAGATTAGTTTAATCAATAGGAGTTTGCGTACTACTTGAAGATTTAATACAAGAATGTATAAACTAAACAAGGCTATCAAAGTCAAAGATCGGATATCAACAATATAATTGAATAAATATGATACACATGCAAAGTGCTATATCCAAAAGCGTTACAACAATCTCATTTGAATCAATGTATTAGAACAATATATGCTTTGAATAATAATATCAAGATTTAAAAAATAAAACTCGCTCGAGGTAACAAATTAGGTTACAAGAGCTTGTTCAATCGTACATAAGGATAGAATTAGAAAATTTGCTCAATGTAAAAAGATAGGTTTAGAAACTTTCCTTGTAGGTAAGCTACACAAATGTAATATTGTTCTCCAATTACCCTACACGTATCATTGGAATCGCAATAACAATTAGTTATATGAATATTAACTTTAGGGGTTTTAACCACCACTTAGGTCATAACCTTAACTTAATCTAACCATGTTGATTAACACCTTTAACGAATCTGAAATCTCACAATAAACTAAAATAAATCTTATCATTTATCTTTAACCTTTGAAAACATCGCATTTGGTTCATTACATAACTTTACTAATTCATAATCTATAGTTTCAACATTGTGATTACAACATGTGGTTATGTCTTATAATACATTTTAGGTTCCTCTAAAATCATCAAATAGATTATGTTAACAATTCCCCTTGCTATGCTGTTAACAGCTCAACTCTGGGTCTGACTGACCACTGGCATGGCCGTGCCATGGTTAGCTTAGAGTCTAGCGCGCCCGCAGGGCACATCAGTTTCAGTTTTTACAAAACACGAACTTAGACTCTGTTATAGGCCAAAAATCTTAATTCCATAGAAATTCACCAAACTTCAACATCTAAAACTTTGTAATATCATAGTTAAGTATGATATACACCATTCTAACTACATAAACATCACATACACATAACTTTGAAGAATTAAAACCATATTTTTTTTCCAAATTTCACCATATTTTACACTTTTAGCGAATTCGATCAACACGAACTCGTTTCTTAATCAATTGACACGATTTAAACTACGTTGCTTTCGTTTCTTAATATACTAACACAATCCAATAACAAATTACTGATTATATTACATATAGAGCATAAACATTCGTACTTTCTAAAGCCAATTTTTTATATTCAAAACACTGTTATGAACTTTTCTTCCTACAACCCAAATTACATGAATTTAATACTTTAAAACCTCTTGAAAACAACACATAACAGATTATAAACCCTTTACAACACAATTACCAATTATCTTATAAAATCATCCACCCAATATCAACCCTTTTTCCCAAAAACTCAATAATACCAACATTATTTTTATGGATTCTCTTACTACAATTATGTATAAGTATCAACCATATATGATGATTATCAGTTTATAATCTATATATACAAGTATATATATACCAATTCAATCAAAATTATGAGTTTTTAGGGAATAACCACAAAGAAATCAAAACATATAAGTTAGAAGAAATTTATACCTTAACCCTTGAATGTAAGCTAGCAAAATTGAGAGCAATCCTTTCCCCAAAACCCTTCTTCTCCAACTCAATATCACTGTGTTTTTCTCTCTTCTTTCTTAACTCTGCTTTTTAGCTTTAGGAGAAAAGTAAGAAGCAAAAGAAAACTGATATGGCTTAACTCTCCCACGTATTCATCCGTTAAAAAAAACAAAAGACGTCAGTTGGAAAAAATCAAAGGCCACAAGGCCTTGTTTGGCTACCCCTTAAACCCCCAACCAGATTATTTTAATAATATTTTTATTATATAGTTTCATGTGTCACACTCTAATTAATTAAATAACTTTAGCTTAATTAATTTAAATAACTTGTAATAATAATAAAACATTATTATCATTATACTTATAATTAATAAATATTATATATCTAATTTAATTAATAAATTAGAAACATCACTTTATTTAATTTATCAATTTCCTTTAAATTAAACAATTCATTTAATTTAATTATTTTCTTACATTTTAAGCAATTGATTTAATTTAATTATTTCCTTAAATTAAATCCATTAGATAAAATTATCATTACTCAATTTAGATAAAAGTATCATTACTCAATTTAATTAACATTAATCAATTTAGTTACTAAATTAATTAACCACAATTCATAAATTATTTATTTTTCTCAATAAATAAATTATTTAAAATATTTATTTAATTTAATAAAAATGTAAATTAAATTATAAATTTCTCGATCGTTACTTTAAGTAACCAATACAGTGCTCAAACAGTAGCCTACTTCCTCATTGCGTAAACTTCAGCTGCTAGACGTTGCTATGATGATGAATTGAGAATGGGGAAGGTGGAGTTGGTGAAACCTTTTCACTAAACTCTCTCAATTCAATGAATTCTTCTTCCATCCCATGGTTTAATTTCTGGGGCAATGGTTTTGTGTGGGTAATGAATTCTCTATATATAGCACCCTCTTTTTCTCAAATTCAGTTGCTAGAAAATTGTCTGATAAGTGTAATTAGAGAGTGAGAGTTGCTGAGCATTGAGGGAGTATAATTAGTGCATTTAGGAGTAATCGTTTAAGCGTTAAGAGGTAGCATTTCTGCTTCATGTTCTTAATATTGAGTTTTGACAAATTCTTATAATTCTCATGAATTCTTTGTTAATTGGTATGAAATAGCATACCATTGTGTTATTTGAGTTTGTATGTATGCTCTGAAGTGTTGCAGTTGGTCTAGCTACAAGATTGGCAATGCTTGTGTTAAGGCTCTGCAGAAGCAAAGCCATTTTTTGCCTCTGGACGAAGTGGCGCAAGCGCGTCACTTCTATAGCACAATACTGCGTAGCCGCGCGGGGTGTCTACCTTAGATACTGTCTTAGTTATCCTGTGTTATCCTGAACATGTTAGGTTTGTTTGATTATGCATGTAATTAACCTTAACACATGGAATGAGGTTACTTTGTATATAGTATGTCACATTAGCTTGATTTAAGTTTGAGTTTTCAAAGAACACTTATAAGTTTGGAAAACAAACCATGATTTCAAACAACCTTACTTGCATCCTGATCTCGTGAGCATGCGTAAATAATCTAGATATGTACATACATGAGTATAACATAAGGCATAAGCTTGCTTCGTGTATAATAAGTTGTTAACTTGGTTTTTATGGTTTTTTTAAAAGGAAAACTTGAAGTTTGAAATAAGAAACTTAGTGGACTTTGTGACCCTATGAATCAGAACTTTTGAGCATGCTTATGTGACTTAGTTATATATATGCATGAGTATAAAATGTGAGTCCAAAGTTCTTTGCATGATTAGTTAGTTAACATGAGATTTTCAAGAAAAATGTTGAAGTTGAAAACCAACTTTGTTGAGGAATACCCTATTAGTATTCTGAACTTTTTGACTATCATGATAGGACATTTTATGCATCTAGACATGATTGATATGTGCATCCATCTAGCTAAGTATGTTGTTAACTAGTCAAGCATAGTTTCAAAAGATTTCTAAAGAGATAAAAAAACTATGTTGAATTGAAATACATGGGTAGAATAACTTGAGCATGCATATTTAAGGTTTATTAACCTCATTATGTGGTATAATGGTTAACCATGAGTAGCTTGTTGAAAATTGGTCATTTAGCCTTGTCGAGATAGAAATTTTTCTAAAAACAAAACCATAGTATTAAAAGAATCTTGGAATGGCCACAAAAGAGACCAAACCTATTAATAGACATCACGTCATGTATGATTCTACGAGTGTCATCATAAATGGTTATGGGTGTGCAAGTTTGGCCATGCTTCAGTTAATCAGTTCTGGTTTGAACAAGAAGCAGCGCGGCCGCGCCACTCCTTAGTTCAAATCCAGCGCGACCGCGCCACCCTACAGTGAAATCTATTTTCTGTTGATAATTTGAGGGTTTATGAATGCCTATATTGTTACATTAATCTGTAATACATGTGCAGTGCATTATTCATGTGTCAATAAGCATGTTAATGAAAGAATCCTATATTGAATAAGTGTTTATAACCTTAAGTCAAATGGTGATGACAAACTATGTTCTTTAATGTCATAATATATTAGAAACTGATTTTTGTGTTATGAGATGACATACGTATAAGATCATGCAACTAAGAGAAAACTAGCAATATATGTTAAGTATCGATGAATTACACTTGTGTATCATAGCAAATTAAGATAGTTGGTGTACGTGTTGAACTTGTATAACTAATGTGTTTATACATAAATAAGATATTATAGTTCATTGGAGTGGTATTAAGCTATACCTTGGTAAACTACACGTAAGGCAAGTTTTCTAACTTACATAATTTTGAATATTGTGCAAGTATCTAAACCTTATCTCGTTGACTTAAGTTTCTAACCATATTTTTATGGAGTATTATTCAAGCTTGTGCTATTATTGCTCTTACAAGTAAATCCTTGAAAGTATGATTCATATCTCATTACTTAATACTTCATAGTTTAGAAATGAAATTGCTTACAGTTTTCGAACCTTGATTTAGGATGATAATTGCTCATGTATATACTTTAAAAGAAAGCTGTCTAAGCCATTGTTTCGGCTAGACTATTGGTATATGATCGAAAGCTATCCAAACTAAATTAACTTGGTGCGGACTCTTAAAAATAACTGAGATGAACAATCCTCTTGGAAGGGGAAATATACATTTATCGGGAGACCGACGTGCGCACATGAGTATGATTAAATGTTATGCATAACATAAGGTACTTTAGGCTGATCACCTATTGTACTCTCGTTTTGTTAGATTATCAGTTTATTACTGTTAATTCTAGTTGCAATTCATAGTCCTTAGCGATTGCTCAGTATTCATTACTTTGAAATCTTGAATTGAATAATCGTTGAATCTTATTGATATCTTTCAGTCCATAGCGACCTTTATTAAGAACCGTTGATAATTCCTGAATTATTATTCATTGTCATACCTTTGAAGATTGAACTCTATATATGATTTTTCATTACTACGATATTACATGCTGGGCAAAATTATTGTTCATCCTTGCTTTCCTTAAAACTTTCAGTTAAGGCAGAACGTGGTGAACCCTCTGGCAAGGACAAGGGTAAATAGAAGGCTTTGGAGTTGTTTTGTTTCATAGTACTAAGAATGTACTATTATTATGTTATAGAAGGACTTATTTACTATGATATATTAAGCTATGTTTAATTGAAGTTGTTATGTATTAGTAACGGTTACGAGACCTTGGGACAAGAATAATTATGTTATAACAATGTAATTTATTTCATTATTCCGTTGTTGATGATTTAGTATGATTTTTAGAGTTAGCACATGACGAACCAAATTCGAGATATGAGTGTCTGAATTTTGGGGGCGTCACATTAGTTGTTTTGATGATAGAATAACATGACATGGTTTAATATTTGACATGGACTTTACATTTGGCATGAATTGACATTTGATATTTGACATGGAATTAAAATTTGACCTGAATTGAAAGGAAAGGCATGAAGAGACTTCCTTTCGCATTTGGTTTATTAGAGGTTGATCTATCTTAGGTTACTCTCATGGGCTTTTCGACAAGAAGGTTCCCATATCATAACAATCTACTAGATGGGAAGTTAATCTGATCTTTCAATTGGAGCGGATCTGAGCGACACCTTTGCTGAGCCTCGCGTTATTATGCTGCTCTTGAGTCTAGTAATCAGCCACCGACGGATTTGCCTCCTGGTGTAGGAATCACATAACATACATTCACATAGATCGCGTCTCACCGTATGCAATATGATAACATTGTGCGAAGCACTAATATAAAATATTGTAAATAGACATTCATTCACATCCATTCAATGTAAAGACAATATTCACACACATACAGATAAAAGGGAATTGAAAAGATTGAAATGCGGCTTAAGCCCTCTACTGTCCCCAGCATAGTCGCCTCCTGTCGACGTCTTGTTTTTCCCTTTTCTAGCTTTGGTTTATTTACTACCCTTTATGTGATCTATGTTGACTTATTTTGCAAGGGTGTAGTTTTAGAAAAGAATGACATAAATGTTGACGATTTGAAAAGTTTGATTTTAATGCGATTGGGCCGAATTAGAAAGAGCTGCCAGTTATTATGCGTTAAATGGATGTATAAACTCATCCGAGTTTTAAAAGTTTTTGCAATATGGCCCAATATGTGACTTTATTTAATTGTTTTGGAACTCGAGATTCATAGAGTTCGGGGGCTTGCGTAAATGAGGGGAAGGTGTTAGGCACCCCCAACTTCTGTAAAATACGGTTACTGTTTCCTTTTCATTCCCTATGCATTGTGTGTGTGTGTGTGTGTTGAAAGATTTTGATTTGAGTTTTGAAAATGTGATTTAGTGCTTTATTTGAAACTAGTGATATGCCTGTTTGGACCTATATACGAAGGCATTTGATTTATTGAAAAGTTTAGTTTTAACAAATATGAAAGCATATAAAAGATAGGTTTTGAAATTTGATTTTCAAACCCTTTTGCTCGCATAGGAATTGAGGCCTTTGATACTTCCTTTTATTTGCATTAAGCCTATCTTTTGATCCTAGAAGCGACTTCATTTGATTTTACTGAGATGTGAAGCATCTTTGGCTGTGGTTTAGAACTCAAGGTTCTAATAGCTTGATTTTTCCTAAGCCTATCCATCATGATGCGATTTATATTTTATAAGATCTTCATTAATTTAATTTGAAAATCATTTTAAGTGACGAAATAAAAACTAGGAAATATAAGTGTCGAACTCCTTATGGGCATGGAAGCCATCGAAAAAAAGCCCGAGCACCACATACATGTTTTCACTATTTTGAGGCCATAATTCCGTACCCCCATTTTAGGGCCTAAGATTTACATGTACAAAGGATTACAAGTTGGAATTTACAACTTAAACAAGTCCATTTCTAGAACCGGATCTAGATCCATTAATTAGATCTTCAATCCATTGTAGTTCCTAGGCTCACATGAAGGTTTAAAGCTTGCACTATGAATATTTAAACATATTATGTACAAATAACTAAAAACTTCGCTAAACAAGTGATTTATTGAACAAATCCTTGTATGCGATTAAACAAGCTTCTCGTTTCCTCTAGATACAGATCTAGGGTCACATGGTTGCTAAATATTTACAAAAAAACTAGAAAGTAAACTAGATCTGTACAGATCTGAGCCATCCTAGCTTCCAGTTTCAAGTTTTACAACTTTTGAATCGGTTAAAAGCTAGATTTGGTCATATCTAGTTAATAAAACTCAAATATTGACTATTTACATGAAATGAAAGGTTAAAAAGCCAGATCTATGCCATACAGAGGCAGATATATATATATATAGTACTTATATATATAGTAAAGTAAGAAGAAAAAAAAAAGTAAATCTGATGAGATCTTACAATTAGGCAAGAGAATGACTATTGCATGGCTTTAGGCGGTGCTTCTATACTCGATTTCCACCGGTTAGAACTTGATATGTTGTAGTATATGTGTATAGAAGTGTTTATATAAGACATTTACAAAGATAGAAGTAAGATTTGAGCTATTTCTCACTCTAGATCTCGAATTTTCTCTCTCTTGGGCCCTCTCTCTCTGTCTTTTAAATGAGCTGCTGGGGGCTAATATATATAGAGACGACCAGCCATAAGTCTACCTGCGTTAGACGTATCCTGGTGGGCCTTACTACCTCAAAGTACGTGCACCTCGATCCGCACGCAGGCGGCTTGATATTTTGATAACTTCCAATCCAGGAATCCTATGAAGGTTTACCATATTATTTCGGAAAGCTCTTTTCGAGAGCTACGCAATAACATGGGCTTGCCTTTTTTTGAATCCAAGAAGATTGATCCATAACCAGAATAATGGGAGCAGTCGTTTACACTCCTAAATTAACCACACTTTCACTTTACAAATTCAAACAATTAGCACAGTAGTAAGCAAGGATCGATCCCACAAAGAGTGATTTGTTTTATATTTATCATATGATTTCTAATGAAAATCGGATTTTGAATTAATTAATTAAATTAACAAGAATAAACTAATAAGAATAAACAATGAATAAAAATCTTCAGTTCTTTAGTTCAGTATCACTTTTTTTACTACAATAGATTAATAGTGTAACATTATTTACCCTTCAATAAAATTAATAGCCCTAGGTAACAATAAGCTCTGCAACCCAAAACTCCCCTTAAATTGTTACTCAAAGAAGTAAGCTCTTCACAAGATTCTAAACATTATATAACCTGGAACAAGCTCTCTAAATTTAATATAGCAGTAGCATTAAGAATTAGGAAATTAGAATATTCCAAGCAACAAACACATAAGCTCGGATCGTATAACTTGTGTTCTGATAATCATAGCAATACTCAAAAGCTTGTCCACAATCAGGTATTACTAATTACTACTTTTGATTAGGAACAATATCAATTACACGTAATATTATTCCTTGATCTAGCATATGATATTCGTTAACCAACTCAATCCTACAGAAATCAAATCAGTTAAGCTAAATAGCATTTAGAAATTAAATCAGATTATCAAGAATAAATTTCATGTGAGAAGGAATAAATTATGAATACTCAATTAACCATTAATTATAAATAAGGTTTAACATCCTTTAGAACTGAATAAAAAGAACTTAGCTCATGTCTTCAATCCTCTAATGTTGTAGATGAGAGAATGTAGTAAATGATTGAATGAATAAAATGCTGACTATCATCCTCTGTTTATAGTGCTAGATAAATTTCTAAATCTTATGGGAATTAGAAATCCAAATCCTAAAAGGAATTACAAATTACAACTAGTTTCCATAAAGAAATAAATTCAATTTGGAAATAAATGTCAATCTAAAGACATCCTAAATCAAATAGAAATATCAATCTAATTTTATGTAGAAAGCTGCCAAAATATGCTTTTAGAAACTTTTCAAAAATCTAAGATTTCCCAATTTTCCCGCTTAAATTCGTTGGGGGCGAATTTCCATTTTTTGCTACGACGTCCTTTGGTAAAACAACCATAACTTTTGATCCTGGAGGAATTACGGGGCCTGCTACCTATCAAATCGAAGCTCTCGACAACATCTACAACTTTAATTCTTTGAGAATTTATAGATTCTGGCTATATCAATGTCCAAATTGGGCTCCAAGTGACTGCTATGTAAATTTCAACTTAACCTTTGAGATTCAACTTCCGTCTAGTAAAAAGATCATAGCGTTTTCATATAAACTCCGATCGGGATGATTCAAGATATTTCAAAAAGCTAAGGAAGATCTCTACAATAAAATCTAATTCCCAAGCCAAGACAATGCATCCAACTTAATGATAAAAACCCTGTAATTTTCCCTTTTTCTCATTTTAGCTCTAATTCTTCTTCAAATCAACACCTTAATACATTCATATACATATGAAACATGCAATAAAACTAAACATAAAGGAATCAAAATAAATGAATAATATGCACTCATCAAATTTCCCCACACATAGCCTTTACACGTCCTCCTGTAAACCAAAAATTTGATTTCCAGAAAAATTCTATTCAACCATTATGTCAAAAGATTTCAAGATAGAAATCATGACTTTCAATACTAAACTCACAGAAATCTAATCAATACCTCATTAGTTAACTCACAATGAACAACCTTACCATTTCACCAATGAACTTCATTAAACTAACATGTAACCACAAAAGAAACTTTCCAACAGTCCACATACTTACTCAACTTGGTTATTATGGAACAAAAACCGTGCACACTGACTCACAACCAAGAAAAAAATTTCCTTACTTTTAAATTTTTTCATAAAACCTTTTCTTTAGCACAGATGAATGTATTTTCATGCTCTTCTCTTATTTTATTTTCTTTTCTTGACATGTGCAATGTCTCCTTTTCTTAGGCTTTTCAGAGTTGCCCATGTGGTGAACTTTCCACCAACGACTCCCAAACCAGATGACCTTAGGGCGCTGGGTGTAGAGACACCTCTAGGGCTTACTTATTTAAGTAATAAAGGTTACAAAATTTGATTAGTCAAGCTGTTTTTATCCATCACACTTTTCAGCATGAATACTGATGCTTCCCGAGGCTTGGCTACTCAGTTATTTCGCACAATAGACATTGAAACAGATTTTTAATTTTCATTTTTTTCCCTTCTCTTTTTTTCCTTTTTTTCATTCATCATTTTTTCACATGGTTCTGTAACAACATAAGCAAGTTAAATAGTTCTAAGTCATGAAATCAGCGCACATAGATAACTCCACAAATAACTTAGCCAAATAAACATGCTTCTCATATTCAAGTGCTCATGTATCACAAATTCAATTTAAATCAATTACTATGGATCATGGCTTGGTCTTCATCATTCATTAACCAACTAAGCATTAAATAGATTCTAAAATTTAGTATTAATTCTCAATTTTTAACTTTAATATTTTAAACACGTAGCCAAAAAGAACCGTGGAACCTAAGTTTTCAAAAAAAAATCAGATTTTTTTCTCAACTTTCCATCAAAATTGGATTATTATACCTAAATAAAACCTAAATCCCCCCCCCCACCACACTCAAACCTTACATTGTCTCCAATGTAAGAAAATCATGCACAGAAGAAAGAACTATTAGCTAACATGCAACTAAAAAAATATTAAAAATAAAAAAATAAAATAAAGGGATAGAAAAATCAAATTTGAGTGTTTGGGTTGCCTCCCAAGTAGATGGCCTTGTTTATTGTCATTGGCTTGGCATCATCCCTCTCATTCTATGTAATCGAACTTGTGAACTTCAAGTGGACTGGTAACAGTTTCAATTCATTTGGGACATCCTTTAGACTATGATTTTGCTCCATTCCAACCCTCAAATCCTTCTTGTATATTTGCTCAAGAGATTTCTGCACTATAGAGTCAACAACATCAGTAGAAAAAATAGAATTAATATTACCAAGATATCTTTTAACTTCATATATACTGAACTTGACATGTGCCTCATCCAATTCCATAGTTAAGGTCCTATGGTATGTATCATGTAGTGCTTTTGTTGTTTACGCCAATGTATCATCTATATCCTCTTTATAAAGATCTGCAAAACTTATCAAATTATTCTCCTCTTCCTCTTGTTCATTCTTTTCAGACTTTGAATACCTGATTTCTTCTTCAAATTCAGTAGTATCCTCAAGCACGTCTAACTGGTTTCCACTAGTAAACTCCTCATCATCATTAAGTTCTTGTTCCTTATTCGCCATTTCTTCCAGGAATTTTTCATTACACTCTGTATACCACGTTGAATTCTTTCCAACTTTCCAATTCCTTGTTAGAACTTGGGAAAAGGGTAATTTCGGTTCATAAGTTACAAGAGGTGTAAATTTATGCTTTAGTACATCACTACTGCCTGTTTCACTATTATCGGACTTGCTTTGTATTGACTTTCCTTGTTACTGATCCTCTGCACCACATCTCAATGTTATGGAACTTACATTTTCAATAGTTTTAGAAAGTGACCTTCCTACTATGGTTGCAAGCTGACTAACTTGGTCCCTCAGATCTTGAATAGAAGTTCTTATCTCCTGCTGGAATTGTTGTGTCTAACTCATGAACTGTAGTGTTTGGCTCATGAATTCCTTGAACATATCCTCCATAGATGTCCCAGAATTGACAGGTAATTCTTGGTTTTCTATGTGGTACAAAGGTTGAGCTTGCTGAAAACCTTACGTATTCCTTGCAGCCATTTCTCAAACTATAGTAGTTAATTCAGAAACCTATTACTTAAGATTACAAGTGCTCACTTCCTTTACCCTTTGTGATGTATGAGTCATCCTAGTACCATACTATTGTGAGTTGGCTGCCATGGTTGTAATTAAGTTCTTTGCAGCGTCTGGAGTTTTGTCTACCAGTGCTCCTCCACTAGCCGTATCGATCATACTTCTTTCCATTAGTAGATACCCCTCATAGAAGTACTGGATCAAGTGATGGTCATCAATTCTATGAGGTGGATAGTAAGAACACAACTTCTTGAACTTTTCCCAATACTAATAGAAAGTTTCTCCACTGAACTGGCTGATTCCACATATCTCATTTCTTAGGTGAGCAACTCTTGATGTAGAAAAGTACCTTTTCAAGAATAGCCTTTCCATATCAGTTCATGATCGTATTGATCCTGAAGGTAGATAGTATAACCAGTCTTTAGCCAAATCTGCTAATGAGAATTGAAAAAGTCTAAGCTTAATCTGCTCGTCTGCCACTCCTTATGCTTTCATCGTGGAACACACCACATAGAACTCCTTTAGATGCTTATATGGATTTTCACCTGTAAGACCACAAAAAGTAGGCAAAAGATGAATTAATCTAGATTTAAGTTCAAAAGCAACATTTAAAGTTGGATACTCAATACAAAAAGATGGTTGAGTCAGATCAGGAGTAGCCAGTTCTTTCAAAGTTATGTTGTTGTGTGGCACCGCCATCTCTTCCACTTCAAGTGATGGAACAAGAGCTACTTTTGTATCTGCAGTTTTCTCTATCTCTTGATCAAAATTTAAGTCAATAAAGTTAGAGGATTGAGTCATAAAACAAAAAGAAAATAATAAAAATAAACGAAAACAAAGAATAAACAAAAATAACTAACACTCCCCGACATTGGCGCTAAAATTTGGGAGCTGTCGTTTACACTCCTAAATTAACCTTACTTTCACTTTATAAATTCAAACAATTAGCACAATAGTAAGCAAGGATCGATCCCACACAGAGTAATTTATTTTATATTTATTCTATGATTTTTAATGAAAATGGGATTTCGAATTAATTAACTAAATTAAGAAGAATAAACTAATAAGAATAAACAATGAATAATAAGCTTCAGTTCTTCAGTTCAGTCTCACCTTTTTTACAACAATAGATTAATAGTGTAACATTATCTACCCTCCAATGAAAATAGCCCTAGGTAACAATAAGCTCTGCTACCCGAAACTCCTCTTAGATTGTCACTCAATGAAATAAGCTCTTCACAAGATTATAACCATTATATAACCTAGAACAAGCTCTCTAAATTTAATATAACAATAACATTACTAATTAGGGAATTAGATTATTCCAAGTAACAAACACATAAGCTCAGATTGTTTAACTTGTCTTCTGACAATTATAGCAATACTCAAAAGCTTGTCCACAATCAGGTATTACTAATTACTACTTTTGATTAGGAACAATATCAATTACACATGATATTATTCCTTGATCTAGCATATGATATTCGTTAACCAACTCAATCCTGCAGAAATCAAATCAGTTAAGCCAAATAGCATTCAAAAATTAAATCAGATTATCAAGAATGAATTTCATGTGAGAATAAATAAATAATGAATACTCAATTAACCATTAATTATAAATAAGGTTTAACATCCCTTAGAACAGAATAAAAAGAATTTAGCTCATGTCTTCAATCCTCCAATGTTGTAGATGAGAGAATATAGTAGATGATTAAATGAATAAAACTCTGACTATCATCCCCTATTTATAGTGCTAAACAAAGTCCTAAATCTTATGGGAATTAGAAATCCAAATCTTAGAAAGAATTATAAATTACAACTAGTTTCCATTAAGAAATATAATTCAATTTGGAAATAAATGTCAATCTAAAGATATCTTAAATCTAATAGAAATATCAATCCAATTCCATGTAGAAAGCTGCCAAAATCTACTTTCAGAAACTTTCGAAAAGTCCAAAATTTCCCAATTTTCCTGCTCAAATTCGTTGGGGCGAATTTTCATTTTCTACTACGACGTCCTTTGGTAAAACGATCATAACTTTTGATCCGGGAAGAGTTAAGGGGCGTACTACCTATCAAATCGAAGATCTAAACAAGATCTACAACTTTCATTCTTTGAGAATTTACATATTTTAGCTGCATCAAGGTCCAAATTGGGCTCCAAGTGATTGCTATGTAAATTGCAACTTCCAAACTTTGAGATTCAACTTTCGTCTAGTAAAAAGATTATAACTTTTTCATATGAACTCTGATCGGGATGATTCAAGATGTTCTAGAAAGCTAAGGAAGATCTCTACAATAAAATGCAAGTCATAAGCCAAGAACATGCATCCAACTTAATACTAAAAACCTTGCAATTTTCCTTTTTACCTCATTTTAGCTTTAATTCTTCCTGAAATCATTAAATACCTTAATAAGCTCACATACACATGAAACATACAATAAAACTAAACATAAAAGAATCAAAATAAATGAATAATATGCACTCATGAAATAGTATCTTCAGGTTTTCGCTAGCAGTCCGTTGAGTTGTCTTGAGTAGTTTACACTCAGGATTACTATGATGGCTCTTGACAACCATTTTTAAAGCTGGATGTTTGTGGTTTATGTTGGGTTGTTAACATTCTAACTTTGCTCTTCCAGGGTTATCTCCAAGGTTAAAGTGGTTTTTTGCCATCCCTCAGGGCTATTGTCGAGGTTTGACTGCTGTTGATTCTGTCTTTCGCGGAGTTATCTCTGAGGTTTATTTGATATCCCACGATGCTATCTTCGAGGTTTAATTTGATATCACACTGAGCCATCTCCATGGTTTGAGGTTTACGTACTCCTTCGGGGTTATCTCTGAGGTGTAAAAAGACATTTTTGCCCTCCTGAATGGTTAGTCCAAGGAAAACAAACTTTCGAGTGTCTACACTCGATTGTTCACTAGGTGGGTTTGTATATCTTCCAGTTTTGAGTCTTTTCTTGGATAGTTATAGCAGCCCATGTAACGACCCCAAAATAGGTCCATTCCACCCAACCCATTCTGAGTCGCCAAATACATGGTACAGAAAATAACTACAACTTTATTACAACAATTGTCGTGCAAAATACAACAACACATATGCTGTGAGTTTGGATACAAATATATACCAAATGTGACTCATGATCCAACCGTGGACATCACCTCACAATGACACCTTACATAAAGGTATAGTCAAAAACTGTTTTAGAAATTAGAATCTTTGGGAAGTGCTCAAGGAAACCTTCGTACATGGGAGGCCACGCGTCTAGGTTATGATAGATATCATATGGCCACAGAATTATCCTTGGTTGACCCAATAGACCCCAAAGAAAAACGAGAAGATTACTATCATATTCTTCCCAATGGCGAGTCTTCTCTTGACATATCATTATCTCTACTGTCTCTAATTGAGAATTATACTTCAAACAAACACCAAGATTATATAGGTAGTGCCCATAGATATACTCAGCAAGTGGATGAGCACATCCCTGTCTTATGATGACACGAGGTTGTATGTCATTAGACATCTTGTATGATAGTGGCAAACCACCCTTCCAACGTTGGGTACACCTTACCCTATTGGATTCACCAAATATAACTACTAAATGAACTTTTCTATACTGCTTCGGGAGAACATCCACAGCTAGAGACCACCGTTCTATTTTCCCGTTACCCTCGCTCGACCCAGCTACACTCTTATTACCTGAAAGGAATTGTGAAGCAAAAGGGTGAGCACAACTAGCTCAGTAAAGAATATCATGACTAAAGATAATTAAATTATCAATAGCCTTCATCAATAATAAATCAGAGATTTAGAACATATGGTAAATGATAAAAATTTCAACCATAGTTGCAGCGGAATGGGCAATCCATTAGAAGAGTCAAATAGACTATAAAGTCTATTATCTTCTCCATGTTAAAAATCCACCAACAATATTTTATCCATGTAACATCACTCAACAGTTCCTTTCCACAATCATATGAATAACTCATAATCATAATTGTGACTATAAATTTTTCTTCGCACCCATGACGAAGAATATTTTCATCACCTGTCTTTACCTGAAACATCAAAGATCATGGTTATACCAAATCACAATTCCTGTTTATAATCATATTAACAAATCCATCTTTGCGCTACGGGCCAAAGATATTCATCAACAAACCATCTTTGCACTACGGGCCAAAGATATTCATCAACAAACCATCTTTGCACTACGGGCCAAAGATATTCAACAACAGTTCATCTTTGCACTACAGGCCAAAGATATTCATCAACAGGCCATCTTTGCACTACATGCCAAAGATATTAATCAACAATTCATATTTGCACTACAGGCCAAATATATTCATATCTCAAAGAAATATATAATCATTTCAGAATTTATATAAATAATAATTATAACCATATTGATCAATTCACCTTTGCACTTAAGCTTAAGATATTCAATTATAAATTCAATGGTCATGATCATACCAGTCACAATTCAACTTTGCACTACAGGCCAAAGAGAACCCTAGTCATGATCATACCAATAATCTACCCATCTTTACACTCAAGCGAAAGAGAATTTCAACATCAAGGTTATAAAAATGTTATATATGATAATAAAAACAATATGATCAACATATAGATTTAATCTCAAGAGTAATATTCATAAATCAACTATAATTTGGTTAGAAAAAGAAACCAATTTTGTCGTGAATAGTAACTCATGAATAGTAACTCGTGAATAGTAACTCATAAATAGTAACTCGTGAATAGTAACCCTGACATGAAAAAGGTAGAAATTCCACAATAATATACATACCAATATTTCAGTATAATGATATTGAAAGAATAATATTTCTTAAGCTTATAAACAATTTATTTTAATTGTTTACACTTTACTAAATAATGCATTTAATCATCATAAAATGCCTACTCTTAAGATTTCATCATCAATAACCAAAACCCTCATCAAAAATCTGCATATACCTCATATATAGGATTCTCAAGCCATAAAATCTTATTTTCAATTTTCTTACTTCACATAACATATTTAATTCATTTTCTCATAACTAGACTATTTTCATGAAAAATACCAAATCCGTTTCAAAAATATTTCTTTTCTGGAATTTAGCATAATATAGTCCCATAGTGAACATATATTTTTCTCAGAATTTTTAAAAGTCATTTACTATTTTTCATATGGCCAAAATAGCCGAATATTTAGACATTTATCAAAAATTATACTTTTATCCAAAAATTCTGAAATTTACAGAGTATACTTCTATCATATACATGTACTCCCAATAAAAATTTCATCAATTTTGGAGTTAACCACAAGGAATTATAAGCGATTACTTTTAAAATAGTCTTTTCTCATAAAATTCATAACTCTCAATCTATACATCCAAAAATCACCATTTTTGGACACAATCAAGAAAACTCATCAAAATATCATTTCAAATTTTTCCAGAATTTTTGAAAGTCAGAAAAATTACGAAATTAAAGATCATAACAACCCTTAAAATCCCTTACTATCCCTTACCTCAAAAGAGCAGTACTTCTGACTGGATATCGGATATGATGCTGAAGAAAACTTGCACTGATGAATAGAAACTCACCAAGTATCTAAAAACTCGCAAAATATGCTTCATAATATAGAGAGAGAAAGAGAGAAAGCTTATGTTTCTGGTGTGATTTTCAATTCTAACTTAGCCCTCTATTTATAGGAAAATTTTGGTAGGTTTGACCTGCAACCTGATGGCTTTACCTGCTACTATTCCCACCCACCACATTTGAAATATAATTCAGCACATTTCTTTACCAACCACAAGTGGGGCCCACCAATTCTAGAATTTTCTACCAAAATGATAAACTCCGAAAATTCAACAATTTCTGAACCAGTCATCTCGTAAAATTCATAACAAATCATACGTTCATTTTTAACGGTTCAAAATTTGTGGGCATATACTCAACTTATATATGTATAACATATCCAAAAATTACCACGATCCAACGGTCGGATTAAAAATTATAACCCCCGCAAAATATCTCAAAAACCCTAATTTTTAATACCTCCATTCCGACAAAAATACGGATAAAAATCTCAACATTAACTCCTTCATTTTTTAACCACAAAAATATATCCCTCATTTATATCCCCATAAAATAAATATTTTCTTATCACATGAATCAATAATTAATTATTCACAAATAATATTACAGAATCACATTTATGACAACCAGGCCGTTCCCAGGAATGAGGGGGCTTTCCAATAAGGATTTCTCCTTACTGGCGCGCAATTAGATGACCAAACCTCTCCTTAGACAGAACTTTCTAGACATTGCCAATAATGCTATCTAATATTACTATTCAAATAATATGAATTATTGATCTGATAATGGGAAATACTGTGCAGCAACAATTATTGAACAACAATAATACAAAATTTCAACGTAGCAATTATTGAATCAATAAAATAAAATATTGAACAGTAATTACTGTAACAATTATTGAGTAATGCCTTCTTACGTAAGAATCAATAATTTCAAAAATACTATGCAATACCGTGTGCTACTGTGCAATAACGCGTATTACTGTATTTTAACCACCGGGTATTCCAACAGTGTTAACGGTAACAACTACGCCGTTATTTGTAAAAACTTAAATTTGTCGTTTTCTTCACCCGACAGTTATTCTGTTATGGGGCCCACAAATGGCTGCGCCGTCGTACGAATATTCCCCGACAGAAAGAATATTCCACGACCAAACGAATATTCCCCGACAACAATGATTATTTTATAACCACTTGCTTATTTTGAAAAAAAAAACATATTTCATTCATAACTTTAAACTTTTATCAATTTAACCATTTACTGAATAGTAATTATAAGAAAAATTGAATACTTTTATTTCATAAAATTCGGGGTCTTACAATCTCCCCTCCTTATGAAATTTCGTCCCCGAAATTTACGTACCTGGTATTTCGAAGAGTTGAGAATACCTTGCTTCCATTTCAGATTCTATCGCTCAGATCATCATGATTTCTCCATTGCTCTTCTCCCATGATAACTTCATTTGGGTTCCTCATTTGTTGGGAAGTCATGACAACCGCCATCCCTCGAACTACTCGGTTTTGACTTGTCTGGAGCAGCATTTGGCGTCATCATTACCGTTGGAATATACCTTTCTATAGGACATATTCCTCCCTTAACTGCCTCTTCGTACTCCTCATTCATGATCTAAATCATCAATCTTCGATCCATATCGGATTCAGGTTGACCGATGTACAGGGTAATTCAAAACTCGATGTTGGGTTCTCCCAATTGCTTTCCAAAAAGAGAAATTCATATCATCTATTTTAGCCTTCTTAGATCGAACATCTCTTTCCACAATATCCACGTATCGTGCGGCTTTTGCCCATGCATCACTTATTCTCACTCGTTCAATTTTTTCTTCTTTCAGCTCAGATTCCATTTTTATCATCTTATACTCTGCCAAAGAATGCTTCTGTTCAAGCATCACATATCGGGTAACACAAGCTTGAATTGTTGCATCTTTTTGTTCCACGACCGCCTGTCGTTCTTCTGCCTGCTCTTCTAACTCATGAATACGATTTTGAAATTCTACATTTTGATCATATAATACCTCTAATAAACTGTCCTCTGGTACTTCTTCTTCCTCAGTCTCAGCTGTTACCTCTGCGACTATCTCGGGTGCAACTATCAATTCTTCACTCACCACATAGATATCTCTAATTCCTTCTTCGTCTGACATCACATTATCATGGTTAGTGATTAGAGGTATCCCCACAGTCTCATTCACTCCATTGTTAGCATTCTCAGCTGCCATTCTCAAATACTGCCATAAAATAAGGGTTAATTAAACAAATTAACCTATCACATAATATCTCGATATTATGACTGACCAACAAATAAGCTTAGGTAGGACACACTAGCGAAGGATTTACTCATCTCTCCCCTCCTAGTTCTATTCCCCGATCTCCGCCAGAGATCATATCCCTAAGCTCTGATACCAAATGTAACGACCCCAAAATAGGTCCATTCCACCAACCCATTCTGAGTCGCCAAATACATGGTACAGAAAATAACTACAACTTTATTACAACAATTGTCGTGCAAAATACAACAACACATATGCTGTGAGTTTGGATACAAATATATACCAAATGTGACTCATGATCCAACCGTGGACATCACCTCACAATGACACCTTACATAAAGGTATAGTCAAAAACTGTTTTAGAAATTAGAATCTTTGGGAAGTGCTCAAGGAAACCTTCGTACATGGGAGGCCACGCGTCTAGGTTATGATAGATATCATATGGCCACAGAATTATCCTTGGTTGACCCAATAGACCCCAAAGAAAAACGAGAAGATTACTATCATATTCTTCCCAATGGTGAGTCTTCTCTTGACATATCATTATCTCTACTGTCTCTAATTGAGAATTATACTTCAAACAAACACCAAGATTATATAGGTAGTGCCCATAGATATACTCAGCAAGTGGATGAGCACATCCCTGTCTTATGATGACACGAGGTTGTATGTCATTAGACATCTTGTATGATAGTGGCAAACCACCCTTCCAACGTTGGGTACACCTTACCCTATTGGATTCACCAAATATAACTACTAAATGAACTTTTCTATACTGCTTCGGGAGAACATCCACAGCTAGAGACCACCGTTCTATTTTCCCGTTACCCTCGCTCGACCCAGCTACACTCTTATTACCTGAAAGGAATTGTGAAGCAAAAGGGTGAGCACAACTAGCTCAGTAAAGAATATCATGACTAAAGATAATTAAATTATCAATAGCCTTCATCAATAATAAATCAGAGATTTAGAACATATGGTAAATGATAAAAATTTCAACCATAGTTGCAGCGGAATGGGAAATCCATTAGAAGAGTCAAATAGACTATAAAGTCTATTATCTTCTCCATGTTAAAAATCCACCAATAATATTTTATCCATGTAACATCACTCAACAGTTCCTTTCCACAATCATATGAATAACTCATAATCATAATTGTGACTATAAATTTTTCTTCGCACCCATGACGAAGAATATTTTCATCACCTGTCTTTACCTGAAACATCAAAGATCATGGTTATACCAAATCACAATTCCTGTTTATAATCATACTAACAAATCCATCTTTGCACTACGGGCCAAAGATATTCATCAACAAACCATCTTGCACTACGGGCCAAAGATATTCATCAACAAACCATCTTTGCACTACGGGCCAAAGATATTCAACAACAGTTCATCTTTGCACTACAGGCCAAAGATATTCATCAACAGGCCATCTTTGCACTACATGCCAAAGATATTCATCAACAATTCATATTTGCACTACAGGCCAAATATATTCATATCTCAAAGAAATATATAATCATTTCAGAATTTATATAAACAATAATTATAACCATATTGATCAATTCACCTTTGCACTTAAGCTTAAGATATTCAATTATAAATTCAATGGTCATGATCATACCAGTCACAATTCAACTTTGCACTACAGGCCAAAGAGAACCCTAGTCATGATCATACCAATAATCTACCCATCTTTACACTCAAGCGAAAGAGAATTTCAACATCAAGGTTATAAAAATGTTATATATGATAATAAAAACAATATGATCAACATATAGATTTAATCTCAAGAGTAATATTCATAAATCAACTATAATTTGGTTAGAAAAAGAAACTAATTTTGTCGTGAATAGTAACTCATGAATAGTAACTCGTGAATAGTAACTCATAAATAGTAACTCGTGAATAGTAACCCTGACATAAAAAAGGTAGAAATTCCACAATAATATACATACCAATATTTCGGTATAATGATATTGAAAGAATAATATTTCTTAAGCTTATAAACAATTTATTTTAATTGTTTACACTTTACTAAATAATGCATTTAATCATCATAAAATGCCTACTCTTAAGATTTCATCATCAATAACCAAAACCCTCATCAAAAATCTGCATATACCTCATATATAGGATTCTCAAGCCATAAAATCTTATTTTCAATTTTCTTACTTCACATAACATATTTAATTCATTTTCTCATAACTAGACTATTTTCATGAAAAATACCAAATCCGTTCCAAAAATATTTCTTTTCTGGAATTTAGCATAATATAGTCCCATAGTGAACATATATTTTTCTCAGAATTTTTAAAAGTCATTTACTATTTTTCATATGGCCAAAATAGCCGAATATTTAGACATTTATCAAAAATTATACTTTTATCCAAAAATTCTGAAATTTACAGAGTATACTTCTATCATATACATGTACTCCCAATAAAAATTTCATCAATTTTGGAGTTAACCACAAGGAATTATAAGCGATTACTTTTAAAATAGTCTTTTCTCATAAAATTCATAACTCTCAATCTATACATCCAAAAATCACCATTTTTGGACACAATCAAGAAAACTCATCAAAATATCATTTCAAATTTTTCCAGAATTTTTGAAGGTCAGAAAAATTACGAAATTAAAGATCATAACAACCCTTAAAATCCCTTACTATCCCTTACCTCAAAAGAGCAGTACTTCTGACTGGATATCGGATATGATGCTGAAGGAAACTTGCACTGATGAATAGAAACTCACCAAGTATCTAAAAACTCACAAAATATGCTTCATAATATAGAGAGAGAAAGAGAGAAAGCTTATGTTTCTGGTGTGATTTTCAATTCTAACTTAGCCCTCTATTTATAGGAAAATTTTGGTAGGTTTGACCTGCAACCTGATGGCTTTACCTGCTACTATTCCCACCCACCACATTTGAAATATAATTCAGCACATTTCTTCACCAACCACAAGTGGGGCCCACCAATTCTAGAATTTTCTACCAAAATGATAAACTCCGAAAATTCAACAATTTCTGAACCAGTCATCTCGTAAAATTCATAACAAATCATACGTTCATTTTTAACGGTTCAAAATTTGTGGGCATATACTCAACTTATATATGTATAACATATCCAAAAATTACCACGATCCAACGGTCGGATTAAAAATTATAACCCCCGCAAAATATCTCAAAAACCCTGATTTTTAATACCTCCATTCCGACAAAAATACGGATAAAAATCTCAACATTAACTCCTTCATTTTTTAACCACAAAAATATATCCCTCATTTATATCCCCATAAAATAAATATTTTCTTATCACATGAATCAATAATTAATTATTCACAAATAATATTACAGAATCACATTTATGACAACCAGGCCGTTCCCAGGAAAGAGGGGGCTTTCCAATAAGGATTTCTCCTTACTGGCGCGCAATTAGATGACCAAACCTCTCCTTAGACAGAACTTTCTAGACATTGCCAATAATGCTATCTAATATTACTATTCAAATTATATGAATTATTGATCTGATAATGGGAAATACTGTGCAACAACAATTATTGAACAACAATAATACAAAATTTCAACGTAGCAATTATTGAATCAATAAAATAAAATATTGAACAGTAATTACTGTAATAATTATTGAGTAATGCCTTCTTACGTAAGAATCAATAATTTTAAAAATACTATGCAATACCGTGTGCTACTGTGTAATAACGCGTATTACTGTATTTTAACCACCGGGTATTCCAACAGTGTTAACGGTAACAACTACGCCGTTATTTATAAAAACTTAAATTTGTCGTTTTCTTCACCCGACAGTTATTCTGTTATGGGGCCCACAAATGGCTGCGCCGTCGTACGAATATTCCCCGACAGAAAGAATATTCCACGACCAAACGAATATTCCCCGACAACAATGATTATTTTATAACCACTTGCTTATTTTGAAAAAAAAATCATATTTCACTCATAACTTTAAACTTTTATCAATTTAACCATTTACTGAATAGTAATTATAAGAAAAAATGAATACTTTTATTTCATAAAATTCGGGGTCTTACAGCCCATAGGCACGAGATGTACCTTATTAGGTTGGGGGTAACAGCGGTACCATGGACATAGTCCTTTCAGGCAGTGTTCGTTTAGTCTACGGTCTAGTGATGGTCACTGAAAGGCCAAAAATTGGAACATATTGATTCTGCTCGTTCATGTCATTCGCTTCAAGGCATTTCCCTTCCTATGGTCAGTACTCCATATTGTCGGATAGCGACGCTTACACTTGTTCACTAATTATGGCGGTTCGATAAGTCCTCTTTTCTCTTCCCTTTTGAATGATCCTATGAATCTCGGACTCAATTTTTATTTCTTGCCAAAACGTATTTTGCCCTTTCAAGAATACATGACTTTCAACGCTAAAGTTTTGTTGTTGACGATGCGGATTAACGTATTTCTTCTGTCGATCTTGAGACGATTGTAATCGTTCGCATATCGAATTGTCTCAGTAGTTTATTGGATTATCTCGGGTCCTAACATTTGTCTTTCCCTGATCTCATCCCAACACAAAGTTGTCCTACATTTTCTACCATATAAGGCTTCATAGGGTGGCATAATTACGCTATCATGATAACTATTGTTGTAGGTAAATTCTACCAAAGGTAACTGAACCTCCCTACTTCATTTGAAGTCTATGATATAGGTTCTTAACATATCTTCTAGTGTTTAAATGATTCTCTCACTCAGCCCATCCGTTTGAGGGTGATATGATGTACTTAATCTTAACTGAGTTCTTAAGTGCTTTTGAAGACTTCTCCAAAAATTTGAGGTGAAACGTGGGTCTCAGTCTGACACTATAGAAATAGGTACTCTATGCCTAGAGATAATTTCATTAATATATAACTTGGCAAGTTGATCTAGGTTATGAGTAACCTTGATAGGTTGGAAATGAGCTGATTTAGTAAGTCGATCAACTATTACCCAAATGGCATTGTGGCCCTTCTGTGTAGCAGGAAGGCCTACCACGAAGTCCATTGTTATGTGTTTCTACTTCCACTAAGGAATTGGTAAGGGTTGAAGTAAACCACTCGACTTTTGATGTTCATCCTTAACCCTTTGACATGTGAGACATTTACTTACCCATTCCGCTATTTCTCTTTTCATATTTGACCACCAAAAGTGTCGACTTAAGTCTTTGTACATTTTAGTACTACCAGGGTGTATTGCAAACTTAGAATTATGGGCTCCATTTAAGATTTCGTCTTGTAATGTTTGATCTAATGGAATACAAATTCTATCTTCATATCTTAGTACTCCATCCTTGTTTATTCTGAATTTGGTATTCTTGATGTGAGTTATATCAGATTTACATTTTTGACAGTCCTTATTTTTACCTTGCATCTCTTTGATTCTATCTAGTAGAGTCGAAACTCACTCTAGAATGAATAACTTTTGGGTAAAGGTAGTTGGAACTCTCACCTCAATTTCAAGTTTTTCAAAATATTTTATTAACACCTCATTGTTGGTTATTAAATTTAACTTCTCCTGGTTTTTTCTACTAAACGCATATGCCACTACATTGGCTTTTCCTTGATGAAAAAAGATTTCACAGTCAAAATCATTTATCAGTTCTAACCATCTTCTCTGCCTCATTTTTAACTTCTTTTGTGACGAATGAATTATTTGAATGATTTGTTTGAGTTGTGATTCTGGGGATAAAATCCTTTTAAGGAGGGAAGGATGTAACAATCCCATAATTTTATTTGTAATTTCAAATATTTATTAATTAAATAAATATTTTTATTGATGTGGTTGTTGTTAGTAGATATTTGTGAATTAAATTTATGAGATAATGCTCTAATTTAATTTAATAGTTAGAGAGTTGTTAAAGATTACATGAGTTGCTATATTGCTATTTTAATTTAATAATTAAAGTGATATGTTAATTTATTAAATAAAATTATAATGAGATTATAATTTTGTGGTAATTGGTTAAGTGAGAAATTTATTGAATATGTTGTAATTAGTTTATTTAACTAAGATTGGATATGGAAATTCAAATATATAATATGGGATTATAAACTATAGTATAAATAATTTATTAAAATAAATTAAAGTAGTTTAAATGGATTTACCCAAACAAGGCTTAAAGATATTAAGTCTTTATTTTAAAAGTATTTTTTTTGCCAAACGAAGCCTTATGGATTTTGGATTTTGAATTTGAATTATAATAAATAATATAAATAAAAATATAAATAAAATATATTAAATTTTATAAATGATAACATAATATTATCATTATTAAAATGTCAGTTTTAGACGTTTAGGTTTGATGTGTTGGTTTTATTTTATGTTACGTGAAAAGAGTTGGCTTAAGCCTAAGAAGAAAAGAGAAGAGAGAGTACATAGAAGTTAGAGAGAGATTACAGAGAGAATAGATAGAATTTGAGCGTAAAGTCCTGTGATTCCAAAACAATTTCTGTGTTTTGGCAAGGATTGTTCAAGTAGGAGAAGGTATACTTCCATAACCTTAATATTATATATATGAATGCTCTATATTCACGAGTTTTATATTTTCTGTGAATTCAAGTTGGATGAATTGTTGTTGGATAAAGTGTTAATTGTATTTATATGTACTTGTGATGTTAGAACTAGCATCTAGACAAGATTTTGTGTACTAATCATGTTCAAAAGAAAGAAAAAATTATTTACAGTGCATGTTTATATATATGGCTTGTGAAAGTACCAAATTTGGTAGTTAATTTGTAAACTAATCTGTAAATTGAGCCTTGAATGTGTTAATTCAGTAAGTAACGAAGAGAACGTAGTTTGAATGAGTTAGTTTGGTGTACAATGGTGATCACAGTGTTAATTTTGGTTAAGGATGTCAAAAATGGAGTTTTTGCATAAAACATGAAATTCAAAGGTTTTAAATTTGATGTTTATGTTGTTTATATGGGTAAAAATATGTTATAGACCTTAAGTTATGTTTCTGTGAAGTCTATGTAAATTATACGTGTTAAATTGGTTACTAGAAAGTAAGTTGTAGGCCAAATTAGCTTCGTTTTTGTTCCTCGTTGCCTAGAACTGTAATTCAGCGCCGCAGCGCCAATTCTCGCGCCGCAGCACTAATTCTCATGCCGCAGCGCCAGGTTTTACGCCGCAACACCTATTACAGGCCTATATCTCGCGCCCCAGTGCTAGTGTTGTGACGTCCCCAAAATAGGTATACAACACCCATTCTGAGTCACCAAATATATGGTACAAAAAGCAAACTACAACTTCAATAATACAATTGTCGTGCAAAATACAACAACGCATACTGTGAGTTTAAATACAAATATTGTCTTCTAGAAAATATCCACACTCAAATAAGTCCTCATTACAATTATTCAAACACTATTTTACAGAAATGGTGAGGACAGCTAAAACATCTTTCTAGAACCATCACTCCATACCCCGACTAGATCCTGCTATGTTCTCACATCCTGAGAAGAAAAATGGAACAAAAAGGAAAAGGGTGAGCTCAACTAGCCCAATAAGAATATTATGACTAAGATAATATACAACAAATTATCATTAGTATTGAACAGGGAAAAATCAGATAGAATATAATCGACAACAAGTTTTAGATCAACAACTGCAGCGGAAACAACAAACCATTAGAAGAGTCAAGTAGAGAATGAATTCTACTATCTTCTAAGATTTAAAAGTCCATCATCAATATTTTATCCCTGTAACATCAATTAATAATCATCTTTAACCAAATATTCATCTTTGCACTACAGGCCAAAGATATTCATTTGTATCACCAATCAGTCATATTCATCTCAACACCTATTCATCTTTGCACTACAATCCAAAAAAAATTCATCAGGTAATCATACATCTTTGCACTACAGGCCAAAGATATTCAGTAATATCATCATTTAGGACTGAGGATGATGAAAAATATCTTAAAGAAAACGAATCCAATGAGACAGAAGGACAAATATTAGGAATTCGTATTATAGTTTATCCAAGTGCAATAATACTCCATAATAACCAATTGTGAAGGAGAATTCAAAAATAAAGATCAAAACATGGATACAATCAAAGATAGTAACCATAATAAACATCTTGGACAAAAAGAAAATTTTTTATTTTTCGGTGAATAGTGTCGTATTCGTGAATAGTGTCGTATTCGTGAATAGTGCCGTATACATGAATAGTAACCCCGACACAAAAAGTTCCAAATTTGATAAAAAGTTCATATCAATATTTCAGCATAATGATATTGAAGAAAATAATATCATTTAAGAAGAAAATAATATCCCTTACCTCAAACGAACAGTACTTCCGATCAGAATATTGTATATGAGGCTGAATGAAACTTGTGCTGAATAGCAACTCTCAAAGTATCAATATACTCACAAAATATGCTCAATAATATAGAGAGAAAGAGAGAAAACTTATGAATTCTGGTGTAGTTTTCAATTCTAACTTAGTCCTCTATTTATAGGAAAATATTAGCACGCCGAAGCAGACTTGACCTGCAACCTGATGGCTTTACCTGCTACTATTCTCACCCACCACATTTGAATAAAAATTTCAGCACATTTCTCACCAACCAAAAGTGGGGCCCACCAATTCTGGAATTTTCCATCAAAATGATAAATTCCGAAACTTCAACAATTTCTGAACCAGTCATCTCTTAAAATTCATAACAAATCATACATTCATTTTTAACGGTTCAAAATTTGTGGACATATACTCAACTTATATATGTATAACATATCCAAAAATTACAACGATCCAACGGTCGGATTAAAAATTATAACCCCCGCAATATATCTCAAAAACCCTGATTGATTTTTAATACCTCCATTCCGACAAAAATACTGATAAAACACCTCAACATTAACTCCTTCATTTTTAACCACAAAATATATTCAACATTTATATTCATATAAAATAATTATTTCCTTATCATATGAATCAATAATTAATTATTCACAATTAATATTACAGAATCACATTTATGACAATCAGGCCGTTCCCAGGAAAGAGGGGGCTTTCCAATAAGGATTTCTCCTTACTGGCGTGCAATTAGATGACCAAACCTCTCCTTACACAGAACTTTCTAGGCATTGCCAATAATGTTATCTAATAATATTATTCAAATAATATGAATTATTGATCTGATAATGGAAAATATTGTGCAGCAACAATTATTGAAACAACAATAATATAAAATATCAACGCAGCAATTATTGAATCAATAAAATAAAATATTGAACAATAACTACTGTAACAATTATTGAGTAGTGCCTTCTTACGTAAGAATCAATAATTGGTGCAATACCGTGTGCTACTGTATTTTAACCACCGGGTATTCCAACAATATTAACGGTAACAACTACGCCATTGTTTATAAACAACTTATACTTGTCGTTTTCTTCATCCAATCGCTTTCCGTTATGGGGCCCACACAAGGCTGCGCCGTCGTACGAATATTCCCAGACGGCAAGAATATTCCACGACCAAACGAATATTCCCCGATAAAATGAATATTTTATAACCACTTGCTTATTTTACAAATTTTGCACATTTCACCCATAACCAAAGTATTATATCAAATTAACCCCTTATTATTCACAATAATATTTAGAGAAAATTTAATTTTATTCATTAATATGTTGGGGTCTTACAACCTCCCCTCCTTATGAAATTTCATCCTCGAAATTGACGTACGTACCTGGTATTTCGAAAAGGTGAGGATACCTCACTTTCATTTCTGATTCTAACTCCCAGGTCATTTCTTCAATAGCATGGTTTCTCCACAAAACCTTAACTTGTGGTATAACCTTAGTGCGTAGAACATGCTCTTTCTTATCTAAGATCTTAACAGGTACCTCCTCGTACGTTAAATCTTCAGCTATCTCATCTGGTTCTAACTCAATTATGTGGTTCGGGTCTTTCACATATTTACGAAGCACAATTACATGAAAAACATTATGAACACGAGACATGCTTGGAGGTAATGCGAGTCGATATGCCACATTTCCTATTCGGTCAAGAATTTTAAATGGACCAATAAATCGTGGATTGAGCTTTTCTCTCTTTCCAAATCTTGTAACTCCTTTCCATGGTGCAACACGTAACAATACATGATCTCCAATACTAAATTCTACATCCTTTCGATGAAGATCTGCATAACTCTTTTGTCGATCCTGTGCCGTTTGTATACGTTATCGAATCATTTGGATCTTCTCTGTAGTTATGCGTACCAATTCTGGTGCCAACAACGTTGCTTCACCCACCTCGTCCCAGCATACTGGAGAATGACACTTTCGTCCATATAAGGATTCAAATGGAGCCATACCTATACTTGCCTGATAACTGTTGTTGTAGGAGAATTTCACCAGTGGAAAGTACTTATCCCAACTTCCTTTGAAATCTAGAACATAGAGTCTTAATAGATCTTCAAGGGTTTGAATAGTCCTCTCTAATTACCCATCCGTTTGAGGATGGTATGCTGAACTAAATCTTAACTCCGTGCCTATAGCTTTCTGCAAGCTAACCCAAAATCGTGAAGTGAATCTTGGGTCATGATCCGAAACTATGGATACTAGCATGCCATGCAATCTCACAATCTCATTCACGTACATATGAGCAAGACGTTCAAGGGAATAAGTCTCATATCGGTAAGAAATGGGCAGACTTGGTTAATCTATCAACAATAACCCAAATTGCATCTATGCCTTGAGAAACCTTAGGAAGACCCATAACAAAATCCATAGTAATGTGTTCCCACTTCCATTTTGAAATCTCAAGTGGTTGCAATGGACCCTTTGGTACTTGATGCTCCGCTTTTACACGTTGGCAAGTTAAACACCTCGAGATAAACTCCGCGGTCTCTCTTTTCATATTGCTCCACCAAAATGTATGTCGAAGATCGTGATACATTTTGGTACTCCCAAGATGGATTGCAAACGGTGTGTTGTGTGCCTCCATCATTATTCTATGCTTCAAGTCAAAATCGTTAGGAACACAAAGTCTGGAGTTGACTCGAAGTATTCCTTCTTCATCGATTCTTGCTTCTGGAATAGCACCTTCTTGCACTTTCTTCTTCATACGCATCAGCTCCATGTCTGTAGCTTTAGCAGCTTTAACTTTATCTATTAAAGTCAGTTTTATTCGTATATTTAATATCATCATGTGGTTACTTGGAGCCTTCATCTGTATCTCCATCCTTTGTAAGTCATACAAAATGGGCCTTTGTGTTAACAACATTGCACTCGTACCCGCATATGATCTTCTACTCAATGCGTCAGCTACTACGTTTGCTTTTCCAGGATGATATTGGATGGTATGATCGTAATCTTTTAGCAGCTCGAGCCAACGTCGTTGCCACATGTTGAGTTCCTTTTGGGTGAAGAAATATTTGAGGCTCTTATGATCTGTATAGATCTCCACTTTCTCCCCCATACAGGTAGTGTCTCCAGATCTTCAACGCGAAAACAACTGCTGCCAACTCCAAATCATGAGTAGGATAATTCCTCTCATATTCTTTGAGTTGTCGCGAGGCATAGGCTATGACTTTCCCATGTTGCATGAGAACACATCCTAACCCTTTGCCTGAAGCATCGCTGTAGATAACAAATCCATCCGAACCAGATGGTATTGTCAGAACATGTGCCGAAATGAGTCTCCTCTTGAGTTCTTGGAAACTCTTCTCGCATTCCTTACTCCATACAAATTTTGTATCTTTTCGAGTCAGTTGAGTTAACGGAGTAGCGATTCAAGAAAATCCTTCCACAAATCTCCGATAATAACCAACTAAGCCCAGAAAGCTACGTACTTCGGTTACCGACTTCAGTTGCTCCCAACTTTGTATGGCTTCAATCTTCGCCGGGTCGACAGATACTCCATGTTTTGACACCACATGCCCAAGGAACGCTACTTCCTCAAGCCAGAACTCGCATTTCTTCAGTTTGGCATATAGCTTATTTTCACGAAGCCTTTGCAATATTAGCTTCAAATGGCCCTCATGATCTTCACGGCTTTTGGAATAGATGAGGATGTCATCAATAAAGACAATAACGAGCTGATCCAAATATTCTTTGAACACACGGTTCATCATATCCATGAAAGCACCAGGAGCATTAGTCAATCCAAAAGAAATGACTAAGAATTCATAATGTCCGTACCGAGTTCTGAAGGCAGACTTTGGAATATCCTCAGTTTTAATCTTCAACTAATGATATCCAGAACGAAGATCAATCTTTGAAAAGAATTGTGCTCCTTGCAATTGGTCGAACAGGTCATCAATACGAGGTAGCGGATACCTATTCTTGATGGTGACATGGTTCAATTCTCGATAGTCAATACAAAGTCGCATACTCCCGTCTTTCTTCTTTGCGAATAACACAGGAGCACCCCAAGGAGATGTACTAGGACGAATAAAACCGATGTCCAACAACTCATGTAGTTGAACCTTTAACTCCTGAAGTTCAATAGGATCCATTCGGTATGGGGTTTTAGAAATGGGCTTTGTACCAGGTTCAAGGTCAATAAAGAATTTAGCTTCACGTTCTGGGGGTAGACCGGAAAGTTCTTCAGGAAATTCACTAACAACAGAAATATTATTCAAATCTGATGTGTTTTTGTTCAAGTCCATAACATGGGCTAAGAAAGCTTGACATCCGTTTTTCAAAAAATGAATGGCTTTATGGCTTGATATAACAGCAATTAATTTTAATGGTTTGGTTGCTTGAATTCGCATAACAGGTTGGTTAGGAATATGAAAACTAACAACCTTACGAAAATAATCAATTTTGGCATGATGAGTAGTTAACCAATCAATTTCTAAAATCACATCAAAAGCAAGTATCTTTAAATAGATAAGGTCAACAGGTAATGTGATTGTGCCAACTTGGATTAAGCAAGATTTATAAACTGTAGATGTAATGAAAGCTTCTCCTAACGGAGTCTCCACAGATAGGTCAAAGTCTAATTTCTCGGGAGTCAAGTTTAAACGTTGAGCACAAGCAGGAGAGATAAATTAATGGGTAGAACCGGTATCTAGTAAAGTATAAACTTCGCAAGAATTCAAGATTAGCTTACCCGTGATCACCTCGTTCTGGTTTCTCGTGTTTTGGCCAGTCACGACAAACGCTCTTCCAGGAACCACTGATTTCGACTTATCCGGGACAGCTTTTGGAGTCACCATCCCCGCTGAACTTGGTTTTGCTACAGAACACTCTCGAGCTATATGACCCTTCTTTCCACAGTTATAACATACCTTAGATTGTTGTGGGCAGTTTGGGCTAATATGTCCCTCTTTCCTGCATTGGTAACAAACGACCAGTGCTCGTTCTCCTCCCCTAGAAACAGTTGATGTTTGCGCTGACGTTTTTACATTATCATTGTTGTACCTTCTCTTCTTAAAATCTCTTCCCGACTCGCTCCTTCTATTATCACGGCCACGATTTCCACCAGAGTGGTTACCGCTTTTGTCCGAATGATTTCCTCCCTGCTGGTTTCATTGGTCTAATGACCGCTGCCATCGGTATTACCTTGGTTGTGTTCCCTCGGTTGAATATAATCATTATCTCGCTCTAATAATTGAGCCCTATTTACAATATCTGAATATAAAGAAAATTTATGAGAGATAAGATATTGCCGAATCTCGGGTTTTAAACCTCTCAGAAACATCCTTGTCATTCGTTCCTCATTCTCGACCAAATGAGGTGCAAACCTGGATAACTCTGCAAACTTCGCCTCGTGCTAGGACACCGTCATGTTATTTTGTTCCAGTCTAATAAACTCTACCTCCTTCATATGACGAATACTTTCAGAAAAGTACTTGTCATTAAACAGTTTTTGAAATGTTTCCCAGGACATATTGAGTGCGTCAGGCTGGGTACGCTTTACAGACTCCCACCAATAGTCTGCCTCACCGCGGAACATAAAGATGGTGAATGGAACCTTCTGTTCCTCCATGCATCCCAAGACATCGAATATCTTGATAATTTGCTTGATCCACGTTTCTGCCATGATCGGATCCGGCTTTCTCTTAAATTCTGGTGGTCCCAACTCTTTGAACTGCTTGGCTGTGACAAGCCGCGCATTGTTATCATTTTCACCCGTATTCTGCACACGAGTCTCCCTCGTTTGATTTTGCATGAACTGCAAAAAGCTCCTAAACATTCCATCATTCATCGTTTGCTCGGTAATGTTGATTACAGGAGGAATATTGTCAGCCTGTTGCACATTCTCCTGATTGGTAACTAAAGGTGTTTCCACGGTCTCATACACTCCATTGTTAACGTTCTCAGCTGCCATTCTTAAATACTGCCATAAAACAAGGGTTAATAGTCATGTCATATATTATCCCTATACTCTGACCGATCAAATAAACACCAAATAAACTTAGTCAGGTCATACTAGCGAAGGAATTCCCCGTCCCTCCCCTCCTAGTTCTTGTCTCACATCTCAGCCAGGGATCATATCCCTAAGCTCTGATACCAACGGTGACGCCCCCAAAATAGTTATACAACACCCATTCTGAGTCGCCAAATACATGGTACAAAAAGCAAACTACAACTTTAATAATACAATTGTCATGCAAAATACGACAACACATACTGTGAGTTTAAATACAAATATTGTCTTCTAGACAATATCCACACTCAAATAAGTCTTCATTACAATTATTCAAACACTATTTTACAGAAATAGTGAGGACAGCTAAATCATCTTTCTAGAACCATCACTCCATACCCCGACTAGATCATACTATGTTCTCACCTCCTGAGAAGAAAAATGGAACAAAAAGGAAAAGGGTGAGCTCAACTAGCCCAGTAAAGAATATTATGACTAAGATAATATACAACAAATTATCATTAGTATTCAACAGGGAAAAATCTGATAGAATATAATCGACAACAAGTTTTAGATCAACAACTGTAGCGGAAACATCAAACCATTAGAATAGTCAAGTAGAGAATGAATTCTACTATCTTCTAAGATTTAAAAGTCTATCGTCAATATTTTATCCATGTAACATCAATTAATAATCATCTTTAACCAAATATTCATCTTTGTACTACAGGCCAAAGATATTCATTTGTATCACCAATCAGTTATATTCATCTCAACACATGTTCATCTTTGCACTACAATTCAAAAAAAATTCATTAGGTAATCATACATCTTTGCACTACAGGCCAAAGATATTCAGTAATATCATCATTTATGACTGAAGATGATGGAAAATATCTTAAAGAAAACGAATCCAGTGAGACAGAAGGACAAATATTAGGAATTCGTATTATAGTTTATCCAAGTGCAATAATACTCCATAATAACCAATTGTGAAGGAGAATTCAAAAATAAAGATCAAAATATGGATACAATCAAAGATAGTAACCATAATAGACATCTTGGACAAAAAGAAAAATTTTTATTTTTCGGTGAATAGTGTCGTATTCGTGAATAGTGCCGTATACGTGAATAGTGCCGTATACGTGAATAAACCCCGACACAAAAAGTTTCAAATTTGATAAAAAGTTCATATCAATATTTCAGCATAATGATATTGAACAAAATAATATCATTTAAGAAGAAAATAATATCCCTTACCTCAAACGAACAGTACTTCTGATCAGAATATCGTATATGAGGCTGAATGAAACTTGTGCTGAATAGAAACTCTCAAAGTATCAAAATACTCACAAATACGCTCAATAATATAGAAAGAGAAAGAGAGAAAACTTATGAATTCTGGTGTGATTTTCAATTCTAACTTAGTCCTCTATTTATAGGAAAATGTTAGCACGCCGAAGTAGACTTGACCTGCAACCTGATGGCTTTACCTGCTACTATTCCCACCCACCACATTTGAATAAAAATTTCAGCACATTTCTCACCAACCAAAAGTGGGGCCCATAAATTCTAGAATTTTCCACCAAAATGATAAATTTCGAAACTTCAACAATTTCTGAACCAGTTATCTCTTAAAATTCATAACAAATCATACGTTCATTTTTAACGATTCAAAATTTGTGGACATATACTCAACTTATATATGTATAACATATCCAAAAATCACAACGATCCAACGGTTGGATTAAAAATTATAACCCCCGCAATATATCTCAAAAACCTTGATTGATTTTTAATACCTCCATTCCGATAAAAATATTGATAAAACACCTCAACATTAACTCCTTCATTTTTAACCACAAAATATATACAACATTTATATTCACATAAAATAATTATTTCCTTATCATATGAATCAATAATTAATTATTCACAATTAATATTATAGAATCACAATTATGACAACCAGGCCGTTCTCAGGAAAGAGGGGGCTTTCCAATAAGGATTTCTCTTTACTGGCGCTCAATTAGATGACCAAACTTCTCCTTAGACAGAACTTTTTAGACATTGCCAATAATGTTATCGAATAATATTATTCAAATAATATGAATTATTGATCTGATAATGGAAAATACTGTGCAGCAACAATTATTAAAACAACAATAATATAAAATATCAACGCAGCAATTATTGAATCAATAAAATAAAATATTGAACAATAACTACTGTAACAATTATTGAGTAGTGCCTTCTTACGTAAGAATCAATAATTTGTGCAATACCGTGTGCTACTGTATTTAACCACCGGGTATTCCAACAGTATTAACGGTAACAACTACGCCGTTGTTTATAAATAACTTATACTTGTCGTTTTCTTCATCCAATCGCTTTCCATTATGGGGCCCACACAAGGCTGCGTCGTCGTACGAATATTCTCCGACAGCAAGAATATTCCACGACCAAACGAATATTCCCCGACAAAATGAATATTTTATAACCACTTGCTTATTTTGCATAATTTGTACATTTCACCCATAACCAAAGTATTATATCAAATTAACCCCTTATTATTCACAATAATATTTAGAGAAAATTTGATTTTATTCATTAATAATTTGGGGTATTACAAGCGTCGTGCCGCAGCGCCGTTCCCAGTGCAAACTGGGGCGCCGCAGCGCTGGTCAATAGTGTTGGCCAGAAAGTTTATTTTAATTATACAAAATTTGTAATTGTTGATAAGGTGCAATGTTATGGCTGTTAAAATGTGATTTTTATATTTTGGTGTTATGGTACCAAGAGTGAGAATATTATTAACAATTAATGAGTTATGTTATTGCATTAATAGTGTGACTTGATTATATGATTAAAAACCAAGCCATACATGAAATAGGTACTTAATTGTGTACGAAGTACATGTAGTAACTAATTATGTCATGATAACATGTGTATAGGGTATTGAGGATCGATTTATTACGATTTAGCTTATATGCAAGGCCAGTTTTCTTTATTCTACCTTGTTTATAATTGATCGAGTTGTCTTTATCCTACCTTGTTTACAATTGAGCAAGTTTCTGAACTCTAACCTCTATTTGAGTTTGTTCTATTTACCTTTATATTAAGCAAGCAATTCCTAATCTTATTTATACGACTTAATTATATTCATGCAAGCTCTTTAACCTAACTCTTACTTTGAGAAGGTTTCCTACTTTTAACATGTTTCTTAGCATGCGAGTTTCTAAATTCTAATACACTTATGTTGAGCAAGTTGTATCGTTCAACTTGCTATTGATTATGCATGTTCAATAACTCAATTCTTTTACTAAACAAAATTCTAGCCTTAGCTTAATATTGTTCAAGCAAGGTATGTTACGTTATTCAATGCTTATGCTTTTAGTTAATTTCTAAAGCATGAGCTTAATATACAATGTTGATTCAATTATGACTTATTCCATAGCATATTGTTATTACATTTTTATTCAACTAATCCTTAGTTGATGTTCGTTAAACTCTAAATTACCTTGAAATTTATCCAAACTGAACTTACTTTGGTGCGGACTTGTATTCTAAATACTGAGACGAATAATCCTATTAAAGGGGATAATTTACGCAAAGCATTTAGATGTTTGTGCATAATACATTGTACGAAGGGCTGATCACCCTAAGTACGAGAAGTCCCTACAGTTTTATGACTGTTTAGGTTTAAGTTGAAAGAATACTTATAACTTGGGATATAGTTTGTGGCCTTGTGACCCTCAGATACATATTTCTAATTCTGGTCCTGATTATCATTGATAGAGAATATAATTTAGTTCTATTGAGTTTATTCATTTGGCAGTTGTTATGATATTTTATTCATTGTCACTTCAAGTGAGCATTTGTTTGCTCACTCTTGCTTATATAACCATTACAGCTAAAGTTGAGAAGGTCGATGAACCTACCACCAGTAAAGGAAAAGGAAAGATGAACAAGTACTGCAACAATAGTCATCTCAATTGGTTACAGTGGTTGAGCAGGAGGGTTTACCTGATGAGGATGATGAGGTAGAGATGGATGAGGAGGACCCCGTTGAGCTGCCACAATCAGATAGGTATGAGGATGACGAGGAAGACGAGTTTCCACCAAACTCGGTCGCTGCCCGTATGTACGATGAAGTATACGACCGTAATATGGAACTTTGGGATAAAGTCGAGGAGTTGGAAGAGATAGTAGCAGGACATCAGACTTCGATGGCGCAGAAGGACGATGAGATCCGAGATCTATATGAGCGTCTTAGTAATGTCGAGTGGAAGCTGATTCACACTGAAGGAGAGAACGAACAGATGACAGCAGAGATCGCAGAGCTAAAAAACAAGTTGAAAGAAAAATCCAGCAAGAGAGCAAGAGTCGAAGACGCGTATGAGAAAGCTTCTCAGCATGCAGGAGTAGCAGAGGGGGAAGCACAAGCAAAGAAGATCAAGATGGGGGGAGATGAATAGCATATTCAATACCGTGATTAATCGAGCTCAAGATCGAGTTATGTATTATCTGATTCAGTTCGAGACGCTGCCACCGTACATGTTAGATCGTAGAACAATGTTTCGTATTATGGAAGAAGAGCGTCGTAAGGTACGCAACATTTTAGTAGGTCATCGTAGGGAATGTACTTGATATGTGATTAATGATATGATAAATAAGATGTAAGTCCCAAGTTTTATGTAACCAATGGGATATGATGATGATGTTATCCTGAAACTTTAGTAGTTCAGGAAAGTAATGTAAATAGCAGTGATGCTATTGTTCTTATGTTTTCTAAAGATGATAAATGAATAAAATGTTACTTTTATTCAAGATGTTATGTGTTATGTGATGATCTTTTATGATGTGCAAAGTGAAGTAGAAAATACTTAAAAGAAATCGAGTAATAGTCTAATAAGTGGATTTTTTAATCAGAAAATGCCTTCAAGAAGATGACAACCACGACAACAAACCCCTGAGGGATCTACCAACAATAACAACGCTGAAGCTAACCCAGTTCAACAGTTGGTGACACTTCTGGCAGGAGCACTGCGGAATCAACCGCAGAATCAAGCTGCAACTTTTATGGATTTCAAGGCGATTAGACCACCAAAATTCTGTGGAACCATGAATTTTGTTGACGCATAGACCTGGATCATGGAAATAGAGAAGGTATTTGATGTTGCTAGGGTCGGTGAGAACTAGAAGACTGCTTTTGTAACATTCATATTGAAAGTATAGGCTAGTTATTGGTGGCAAGCCAATAAAACTAGAGGAGGTCAGGGAGTGATGACTTGGGAAAGGTTCAAGAAAATATTCTTCAAGACCTATTTCCCAGAGAGTTCAAAGAATAAGATGGAAGTGCAGTTTTTAGAGCTAAAGCAGGGCACAATGACAGTGTCGGAGTATGCAGCAAGGTTAAATGAGCTGGCGAGGTTTGTGCCATATCAAGTGAACACGGATGAGCACAAGGCAAGGAAGTTTGAATAGGGACTGAAGCCCTGGTTATATAGAAGAGTCTCCCTGTTCCAGTTAAAGACGTTTACAGCGGTGCTTAAGAAGGCAATTCTCGCTAAGGGTGGAGGCGAGGCTATGACAAAGTACAATCAAGAACAAAGAAAGAAGAAAAATGAGGGTGAAGGTAAGAATGGTGGTAGTAGTGGTGGAAATGGTAGTAGTAATTTGAAGAGGAAATGGACTGCGAGTATTGGTGCTGGAAGCCAACAAGATAATCAGCAGAAAAAAGAAGCTTGAAGCATGTGTTACATGTGAAAAGAATCACAATGGCATGTGCTTAAGGGGTAAACGAGTATGCTTCAACTGTGGCCAGGAGGGTCACATCGCCCCAAATTGCCATCAACCAAAGAAGAATGTTTACTACATATATGGGTCAAAGGATCATTTTGCTCGCGAGTGCCCCAAGAAGAAAGCAGGGGTTATCTTCGGGACTAGAAACTGGATCTCTCGGGGTTAACTCCGGGACTGAAAACTTAATCTCTCGGGGTTATCTCCGGGGTTAGATTTAGGGTGACTTCCAGGGTTATCTCTGGAAGATGATTCTGCCCTCCTGCAGGGTTAGTAACATAAATGCAAAATTTTGAGTGTCTATAAGTTTAGTAGTAAAATAAACTAGAAAGTTGCAGTAATAGTGATTTCAGTATAGAATCATTGTATATGGAAAGAATGTAATAACTAAAGGATGAACAAATAAACCTATAGGGTTAATTAAGTTAAGTATGTGAGAAACAAGATAAAACTATGTTATAAATTAACATAGCTTGAATGATGGCCTTGAATGGCAAGTGAAATAAATAATAATCAATAAATGATTAGCTAATATGATTAATCAATAAAAAAGAAGTAAGTTAAAACTCAAAATTTGAGTTAGGGATAGAATTTTGAAGTACGGGCTGCTCTGTTGAATCCAGAGCGTCATGGTTAGTTAGAAAAGACTGTAAACACAAAATGTGTTGGGGTTTACTTTTTGGTTAAAGTCAACAGTTGACTTTTTAAGGAGAAAAGTCAAAATCGAAGTTAGGAGTGGAATTTGATGACGCAGACGAGATATTTGAGTCCAGAACGTCGAAATTAGTACGAATAGACTCTAAACATAAAATGTGTCGGGGTTGACTTTTTGGTCAAAGTCAACAGTTCACTTTTATGGTGAATAGTCAAACTTAAAATTTGGAGATGAATTTGAAGAAACTGATATTTTCATGACATTAGGAGCATCAAATTTAGTAGGGATCGACCATAAACTCAAAAAATTAATTTTTCGGGTCCGAAAGTCAAAGACGGAATTAAATATACATAACGAGGAATTAAAAGTGGGACCCACAAGGGCCAAATCTGCTGGAAATTCTAGCACATGGGCAGCCACCTACCCCCACCTACTCCCAACCACTCCCACCTACTCCCATCTTATCCTAACTACTCCTCTCCCCTAAATTTGGTTTTAGCTAAAGAAAAGAGAACTTCTCTTCGTTTCCACCACACACCTGCCACTTTAAAGAGAGAAAATGAGAGAGAAATCAGCCATGGGAGGAGAAGAACAAAAAGAAATCAAGAGGAAGAACATTAAAGGTATCAAACTCAAAACCCTAGTTAGTTTAATGTGTTTTGTTATGGTTGTTTTAGATCAAGTGTTGAGCTTATGATCTTAAATCATATGAGGGCAGATCTACATGATATATGTGATGTTTTATGCTTAGATCTTTCCATTTTTAGGGTTGATGTGTTTGAACAAAGAAGAAGAACCAAAACAGTTTTTACCTTAAAAAACCCTAAATTTTAGTACACTTTGGACCTTCAATATTTGAAATCTACAACTTATTTTTGAGATCCATAAAAGAGGTGAGTTAGATATATGAGTTATCTGATGAACCCAAGTGGTATCACTCAAAAATGTTAAACGGATCAACCGTGGTGTCATTTTTCGTAAAACACTCCTTGCCGACAAAAATCTGGAAAAATCAAATGAGTTTCCTGACCATTTTTGGTGAAGGCTATTTCGGCCATTTTTGATGCTCTAAAAATTCTTGACATTTGTGGTATGATATTATATCAAGTTAACTAGGTCTTGTCCAAAGATGGGAATTTTCAGATGTCTAGAAAAGAAGATATGGATTTTACAAGAAAGTGGTGTGATTTTAAACATAAACTATAATAACTCAGTGAGTTCAACTCAGAAAATTGTGAAATGTTTACAGGAGGATGTGTTTGATGATATGTAGCTACTGTATAAATTTCAGAATTTTTGGACAAATGGATAATTTATGATAAATGTTGCAAGATCCGGCTATTTTAGACACTTTAAAAATAGCAAACAGATTTGAAACATTCTTGAAAAAATATATGTTCATTAGGATACCAGGCACTGATGTTTCCCATAAAAGAAAAAAATTTGGAGATGTTTTGGTATTTTTCCTGTAAATATTTGAGTTATAAATAAATAGATAAATTAAGCTAAATGAGGTTATAAATTATGTAAATATGATTTTATTGACAAAAGACCCTCAAAATGTTATATTCAGATTTTTTTGGAGGGTATTTTGGTCATTTTTAATAAAATGTTATATTTATGGCATTTTAGGTTGGTTAAATAAATGAAATAGTAAAGGATAAACAATTAAATTGAATTGTTTATGAGTTTAATAAATGATTAAAATATTATTAAATACTTAATAATATTAGATTAAGATATTATTAATGTGACAACCCGAGAATTTGGATGTTTATAAAATATTAAAATATTAAATTAAGGTTAAATAATAAACCTAGATAGAAAATAAGTGAATGGATTTGAGATTTCCGATAAGGAATTTCGTGGATTTAAAATTTCTGTGGTGAATTATTCAGGATTAAGTATATAAGTGAATATGTTCTGTGTATATGGTATTATATGTGTACATTATGTGGTTAAGGGTCAAGGGTTGACCAGATAACCTATATCAGTGGCAAACCCTAATAGTATATTAAGAACATCGACGTTCAGCTAGAAAATTTTTACGAATTATAATAAACCCTAAAACCGGCTCTGGAAACCCTAATTTCAGTTCCGGTAATTTGAAACCCGAATATAAGGATTTAAATACTAGTATAAGGCTTAAACTTTATTAATGATAACCTAATTAGGGATAACCCTAATTGATGTAGAAAACCCTAATTTAATGTTGGAAACCCTAATTGTTCAGGAGGAAACCCTAATGCACGATTATGAAATTTAATTGCTAAATTAGCAATTTTAATTAGGAAATATTATTCCTAATTAGCAAGCTTGAATTATGATTAGGAAATTTTAATATAATTAATTAGAAAACCCTAATTATAATTTAGAAATATGAATTTTCTATTTTGAAAACCTAAATTAAAAATTCTAGAAATTAAATTGCAAAAGTCTAAGGGTTAAACCCTAAACTCTAAGGATTAAATCCTAAACCCTAAGGGTTAGGGCAAATGTCAAGTTGGCTATTAAAATTAAAAGCCAAAAGTCCAAAATACCCTTATTTCATTATTGTGACATAACTTGCAAATCTTGTCATGATCTTGAGTTGGTGAACTAACCCTAACCCTAGCCTTAGCCCTAGCCCTGTGTCAATTATCAGCCACCTATTGCTAGCAAATACATTGAATCATGTCATTTATATATATTAAGAGAGAGAAAATGCATAATTTCATTTTCATTTTTCTCCAAGATTTTCTCTCTCTATATTTTCGAAATCTAGAGTGAGAGAGAGTGAGAAACCAAGCTAAGATCAATTCATACCCTTTCAATAATAAGATCAAAGATCAGATTCAAAGATCTAAACCTAGAAGGTATAAACCCTAAATTCTGTAAATCTTGTGTTTTGATGTTAGTTGTTGTTTAGAGTTGTGTATTAGGGTGTCATTTAGTGATCTAGGTTGATAGATCATAGATCTATAACACTTAGATGCACGAAAATAGCCTTTTTAGAAATCTGGAAAAAAGTTGAAAAGGTGGCCTGACAGCCATATGTCAGAGGCCCTAGATCCTTCTCTATTTTTTATTTTTGTTGTTTTATGTTATGGATCTGTTCTATGCCATGTGGTCTTTGTTCTAAAACTTGAATCATGGTCAGATCAGGTCAAGATTGCAAGTTATTAATGGTCAAAGGTCGTTGACCGACCATGACCAAATAAATCTGGGTAACCCAGATTACCCAGAAAAGTCTGACAACCATTTTTGGAGACTCGGATCTTGCAGTATGTTAGTGTTTATGTCATGTTGTGGGTTGGATATTGTAGTCTGACATGTAATCTACATACTCAAACCATTAGATCACCCGGATCTTGCTCATAATTGTTGGGTAAAATCTAATTACGTATAACACGCAAGTATACGTGGTCAACAAGTAATAAAGTGATAAGTTGAGTATCGTTCCCACAGAGAATTAGTTAACAAGAATTACCAAGTACTAACATATAACCAACTCAATCTTATTTAAACGAATGAATTTCAATTTATAAGTAAACTAATTCTAATTACCACTAGTTAAATTAAGATTATGGAGATTTAAGATCACAACTTCACTTATTGCTGCATTTAGGTTAACACACTTCTCATCAATTATTCTCTATCCCGAATTGTTAATCAAGAACACGAAAGTAGTATTAACCACCTCTCGATGTACTAATACCGTATTAACGTCAATCCACAATTAATATAGCAATCCATTAAACACCTTAATCAAGTAACCCACTATATCTCTATGTGAATTACAATTGAAGAAAGTTTAAGAATAAGTTTTCTATCCGATTACATGTGATGTCAAGCATATCTCTACCTTAACACTCATCAAGTTTAAGCTACTAACAAAATCCTGAACACATGCTATCATGATAAGATCTAAATCAATACTTCATCTCTCGAGTTCATATAGATTATCACGGTAATTCATGGCCAATCAATTAAACAATTAAATCGTTGAGGTATTCACCACCGTTTTGTCCCAACCCAAAACTAACGGTGCATTGATGACTCGGATGATTACCAGCACAATAATTACAATTAACTGCTATCATTCGATTACGTTGGGCTACAACAACGTCTAACTTCCTCGAAAGTGTCTCAAGCTGCGCTGATATTGCAGAAAATGCATTGAGACCATCAATCCCCGATCCCCTTGACTGAGTCATTCTCGTATACGGCCATTGATTATTAAATTCCGCCATGGTACCTGAAAAGAAAGAAAAATAGAAAGAGAATTAAATAAAAAGGAAAAAAAAATATTTAAATGAAGACTAATTTGATTGAAGCTAATATTGGCAAATAATTATTAAATTAATTTTCCGGCAACGGCGCCAAAAACTTATTGGGTAAAATCTAATTACGCACAACAAGCAAGTATACGTGGTCAACAAGTAATTAAGTGATAAGTTGAGTATCGTTCCCACAGAGAATTAGTTAACAAGAATTACCAAGTACTAACATATAACCAACTCAATCTTATTTAAACGAATGAATTTCAATTTATAAGTAAACTAATTCTAATTACCACTAGTTAAATAAAGATTATAGAGATTTAAGATCACAACTTCACTTATTGCTGCATTTAGGTTAACACACTTCTCATCAATTATTCTTTATCCCGAATTGTTATTCAAGAACACGAAAGTAGTATTAACCACCTCTCGATGCACTAATACCGTATTAACGTCAATCCACAATTAAGATAGAAATCCGTTAAACACCTTAATCAACTAACCCACTATATCTCTATGTTAATTACAATTGAAGAAAGTTTAAGAATAAGTTCTCTATCCGATTACATACGATGACAAGCATATCTCTACCTTAACACTCATCAAGTTTAATCTACTAACAAAATCCTGAACACATGCTATCATGATAAGATCTAAATCAATACTTCATCTCTCGAGTTCATATAAATTATCACGGTAATTGATGGCCAATCAATTAAACAATTATGTCCAAATCACAACAGACAATCCTCACAATAGAACATAATAATTGATAGCGAAGCATATTAAAATAAACTACACAATAAGATCCATTGTAATCTCAAACAAAGAATTAGTTCATGATTATTGAATTAAAATTAAGAATCCATAATTAAATACACATTAAAAGACAAAGATAGAAGAAGATAAGAAGATAGAATCTATTATCTGTAGATTTGATGCTCCCTCCTTGCTCCTACTTTGAATCTTCAATGGTCTCCAAGTCGCTTCAATCTCCAAATCTCATAAGAACTAGAGTTTTGGTTCTAATCTACTATAATCTAATCTAATGAAATTCTATCCATCTCTAATCTCCCCCATAATCCTTGTGATTCTCCTCTATTTATAAGCCTCTTCATATGTCTTTAAGTCCTCTTGGAAGTCCTTGAGTCAATCGGATCGATACAATCCTTTCCGGACTCAAATTTGACCAAAATTCTTCTTTTCTGCGTATACCCCCGCCCCGGCGGGGGTTTAGGCTTGCACAGAGCCCGCCCCGGCGGGGGTCCTTACTGTCTAGCAGCTGCTATGCCCGCCCAGGCGGGGTTTTACTAAGGAAAAGCCTGCCCCAGTGGGCTTCATTTTCTGTCACAGCGTCCACTGGTAAAACGTCCATAACTTTTGATTCGAAAGGAGTTACAGGGCTTGCCACCTATCAAATCGAAGATATTGACGAGCTCTACAACTTTATTTCTTTGAGAATGAATAGATTCGGATTGGATGAAGGTCGAAATTGAGCTTGAAGTAGATGCTATATAAATTGCAAGTATGAGAACTCTTAGCTTTGATCTTCGTTGATAAAAAGGCCATAACTCTTGCATCCGAACTTCGATTGGGACGATTCAAGATGTTCCGAAAAGCTAAGAAGAAGATCTACAATATACTCCAAGTTCTGAGCCAAGAGCATGCATCCAACTTGGTTTTAAAAGTCCTTCAATCTTCCCTCTTGTGTATTTTGGTCCAAAAGATTTCCGAATTGCTTTCTCCTGCTTTTTCATGCCAATAGTCACCTGTTTCTTGTGTTTTCATACCCAAGCATATAATCTACAAAAAGAACACAGAATGCATGAAAAGTAACTAAGAAACATGAGATTAAGCAACTAATTCAAGTAACAGATATCGGATAAGTAGGTATAAAACCTACTTATCAAATACCCCTAAACTTAAACATTTGCTTATCCTCAAGCAAAAACACAAAACAACAATGCTATGCAATGCAACTAATCTACATGCTTACGAATCTAGTAGTAATGATAGAAACAAGTCTATTCAACCGGCCTTAGAGAAATCAAGTAAACATGATAATACATCATATCAAAACAAATCATTAACTTCCCAATCAATCATCAAATCTTAGACTATTATCACTAATATAGTGCAACTGTGCTCTACCAACCTTTTTAACTGATATAAAATTAAATTTAACACATAACAAGTCTCTTCGAAGGCATCATACAGTGTAAACTCAAGAAATCCAAAAATAAGCTAGATCCAACTAAAATCAAACAATTACCAATATCAAGGGTCAACATGGGATACTTATGCTTTATTTTTCATCTACGGGGGCTTTTTGCTCTTATTTCCCGTTTTATTCATTTTCATTTTTTTTATACACATAGCTATGCAATGTCTTATTCTCTTAGGCTTTTCAATGCAACCTTAACGAGCTTTCGACCAACGACTCCCAGACCATTAAGACCTTAGGGCGCTAGGTGTAAAGACAATCACCTCAGGCTTACTTACTCAAGTAACAAAGGCCACAAAACTAGACAAGCATGCCACGGTATTTATTCATACTTTTTTTTCTTTTTTTTTCTTTTTCTCTTTTTAGAGCTTATATACCCCAAATATTCTCCCAAACTTATGTTCTTGTCTAACTTTAGACATCACTACTTATTCTTCTCATTCTTTCATTCAAACTAGCATTATCCTTTAGAATCCCATTATGTATAAATTTAAACTCAATCAATCAACAAGTTGTTTTTACTGTGATATCCTTATTATACCAGTTTCAAACAGAAAAAGACTCAATTCAGAACAAGAAATCACATCAAAGCTCTAATAGTCAGTACTATACTTGTCTACCCAATTCCAATCTCATCATTGGCCAAAACAAACTGTAACTATCTAACAACTGGATTCATGCAAATGAACATAGTAACTAACTAATATTTTTGATTTTTTTTATAGACATAAATAAAAACTATTTACAACTACTCTACTATGCAAACTATTATGCACTTACACTACATGAATGCAAACATAATGAACCTAAACTAAATTAACAACATATGCAAAATAACATAACATATACATGAAACTAAACATGCAATAAAGAACTAAATTAAACTCCCCCAAACTTAGCAATTACAATGTCCTCATTGTAAGAATATAGCGATAAATAGAAGAGAACTTTCCTGTAATCAGCTAAGCGTGAAGTGACGGCGACGACGATCATTTTCCTATCCATTGAACCTGCAATACCTGCAATGAAGAGAGACAACATGTATTAGAATAGCACTTGAATTGGCAAGAGAACTTAATAAGCAAATTAATTCCTATCTACTAAATAAACTAGTAAAGCATATAAATATAAAAATTCCTGGGTTGCCTCTCAGTCAGCGCTTGATTTACAGTCTTTCAGCCTGACTTTGTCTGGTCAACGCTATCCAATTCCTCTTTGAAAGTTGAGGAACCCTCCATCCATCGGAAATAATGTAGCTTTTGGTAGGTTCTCATTTGTGATGTCTATTGAGTTAAAGTCACCTAGCATGCTTTGTTTAAATATGTACCCAATTGAGAATGTTGAATAACTAGGTGTTTTTTCGTCCGTTGAGCCTATGATTTGAATGGGGCTTTGAGGCTTGGCAAGAACAACGGGCTCTTCTTCTATATTTTCCTCCTCATCCCACCATGGCTTCACATTTGTACTAGCTCTCATGTCATAAAGAACTTTGTCGAAGACATGACTCCCAAGCAGGCACGATTTTGCAAATCTTACTGGACCCTTGATCTTTGGCGGAGAAGGAACTTGGGGCACTAATAACATCGGTTCATCCTCATTGGTACTCATAGTTAGTTCTTCACCGACCTTATTTTCATTATCCCCACTTGTCTCCTCTTTTTCAACATCTCGTGTCTCATCCAGTTGTAGATTTAGCTCGGGCACTTCATCAATCTCGGAATCCTCGTCATAACACCAATTGTTTTGAGGACAGTTGTTCAAGGCTTTGAACATTTGATCTATCTGATTCTGAAGATTTTGAATTGACCTCGCTTCATTTTGAATTGTCATCTCTTGATTAATCATCCTCTCCTCATTTGATGCTACGAACTTGGACCACAATTCCTCCAACCTTGAATTATCTGTCTCAGTTTTGGAATCCATGTATTGAGGACCATTGGTGGAAGTAGTGATGAGTTGTCCCATCTGGTTCTGAAAATTGTAGCTCGATATTTCTTGACTCATCATCCTCTCCTCTTGGTCTGCTATGCCCTTCAATATTACATCCATTGGATTTGGCTTTTCTTCTTGTTGCAATGAAGGTGGACATGAAAATTTCGGTGTGTATGATGGATTTGGAGCATAGTATTGGTCTTCATAATTGTAGCTCCATGACGAATCCGGGTGATACCCCCAAACTTGATGATAATTAGCATGTGTATAATCTTTGAGGTATTCACCACCGTGTTGTCCCGGCCCAAAACTAACGGTGCATCGATGACTCGAATGATTACCAGCACAATAATTGCAATTAACTGCTATCCTTTGATTACGTTGGGCTACAACAACGTCCAACTTCCTCGAAAGTGTCTCAAGCTGCGCTGATATTGTAGAAAATGCATTGAGACCATCAATCCCCGATCCCCTTGACTGAGTCATTCTCATATACGACCATTAATTATTAAATTCAGCCATGGTACCTGAAAAGAAAGAAAAATAGAAAGAGAATTAAATAAAAAGGAAAAAAAAATATTTAAATGAAGACTAATTTGATTGAAGCTAATATTGGCAAATAATTATTAAATTAATTCCCCGGCAACAGCGCCAAAAACTTGTTGGGCAAAATCTAATAACGCACAACACGCAAGTATACGTGGTCAACAAGTAATAAAGTGATAAGTTAAGTATCGTTCCCACAGAGAATTAGTTAACAAGAATTACCAAGTACTAACATATAACCAACTCAATCTTATTTAAACAAATGAATTTCAATTTATAAGTAAACTAATTCTAATCACCACTAGTTAAATTAAGATTATGGAGATTCAAGATCACAACTTCACTTATTGCTGCATTTAGGTTAACACACTTCTCATCAATTATTCTCTATCCTGAATTGTTAATCAAGAACACGAAAGTAGTATTAACCACCTCTCGATGCACTAATACCGTATTAACGTCAATCCACAATTTAGATAGAAATCTGTTAAACACCTTAATCAACTAACCCACTATATCTCTATGTGAATTATAATTGAAGAAAGTTTAAGAATATGTTCTCTATCCGATTACATGCGATGTCAAGTATATCTCTACCCTAACACTCATCAAGTTTAAGAAACTAACAAAATCCTGAACACATGCTATCATGATAAGATCTAAATCAATACTTCATCTCTCGAGTTCATATAGATTATCACGGTAATTGATGGCCAATCAATTAAACAATTAAGTCCAAATCACAATAGACAATCCTCACAATAGAACATAATAATTGATAGCGAAGCATATTAAAATAAACTACACAATAAGATTCATTGTAATCTCAAACAAAGAATTAATTCATGATTATTGAATTAAAACTAAAAATCCACAATTGAATACACATTAAAAGACAAAGATAGAAGAAGATAAGAAGATAGAATCTATTGTCTGTAGATTTGATGCTCCCTCCTTGCTCCTACTTTGAATCTTCAATGGTCTCCAAGTCGCTTCAATCTCCAAATCTCATAAGAACTAGAGTTTTGGTCCTAATCTACTATAATCTAATCTAATGGAATTCTATCCCTCTCTAATCTCCCCCTAATCCTTGTGATTCTCCTCTATTTATAAGCCTCTTCATATGTCTTTAAGTCCTCTTGGAAGTCCTTGAGTCAATCGGATCGAAACAATCCTTCCCGGACTCAAATTTGACCAAAATTCGTCTTTTCTGCGCATACCCCCACCCCGGTGGGGGTTTTACTAAGGAAAAGCCCGCCCCGGTGGGCTTCATTTTTTGTCAGAGCATCCTCTGGTAAAACGGCCATAACTTTTTATCCGGAAGGAGTTACGGGGCCTTCCACCTATCAAATCAAAGATATCGACGAGCTCTACAACTTTCATTCTTATGGACAGATTCGGATTGAATGAAGGTCGAAATTGAGCTTGAAGTAGATGCTATGGAAATTGCAAGTATGAGAACTCTTAGCTTTGATCTTCGTTGATAAAAAGGCCATAACTCTTGCATCCGAACTTCGATTGGGACGATTCAAGATGTTCCGAAAAGCTAAGAAGAAGATCTACAGTATACTCCAAGTTCTAAGCCAAGAACATGTATCCAACTTTGTTTTAAAAGTCCTTTAATCTTCCCTTCTTGCATTTGCTTGTGTATTTTGGTCCAAAAGATTTCCTAATTGTTTTCTCTTGCTTTTTCATGCCAATAGTCGCCTTTTTCTTGCGTTTTCATACCCAAGCATATAATCTACAAAATGAACACAGAATGCATGAAAAGTAACTAAGAAACATGAGATTAAGCAACTAATTCAAGTAACAGATACCGGATAAGTAGGTATAAAACCTACTTATCAATAATCAAAGTAATCCGTGGTCAAACAAGCGTTGACCAACTGTCCGGTTGAATTTCTGGAAATCCCAGAATTCACCAAGAATAGTTTTTTGCATGCACTTTGACCGGCTTGAATCTTGTGCTTCTGTTGTTGTTATGATGATCTAATGTTATAAAATGGTACACTGACATCAATACTACATGACTGAATTGATATAACACACTAAGAAAGTTGGGATCATATACCTTAAAAGGATCAAAGTAAGAACCTCGAACTGTTCTTCATTTCTGGAAAACCCAGAAATGAAGAACAGGTCTGACATGAATTTATGAGGCTTATTTCTCACTGATTTGTTGTTGGATGGCTACGAAATTGATTGATAATGATAGTATTACACTTATACTACAATTATAACACAATTTACCAACCCAAAATCAACGCGATCCTAGATCTATTAATGGTCAAACCTAACACCTTGTAAACTGACTTGAAGATCTTGGTTTTGGCCAAGAACACCAACAGCAACGGATTTGTCGCCTAAAGCTCCTATAGCGACACTTAATTTTTAAAATTAATTATTTTAATTAATAAATGAATAAAAATAGTTTATAATTATTAAAAATATAAAATAAATTCCTAAAAATTATTTTAAAGTCCGAAAAATAGTTTTTAATTATTCTGAATATTTTTCATAAATATTTAATATTTTTGGAATAATAATGGTATTTAATTTATTTAATTATAATATTAAATAAATTATTTAAAAATAATTTTAATACATGATAAATTATTTAAAAATATATTATGGTATAAGAAAATATTTTAAGCTATTTTCAATAAGTTTTAATATTATGTGATGAATTTCATTAATTAATTAATATTAATGATATTTAATTTATTTAATAAATAAATTATGGAAAAATAGAATTAATGATTTAAAAATCATATAAAAATGATTTAAGTGTTATAAAAATATTTTAAGTTATAAGATATAACTTTTGATATTTTGTCATGAAAATATTAATATTTTAATATTAAAAGTAATTATCGGATAATGGATTTGAGTGTTTAAAAAATTATATAAATATGATTTTAAAGTATTAAAAATACTTTGATATATTATAAATATATGATAATATTATGTTATGATTTTCATTAATATTTGGTATTAAATAAATATTAATGATAAAGAAATTATGTGGTATTTAATTCATATAAATATGTTATTAATGGTTGAAAAATTATGATAAATGATAATAATTATCTGAAAATTATTTCGAGCTTATGAAAATTATTTTGACTGATAATATAATTATCTAAGATAATTGCTAAGTGTTAGGCAGAGTTTAATTGAATTTAAACTCGATATTTATCTGACTACACCATCAGAATGTCAGAATTATATCGAACTCGACTCGGACTGTAAAAGTTTAACTTGAGGTTAGGTCTTATGTGTGTTAGAGACGGATAGGATTATGTGATAATGTATTTAGGTTATTTTAAATACTATGATGATATTATTCTAATTGTATATCTATATTATTTATATTAGGTTTTCAGACAAAGCTTATTAAAATGCGTAACGATAATCAACGTAACAGACAAGTTTTCTTTAACTCAACCCTGAGTTATAATTTTGCGTATATGCTTATGAATAATCATTCATGATTATCACGTCTATGATTTATTGAATCGTACTATATGTACATTGCATGTATTCTTCATGTATGAAAGGCTGAACACCTTCATTACTGTAAGACCCCAACTTTTATAAATAAAGATGAATTTTCTATAAATATCATTTTTGAATATTATGGAGTTAATTTGATATAATGTTATAGTTGTGGGTAATATTTATAAATTTTGCAAAGTACGTAAGTTGTTATATAATATTCGATTGGTCGGGGAATATTCGTTTTAATAGAGAATATTCGTACAACGACACAATCATTGGTGGACCCCACAACGGAATTATTGTCGGATTGAGAAAACGACAAAAATATTTTATTAAACATAACGGCGGAAGTTTTACCATTGTTACTGTTGAACTACTCGGTAGTAAAAGTACAGTAATACGTGTGGTTGCATAGTAGCACACGGTATTGATTATTAATGCTTATGTGAGAAGTCACTCAGTTTGATTCAATTATTGTCAGTTAATAATATGAATTATTTAGCGATAATGACGTTTTGTTTTATTCGTATTATTAACGTAATAAAACAGAAACATCTTTTTATATAAAACAGAATATTTTATTAAAGTTATTCTATAAATAGAATATATTATATTTTATTTAAAAGATTTTTCTTTAAATATGGACCGTCAGATTAAAGTAATCAATCTGGACCGTTCATGGATTAGTTACTATGCATTCTATTTTTCTATAAATAGCAGCTCATTCCTTTATTATTTCTTACGAATTCACTAAACTCTAGAGAGAGAAACTATAGAGAGAGAGAAGAAGAGTATTCTGCTACTTAACTACTTCCTTATTTCAGCTCTTCTTTAAAACGGTAAGGGGTGTTATTCTTTCTTATTCATGAAGAGAACTGTTGTTATTTTATTTCTTATTATTCTGTTGGAATAACCTGTATACGCAGTCTACCCTATACTTGGTGACATTCTTCTATTATTCTGTTGGAACATCCTGTCTGTGTGTTTTACACCGGACCTGGTTCCGTTTTTATTATTATTCTGTTGGAACATCCTGTCTGTGTGTTTTACACCGGACCTGGTTCGGTCTTGTTATTATTCTGTTGGAACATCCTGTCTATGTGTTTTACACCGGACCTGGTTCCATTATTTATTATTCTATCGGAATATCATGTTTGTGCATTTACGCCGGACCTGGTTCTATTATTTATTATTCTGTCGGAATATCCTGTCTGTGCGTTTACGCCGGACCTGGTTCCATTATTTATTATTCTGTTGGAATAACCTGTCTGTGCGGTCTATCGCATGCATGGTGATTTCATTTGTTATTCCATTCTTTATTATACTCAGTTGGTTAAGTTTTGATTTCTATACTCCATGAAATTTGTGGAATATCCTTGATAATTGTGTTTCATCCAGTATCTTTTTATGAAAATATTCTTCTAAGCATTCTTGAATTTTACTCCACAAAGCAGTATCATGTTGACAATTTGGACGTTGTTAATTCTTGGATAAATTAATTCTTGAACTTGTTTTATTGAATTCTTATATCATTGTCATCATCCTCATGTTTATAAAATGTTGGAAGTCATCTGTGGCCTGTAGTGCATAGATGGACTTGGTATGATTATGACCAGGGATTATTCGGTATAATCATGACCGTAATATTACAAATGATGTGGTAAAAGTCCTCATTGGCCCGTAGTGCATTGATGGACAGTTGTTGGCATGATCATGACCATTAATGAATACACGAATATCCTTGGCCGTAGTGCAGGGGTGATTCGATGATGGGGATTATTTTATTAAGCTGAGTCCCAGCGATAACAGTGTTGAAAAACCTTTTAAATCATAAAAGATTGTAGAGTTTATTTTCTACTTGACTCTTTTAATGGATTGCTTGTTCCGCTGAAGTTAAACTTGATGTCTATTATATTTTATCAGTTTAACATTGTTGAAGGCTAATGATAATTTATTCTGCATTATCTTAGTCATAATATTTCTTACTGGGCTAGTTGAGCTCACCCTTTCTTTCACTGTTCTCTTCAGGAAATGAGAACGTAGCTGGGGCAAGTCGGGGAACGGAGTGATGGTTCGAATGATAGTATTAGTTAGTAGTCCTCACTATTCTATGTAATAGTGTGTTAATAAATGTAATGAGGACTCCTTTTGAGTATGAATACTCTCTAGAAGATAATATTTGTATTCAAACTCGCAGTTTATGTTTTGTCGTATTGTACACGACAGTTGTATTAGTAAGTTGTATTTGTATTCTGTACTTTGTATCTGACGACCCAAGATGGGTGATGTATACCTTATTTTGGGGGCGTCACAGTTGGTATCAGAGCTTAGGGATATGATCCCTGGCTAAGATGTGAGAATAGAACTAGGAGGGGAGAGACGGGGAATTCCTTCGCTAGTATGACCTACCTAAGTTTATTTGCATGGTATTTAATTGGTCGGTCATAATATAAGGATAATATATGACATATCAATTAACTTTTATTTTGTGGCAGTATCTGAAAATGGCATCTGAGAATGTTGAGAATAGCAATGGAGCACAGGCGACTGTTGATTCACAACATATCAATAATCATGATAATGTGCATCAGGAAGGTGACAATCCTCATGCAAACAACAACACTGACCAGATGATGAATGATGGAATGTTCAGAAACTTTACGCAGTTCATGCAACAGCAGGCGAGAGCGGCTCCTGTCCAAAATATAGGTGGAAACACTGAAAACTCTTGGACGGTCACCGCTAAACAGTTCAAGGAGCTGGGACCACCAGAGTTTAAAGGAGAGCCAAAACCACTTATAGCGAAAACATGGATAAAGCAGATTACCAAGATATTTGATGTCTTGGGATGCTCCGAGGAGCAAAAGGTTCCCTTTGCCGCCTTTATGTTGCGAGGAGAGGCAGATTACTGGTGGGAATCGATTAAGCGTACTCAACCTGCCACACTAAAGATGTCTTGGGAGAAGTTCCAAGAGCTATTCAATGACAAATACTTTCCCGAAAGTGTTCGTCACATGAAGGAGGTGGAGTTCATCAAATTGGACCAGAATAATATGACCGTGTCGCAGTATGAGGCTAAATTTGCTGAGTTGTCCCGGTTTGCGTCCCACTTGGTGGATAATGAAGAGCGAATGACGCGAATGTTTTTGTGAGGTTTGAAACCTGAGATACGTCAACATCATATTTCTCATAAACTGTGTTTGTATTCAGATGTTGTGAATAGGGCTCAGTTAGCGGAGCGCGATAACGAGTCAACGCAACCAAAAGAGAGCAGTCGACAAAATGATAATACCAGTGAGAGCAGTCATCGAAGCGGTGACAACAAGCGTGGAGGTAATCAACAGGCCAGAAATGGTAACCACTTCGGTGGTAATCAGGGCCAAAATAATAAGAATGGTCATTTCAAGAAGAGGAGATTCAACAATGATAGAAAGACGTCAACACCAGCACCCGTTGTTAAGGAAGGAGAACGACCACCTATCATATGTTTCGAATGCGGAGGGGAGGGGCACATCAGTCCAAACTGCCCGATGCCGTCTAAAGCATGTTATAATTGTGGAAGAGAAGGTCATTTAGCTCGATTTTGTCGTTTACCAAAAATAAGTTCAGCCAAGATGGAGACACCAAAGGCCGTCCCAGAAAAGTCAAAACCGGTAGTGCAAGGGAGAGCGTTTGTTGTGACCTCCCAGAAAGCAAGGAACCCGAATGAGGTCATCACGGGTAAGCTTATCATAAACTCTAATGAAGTCCATACTTTATTTGATACCGGTTCTACCCATTCTTTTATTTCTCCTACTTGCGCTCATCGATTAAATTTGATTCCGGAGAAATTAGACTTTGACTTATCTGTTGAAACTCCATTGGGAGAAACCTTCATTACATCTACGGTTTATAAGTCTTGTTTGGTTCAATTTGGTACCCATACATTACCTGTCGATCTTATTTCATTAAAAATACTTGCATTTGACGTGATTCTAGGGATTGATTGTTTAACTACTCATCATGCAAAAATTGGTTGTTTTCGTAAGGTTGTTAGCTTTCATATTCCTAATCGACCTATTATGTGAATTCAAGCAACCAAATCATTAAAATCAATCGCTGTCATCTCAAGCCATAAAGCTATTCATTTATTAAAAAACAGATGTCAAGCTTTCTTAGCTCATGTCACGGATCTAAACAAAAATACGTCAGTTTTGAATGATATTTCTATCGTTAATAAATTCCCTGACGTATTCCCTGAAGAACTTCCTGGCCTACCCCCAGAACGTGAAATTGAATTTTGTATCGACCTTGAACCCGGTACAAAACCCATTTCCAAAGCCCCATATCGAATGGCTCCTATTGAACTTCAGGAGTTAAAGATCCAACTGCAGGAATTGTTAGACATTGACTTTATTCGTCCTAGTACTTCTCCTTGGGGTGCTCCTGTTCTATTCGTGAAGAAGAAAGATGGAAGTATGCGACTTTGTATTGATTATCGGGAGTTGAATCATGTCATCATCAAAAATAGGTACCCATCGCCACGTATTGATGACCTGTTTGACCAGTTGCAAGGAGCACAATTCTTTTTAAAGATCGATCTTCGTTCTGGATATCATCAGCTGAAGGTTAGAACTGAGGATATTCCAAAGACGGCTTTTAGAACTCGGTACGGGCATTATGAATTCCTAGTCATGTCCTTTGGATTGACTAATGCTCCTGCTGCCTTCATGGATATGATGAACCGGGTATTCAAGGAATATTTGGATCACTTTGTGGTCGTCTTTATTGATAACATCCTTATTTATTCTAAAAGTCGTGAAGATCATGAGCAACACTTGAGGCTGATACTCCAAAAGCTTCGTGAATACAAGCTTTATGCCAAGTTGAAGAAATGCCAATTCTGGCAGGAGGAGGTAGCATTCCTTGGGCACATAGTATCAAGTCGTGGAATATCGGTTGACCCAGCAAAGATTGAAGCTATTCAAAGCTGGGAGCAACCTAAATCAGTGACCGAAGTATGTAGCTTTCTTGGTTTAGCTGGTTATTATCAGAGATTCGTGGAAGGATTTTCTCGAATCGCTACTCCATTAACTCAGCTGACTCGGAAAGATACAAAGTTCGGTTGGAGCAAAGAATGTGAGAAGAGTTTTCAAGAACTCAAGAGGAGACTCATTTCAGCACCTGTTCTAACAATACCATCTGGCTCGGAGGGATTTGTCATCTACAGTGATGCTTCGAGCAAAGGGTTGGGATGCGTTCTCATGTAACATGGAAAAGTCATAGCCTATGCATCAAGACAACTCAAGGAATATGAGAGGAATTATCCTACTCATGATCTAGAGTTGGCAGCTGTTGTCTTTGCACTTAAAATTTAGATGCATTACTTGTATGGGGAGAAGGTGGAGATCTTTACGGATCATAAAAGCCTTAAATATTTCTTCACTCAAAAGGAACTCAACATGCGACAACGACGTTGGCTTGAACTGTTGAAAGATTATGATCATACCATTCAATACCATCCTAGAAAAGCGATCGTGGTAGCTGACGCATTGAGTAGAAGATCATATGCAAGTACGAGTGCGATATTGTCAACACGAAGGTCCATTTTGTGTGATTTGCAAAGGATGGAGATAGAGTTAAAGACTTCAGGGACCCATGTGATGATGGCGAATATACGAGTAGAACTGACTTTAATCGATAAAGTTAAAGCTGCTCAAGCTACAGACCTGGAGCTGATGCGTATGAGGAAGAAAGTGCAAGAAGGTGCTATGCCGGAAGCAAGAATCGATGAAGAAGGAATACTTCGAGTCAACTCCATACTTTGTGTTCCTAACAGCCCTGATTTAAAGTATGAAATCATGATGGAGGCGCACAACACACCGTTTGCAATCCATCCTGGAAGTACCAAAATGTATCATGATCTTCGTCATATATTTTGGTGGAGCAATATGAAGAGAGAGATAGCGTTATTTATCTCAAGGTGTCTAACTTGTCAACGAGTCAAAGCAGAGCATCAAGTACCAAAAGGGTCATTGCAACCACTTGAAATTCCAGAATGGAAGTGGGAGCACATTACCATGGATTTCGTTACCGGTCTTCCTAGGGTTTCTCAAGGTATTGATGCGATTTGGGTCATTGTTGGTAGATTGACCAAGTCTGCTCATTTCTTACCGATACGAGAAACTTATACACTTGAACGTCTTGCTCGTATGTACATAAACGAGATTGTAAGATTGCATGGTATGCCAGTATCCATAGTTTTTGACCGAGACCCAAGATTCACTTCACGATTTTGGGTTAGTTTACAAAAAGCTATGGGCACGGATTTACGATTTAGTTCAGCATATCATCCTCAGACGGACGGACAATCAGAGAGGACTATTCAAACTCTAGAAGATCTATTAAGACTCTGTGTCTTTAACTTCAAGGGAAGTTGGGACAAGTTCTTACCATTGGTGGAGTTTTCCTACAACAACAGTTATCAAGCAAGTATTGGCATGGCTCCATTCGAAGCATTGTATGGAAGAAAATGTCGTTCTCCAGTATGCTGGGATGAGGTGGGTGAAGGAACGTTGTTGGGACAGGAGTTGGTACGTATGACTACAGAAAAGATTCAAACGATCCGACAACGTATAAAAACCTCACAAGATCGACAAAAGAGTTATGTTGATCTTCATCGAAAGGACGTGGAATTTGATGTAGGAGATCATGTGTTCTTACGTGTTGCTTCATGGAAAGGAGTTACGAGATTTGAAAAGAGAGGAAAGCTCAATCCTCGATTCATCGGTCCATTTTTAATCCTCGATCGAATAGGAACTGTGGCTTATAAACTCGCTTTACCGCCAAGTATGTCTCGTGTTCATAACGTTTTTCACATATCCATGTTACACAAATATGTGAAAGACCCGAACCACATTATTGAGTTAGAACCGAATGAAATAGCGGAGGATTTGACGTATGAAGAAGTTCCTGTTCAAATCTTGGATAAGAAGGAACATATTCTACGCTCCAAGGTTATACCTCAAGTCAAAGTTTTGTGGAGAAACCACGATGTTGAGGAAATGACTTGGGAGTTAGAATCTGAAATAAAATCAAGGTATCCTTACCTCTTCGACATACCAGGTACGTATCCTAATTTCGAGGGCGAAATTTCATAAGAAGAGGAGGTTGTAAGACCCCAATTTTTATAAATAAAGATGAATTTTCTATAAATATCATTTTTGAATATTATGGAGTTAATTTGATATAATATTATAGTTGTGGGTAATATTTATAAATTTTGCAAAGTACGCAAGTTGTTATATAATATTCGATTGGTCGGGGAATATTCGTTTTAATAGAGAATATTCGTACAACGACACAATCATTGGTGGACCCCACAACGAATTATTGTCGGATTGAGAAAACGATAAAAATATTTTATTAAAAATAACGGCGGAAGTTTTACCATTGTTACTGTTGAACTACTCGGTAGTAAAAGTACAGTAATACGTGTGGTTGCATAGTAGCACACGGTATTGATTATTAATGCTTATGTGAGAAGTCACTCAGTTTGATTCAATTATTGTCAGTTAATAATATGAATTATTTAGCAATAATGACGTTTTGTTTTATTCGTATTATTAACGTAATAAAACAGAAACATCTTTTTACATAAAACAAAATACTTTATTAAAGTTATTCTATAAATAGAATATATTATATTTTATTTAAAAGATTTTTCTTTAAATATGGACCGTCAGATTAAAGTAATCAATCTGGACCGTTCATGGATTAGTTACTATGCATTCTATTTTTCTATAAATAGCAGCTCATTCCTTTATTATTTCTTACGAATTCACTGAACTCTAGAGAGAGAAACTATAGAGAGAGAGAAGAAGAGTATTCTGCTACTTAACTACTTCTTTATTTCAGCTCTTCTTTAAAACGGTAAGGGGTGTTATTCTTTCTTATTCATGAAGAGAACTGTTGTTATTCTATTTCTTATTATTCTGTTGGAATAACCTGTATATGCAGTCTACCCTATACTTGGTGACATTCTTCTATTATTCTGTTGGAACATCATGTCTGTGTGTTTTACACCGGACCTGGTTCCGTTTTTATTATTATTCTGTTAGAACATCCTGTCTGTGTATTTTACACCGGACCTGGTTCGGTCATGTTATTATTTTGTTGGAACATCCTGTCTATGTGTTTTACACCGGACCTGGTTCTATTATTTATTATTCTATCGGAATATCCTGTCTGTGCGTTTACGCCGGACCTGGTTCTATTATTTATTATTCTGTCGGAATATCCTGTCTGTGCGTTTACGCCGGACCTGGTTCCATTATTTATTATTCTGTTGGAATAACATGTCTGTGCGGTCTATCGCATGCATGGTGATTTCTTTTGTTATTTCATTCTTTATTGTACTCAGTTGGTTAAGTTTTGATTTCTATACTCCATGAAATTTGTGGAATATCCTTGATAATTGCGTTTCATCCAGTATCTTTTTATGAAAATATTCTTCTAAGCATTCTTGAATTTTACTCCACAAAGCAGTATCATGTTGACAATTTGGACGTTGTTAATTCTTGGATAAATTAATTCTTGAACTTGTTTTATTGAATTCTTATATCATTGTCATCATCCTCATGTTTATAAAATGTTGAAAGTCATCTGTGGCCTGTAGTGCATAGATGGACTTGGTATGATTATGACCAGGGATTATTCGGTATAATCATGACCGTAATATTACAAATGATATAGTAAAAGTCCTCATTGGCCCGTAGTGCATTGATGGACAGTTGTTGGCATGATCATGACCATTAATGAATACACGAATATCCTTGGCCGTAGTGCAGGGGTGATTCGATGATGTGAATTATTTTATTAAGCTGAGTCCCAGCGATAACAGTGTTGAAAAACCTTTTAAATCATAAAAGATAGTAGAGTTTATTTTCTACTTGACTCTTTTAATGGATTGCTTGTTCCGTTGCAATTAAACTTGATGTCTATTATATTTTATCAGTTTAACATTGTTGAAGGCTAATGATAATTTATTCTGCATTATCTTAGTCATAATATTTCTTACTGGGCTAGTTGAACTCACCCTTTCTTTCACTGTTCTCTTCAGGAAATGAGAACGTAGCTAGGGCAAGTCGGGGAACGGAGTGATGGTTCGAATGATAGTATTAGTTAGTAGTCCTCACTATTCTATGTAATAGTGTGTTAATAAATGTAATGAGGACTCCTTTTGAGTATGAATACTCTCTAGAAGATAATATTTGTATTCAAACTCGCAGTTTATGTTTTGTCGTATTGTACACGACAGTTGTATTAGTAAGTTGTATTTATATTCTGTACTTTGTATCTGACTACCCAAGATGGGTGATATATACCTAATTTTGGGGGCGTCACAATTACCATTCGGTCCAGATATATTTATTCATGTTCAATGTTCGCTCAGTTATAAAAATTTGTTCATGCTAATTCATAACTATATTGTTGAATTATAGCCAGCTTATTATTCAAATTCTTTCAATCATGATATATCCTTAAATTATTGAACTTATACTTGCTGGGCAAACTTATGCTCACTCTTGCTATATCATGATAAACATTGCAGATTAAGACGAATACGTCGGATACAAGAAAAGGTTAAAGACAGTTCCAGCTTTAAGTTTGTGTGTGCAGTTAAGTTTGTATAAGTATTGTATATTAATGTTGTTGAAAGTCAAATAAGTTATGATTTGTGTATAAGTTCAGGTTACTCGACCTTGGAGAAATAGTGTGTAATGTAATGTATAAACAATTTATGTTTATATCTTCCGCAATAATTATAGAATGATTGTACCGGATCCGTGGTGATTTGGGACCCGGATTTGGGGCTCTCACAATTAACATAATTAATAATATTATTAAATAATTAATAATATTATATTAAATCATTAATGAATTTTTAAAATAATATTTAATGATTAGTAACATTAGATTAATATTATTAAATGATTAATAATATTAGTTAAGGATTAAAATATTATTAAAGGATTAATAATATTAGAGAATGATTAAAATATTATTAAATAATTAATAATATTTGTAAATGATTAAAATATTATTAAATAATAAATAATATTAGAGTATGATTAAAATATTATTAAATAATTAATAATATTAAAAATTTATTAAAATATTATTAAAGGATTAATAATATTTGTAAAGGATTAAGATATTATTAATTGATTAAGGTAATTAAAATATTATTAAGTGATTAATAATATTTGTAAATGAATGGAATATTATTAAATGATTAATAATATTCATAAATGGATAAAATATTATTAAATAATTAATAATATTAGACGAGAGTTTATGATAAATGATAAAATGGTTAAGAAGGCTTCATGTGTGTATTAGGCTTTTAGCAGCATGAAAATAATTATAAACGAACGAGTCAGGAATCTTCTAAGCGGTTTAAATCGACTAGAGTAGATCGACTTATGATGTATGAAGCTATAAAAAGTTTAATCACATATTTTTATGTGAATATTATAAAAGTAATGTGAAGGGATGTATACTTTGGTATACGTCGAAAGGACAATTACCAGGTTAAGTTACGAGGTAATGATTAATTTCTTAATCAAATGGATGTTCATCAATGCTATGAGTTATCATTTGAAATAGATTATGAATGAAGAGGAAGTAGATGATAAAATGTCGGTGCGCGCGAGTTTTTCATAACTTGAGTTTATATGTTAAGTATAAAGAGAGAGGAAACGTAATAAGACGTGCAATGAGGTTTAACGTAAATAAATCGAATGGATAATAAAGAGTCCTAAAAAGATTTGAACACATGATTGAGCATTGTGTATCAAGATTTAAAAAAGGGAAACGATGAAATAAAATGTAAAGCTAACATAAGAGACTAATAAGCGTCATTATGTGGCCAATTGTGGTTGTGTATACCCTTAATCGTGTAGGACAATTGAAGGATAAATTCTCCTAATCAAGCAAGGAACGCTTCAAGGCAAGTTATTTAGTAACTTGATCTTATGTGATAATGCACTACAAAAAAAGGGTTATTGCTGACGAGCTTAATATCAACGGCCGAAACGTCGTCGTGAACGGCATTAATAACGACGGCACTGCCGTCGAGAATGTGTGTTGTCGCCAATGAGCACTTATTCCCTCTCCGCTTTCATTTTTCCTCTTCGCGCGCGCGCCAAAAATAGAGGTCGGCGGGTTCTTATTAGTGGCGTCGGGGAATGTCGTCGCTAATGAGGTCATTATCGACGGGGCTAATATCGACAGTTAGGCCATCGAGAATAAGTCTATATTTAATTAGAGTCACTTTAATTTTTCAGTTCTACTATTTCAATTTTCTTCCCCCATTTCCTCGCGTCGTCACCGTCCTCTCTTCCCCGTCGCCCTCTAGCTTTTTCTTGCCATCAACGTCCTCTCTTCCCATCGTCGTCCCTCTTTGTCACTCTCGACTGCAAGGTAAGTATTCCCAATTCCAATTTTCCCCCAAATATAACCTAATAATCCCTTCTACAATTTCACTCTATTTTCCCCTAAATATCAATTGTATTGTATTACTATTTCAAATGTTTACAAGTTTGCATGAAAATTTTAATGTGTACAGATATCCAATTATATTGAAGTGTATTACTTCCTTCTTTCCGTTTGGTGTTGAACTGGGTTTTCATGGCTTAGTGACATATACCCAATTTCTGTTGATAAATTATTGTGTTAAAGAATTCAGTTATTTCTTGAATTAAGTTCAGGTATGCTCTGATTTTACATTAATTAATTTAGAAATTTTCAGAGTGTGTATGCTCTGATATAGTTCCCTTGCTTAATATAATGAGTAGTAATTAATTTGTTTTTAGCTATATTTTTCTGTGTTTATCAGTATGACCATTACTATAGTTCTAGTTTGAAATTATTAATTTGTAGACATATGCTTGTTGAAAAGAAGTGGGATAATTTGATTTCCAAGGTCAAATTTTTGTTGTTGTGGGGTGGGGTGGGTTTTAAAAAAGTTCAAATTGGAAATGGTTGTGTGAAAGGAAACACTTGATTAAGGAGGCCACGCCCAAAGTTGTATTAATCTTTATATTGTGAATAAGAAAAGATAAGTGAGTAATTAAGTTCCGAATTTGGTTTTAGGTTTTGAATGGATCAAGTCTCAACTTTAATTTCGTTGTATTTCTCAATTCTTAATGAATATTAAAATCCAAAAGACAATTAACATTAGACAAAATTGTTGATATGCCCTTTATTTGATACTAAATAGGAGCTTTGATTTGAAACTTTTGGTGTTCATCCTATTTGAGATGCATGTTCAACTATTAATCTAAATGTTCGGTTATTAATCTAAATGTGTATGTTCATACTCAAGGTATATAATATTTTTATATAACCAAGTTAACTACATAGTACTAACAAACAGATTTAGGATGTATAAGTAAAACATAAATAGGACAAAACAAATAAATTATGGGACGTCCCATTTTTGTTATTATCAAACGATCCAAAAAGATTATAAAAAACAAATTAAAAGAGTCCAAATTCAATCATATCTCCAAAATAATAATAGAATACGTAGATCCAAATCGTTCTTCTGTGTGACAACGGAAGAACAAGTAGCAATGGAATCGCTACATCCAAATATGAATACAACATCTTCAACAATTCATACACTGCAAAAAGTCTCACGAAGAAAACAAAATCTCCTAAACGTTTAATAATAGTTTGTGACATGATAAAAAGCTAGTATTCTTTTTTTTTTATATACAAAAAGAGTCCAATTTCACATGTGCATATTTTCATATAGTTTAGGAAGTTTAGAAACATATTTGAGATTCACTTAGTATGAGTGAATCTCAAATAGTCCCTATTTTGGGACTGTTCTTGTATGTTTCGATCTCACTTAGGTCGTTGTTAACGACTTGAGCATGTCTTTATATTTTTTAAATTTTTGGTCAATATATAGCTCTTGATGTTCTTCGGGTGCATATTTAGACTATGATGTGTTAGTCTATTTCGTGTACTTGAAGACCATGGGGAGGTGCTGCCGAAATTTCTAAAAAATTTAAAGATATGTTCAAGTTGTTAGCATCAGTGAGGCGACACATCCGGGAATGGGAAAGAAGCCTGAACCGTTAGACTAAGAGATGGAGTTAGGAAACTCATAAGCTTGCATATACATTAACTTGGAGACTTGATTGGGTTTGTCTAAATTTCCATATATATAGCAGACAGTTGTCCAAGATGTCTGTTGTAGAAGTTGGATGGAATGTAGGATAGCCACTGATAAGAGTAGGCTTAGCTCTGAGTACCATAGTGGGGTTAAACAGTTTCTCAATTTCGCATTTGAGCAAGTCAGCGACGATGAGATCAGATGTCCTTGTAAGAGGTGTGTGAATTAAGTGTGGAAGGAAAGGAGTGATGTCATGTGTGACTTATTTGTGTATGGGTTCAAGCAGGGTTATACGACATGGATCTATCATGGGGAAACCTGGTTGGATAAACATGAATCAGAACCGAAATCTAGAGGTGGCGAAACCTTTGACTTTACTAACATGATAGTCGAAGTTGTTGGTTCATACTTCTAGTGGAATACAGATAGGGATGGTAGTAGCATCGAGCAAGAACCGAATGACGGGAGTAAGGGTTTTTATAAGTTATTACATGAAGCAGAGACGCCACTGTATGACGGGCACGAAAAGCACACCGTCTTATTTGTCGTGACTAAGTTTTTACACTTCAAGAACGAGCATGACTGTAGCGAGAGAGGTTTTAATGAACTGCTAAACATTGTGAAAGAGTGCTTACTTGTAAGCAATAAGTTACCAGAGTCGTACTATGATGTGAAGAAAATGGTTAAAAGGCTCAATCTAGAGTATGAGAAGATTGATGCTTGTGAGAATGACTATATGTTGTATTACGGTGATGTCAATAAAGATAAAAGGTCATGTGATATTTGCGGTACAAGTAGATACTGTGAACAGCGCTAGAAAAAGGGAAAAGACGTGTCGAGAAAGATCTTACGCTACTTTCCTATTACGCCGAGGCTTCAGCGGTTGTTCATGTCAACACATACCGCCGAGTATATGAGGTGGAACTTTACACGGGACATAGTCGAAGGTCAACTGAAGCACCCGACAGATGGGCTTGAGTGGAAAAATTTTGATAAAAATCACCCCTCGTTTGCTAAAGAGGTTCGCAATGATAGGCTTGGACTTACTACGGATGGGTTTAATCCGTTTAATGGGCCTTACACCAAGCCCTACTCAACTTGGCCAGTGATTATTGTTGTGTATAACCTACTGCCTTCGATGTGCATGAAAGATCCCTACATGTTCATGCCTTTACTGATTTCGGGTGAAGATGTTGTGGGATAAAGGATGATGTATCTCTTAAACATAACTTTGACATGAGGGCAGCTTTACTGTGGACCATAAATGACTTCCCGGCGTTAGGAATGATTAGTGGATGGTTAACTCGCGGGGGCTTGTTATGTCCCATGTGCATAGGGTCAGTTAAAGCTATGCTGCTTAAACATGGGGGAAATGAGTTTCTTTGCAACATCCAGATAGTTTTTACTGATTGATCATCATTATCGACGGATGAGTAGACAATTCAATCAAAAAATAGAGAAACGTCAAGTACTTGGCCGTCTTTCTGAGACAGCAGTGTTGAGTTAGATTACTCACTTGAAATTTCCACCTCCAGGGAAGAATCACAGATTAGAGCGAGCTTATGGTTACAGCAAGGTTCATAATTGGACACACAGATCCATGTTCTTTGACCTACCTTATTGGGCTACACTATGCATCCGTCATTGTTTAGATCCGATGCATACTGAGAAGAACGTATTTGATAATATTTTTTATATAGTCCTAGATGCAAGTGGTAGAACAAAATAAAACAAGTCGAGGCTTGATTTGGAAGAAATGAACATTAGGGAACATTTGTGGTTGTATAGGAGGGTAGTAAGACAGTAACGCATAAAGCTGATTATACTTTGACCAAGGAACAGTTGTTTTCGATATGTAATTGGATCAGTGGACTGAAGCTCCTAGATGGATATTCTTCGAATATAGAAAGGTGTCGTAAAGTCGAAGAGCTAAAGTTTCGGGGTCTCAAAAGTCATGATTGTCATGTATTCATGCAGAAGTTGATCCCCATGGCATTTATCGACTTGTTACCGAAACGTGTGGTTGAAGCACTGACAGAGCTTTCTAATTTCTTCAGAGATCTATGCTTAACGGAGCTCCAACTCAAAGACATAGATAAAATGGAAATGCAGATAGTGGAAATAATGTGCAAGTTATAAATGATCTTCCCTCCATTATTTTTTGATTCAATGGAGCATTTGCCTATTCACTTGCAATACAAAGCTAAGTTTGGCGGTCTCGTGCAATATAGATGGATGTATCCATTCTAGAGGTAATGACATTAATGTTTTTAATACGCTAAATTGTGCATTCTTGTTTACTAATGTATACATGCATATATAACATATAGGTATATGCGACATCTAAAACAAAATGTGAAGAACAGAGCTCGTGTAGAGGGGTCAATTGCTGAGAGTTATGTTATGGAGGAACTTGTTAATTTATGCTCGTTGTACTTTGAGCCGAATGTTCAGACGAGGCACAATCGCTTATGTTGGAATGAGGCTGCCACATACGAGGAAAATGGAAAATTAACGGTGTTTAGTCATCATGTACAACCATTTGGCGGGAAAAAAGGTGATTCTTGATTGATAGTGAGTATGCAACGGCCACATTGTATGCACTTGTCAACATAAATGAAGTAGTGTCATACATTAAGTAAGTAGCCATAACTATATATGCCTTGTGTTACTGCTATAAGTTCCTTCCATACACATTAAGTATATAACTCTATTGCAGTCAATATGATGCTAGATACGTGAAGCGAATCCAAATATATCGAACGGGGATTTGCAAAATTTGAGGAATGGAGAATTTGTTCAATGGTTTAAAGATCATGTAAGTCTAACTAATTAATAGTTCAATGATACGCAAACACATACATAGCAACGCATAGGTATTAGAAAAGTGTTACAACTTATAGGACTCGATTCCGATATACAAAGGCCGAGTTATCAGCCCATCTGCAAAACTTGCCAAAACTTAGGAAAAAAGTTAAAAAAGAGACCAAAACCCACCTCGGTCGTCGAAATGGCACGCAAATACAAACATAGTACCACATAGGTATTAAGCACGTGTTACAACTTACGGGACTCGATTCCGATATACGGAGGCCGAGTTATCAGCTAGTTTGCCTAACCTGCCAAAACTTAGGAAAAAAGTTGAAAAAAAGACTAAAACTCGCATCGGTCGTCAAAACGACATACAAACACATACATAGCACTGCATAGGTATTAGACACGCGTTACAACTTACGAGACTCAATTTCGATATATGGCGGCCGAGTTATCAGCCCTTTTACAAAACATACCAAAACTTAGAAAAAAAAAAGTCAAAAGAGAGACCAAAATCCGCGTCGGTCGTCGAAATGACACGCAAATACATACACAGCACCGCATAGGTATTAAGCACGCGTTACAACTTATGAGACTCGATTCTGATATACGGAGGTTGAGTTATTAGCCCATTTGCCTAACTTGCCAAAACTTAGGAAAAAAGTCAAAAAAGAGACCAAAATATGCCTCGGTCGTCAAAATGACACGCAAACACATACATAGCACCGCATAGGTATTAGGCATGCATTACAACTTATGGGACTCGATTCCGATATACGGAGGCAGAGTTATCAGTCTGTTTGCCTAACTTGCCAAAACATAGGAAATAAGTCGAAAAAGAGACCAAAATCCGTCTCGGTCGTCAAAATGACATGCAAATACATACATAGCACCACATACGTATTAGGCACGTTTTACAACTTACGGGACTCAATTTCGATATACGAAGGCCAAGTTATCAATCCGTTTGCAAAACTTGCCAAAACTTAGGAAAAAAGTCAAAAAAAAGACCAAAATTCGCCTTGGTCGTCGAAACTACACGCAAACATATACATAGTAGTGCATAGGTATTACGTATGCGTTACAACTTACGGGACTTGATTCCAATATATGAAGGCCGAGTTATCAGCCCGTTTACCTAACTTGCCAAAACTTAGGAAAAAAGTCAAAAAAGATACTAAAACCCGCCTCGGTCGTCGAAACGACGTGCAAACACATACATAGTACCGCATAGGTATTAGGCACGCGTTATAACTTATGGGACTCGATTCCGATATGCGAAAGCTGAGTTATCAGCCTGTTTGCCTAACTTGCCAAAACATAAGAAAAAAGTCAAAAAAGAGACCAAAACCCGCCTCGATCGTCAAAATGACACGCAAATACATACATAGCACTGCATAGGTATTAGGTATATGTTACAACTTACGGGACTCGATTTCGATATACAGAGGCCGAGTTATCAGCCCGTTTCCAAAACTTGCCAAAACTTAGGAAAAAAGTCGAAAAAGAGACCAAAACCCACATCGGTCGTCGAAAAGACACGTAAAGCCACATATAGTACCGCATAGGTATTACGCACATTGTACAACTTACAGGACTCGATTCCGATATACAGAGGCCGAGTTATCAGCCCGTTTCTAAAACTTGCCAAAACTTAGGAAAAAAGTCAAAAAAGAGACCAAAACCCGCCTTAGTCGTCGAACCGATACGCAAACATATACATAGTACCGCATAGGTATTAGGCACGTGTTACAACTTACGGGACTCGATTCCAATATACGGAGGCCAAGTATCAGCCCGTTTGCCTAACTTGCTAAAACATAGGAAAAAAGTCAAAAAAGAAACCAAAACCCGTCTCGGTCGTCGAAACAATACGCAAACACATACATAGCACCGCATAGGTATTAGAAACGTGTTACAACTTACGGGACTCGATTCCAATATACGGAGGCCGAATTATTAGCTCGTTTGCCTAACTTACAAATACTTAGGAAAAAAGTCAAATAAGAGACCAAAACCTGCCTCGGTCGTCAAAAAAACACGTAAATACATACATAGTTTTGCATAGGCATTAGGCATACGTTACAACTTATGGGAATCAATTCCGATATATGGAGGCCGACTTATCAGCCCGTTTACCTAACTTGCCAAAATTTAGGAAAAAAGTCGAAAAGAGACCAAAACTCGCCTCAGTCATCGAAATAACACGCAAATACATACATATTACCGCATAGGAATTACACAAGTGTTACAACTTATGGGGCTCAATTCCGATATACGGAAGCCGAGTTATCAACCCGTTTATAAAACTTGCCAAAACTCAGGAAAAAAGTCAAAAAAGAGACCAAAACCCGCCTCGATCGCCAAAACAACACGCAAATACATACATAGCACCGCATAGGTATTAGGCACATGTTAAAACTTACGAGACTAGATTCCAATATACGAAGGCCGAGTTATAAGCTCGTTTGTAAACCTTGCCAAAACTTAGAAAAAAAAGTCAAAAAAGAGACCAAAAGCTGCCTCGGTCGACGAAACGACACACAAACACATACGTAGCACAACATAGGTATTAGGCATGTGTTACAACTTATGGGACTCAATTCTGATATACGGAGGCCGAGTTATCAGCCCGTTTGCCTAACTTGCCAAAACTTAGGAAAAAATTCGAAAAAGAGACCAAAACCCGCATCGATCGTCGAAATAACACACAAACACATACATAGTACCGCATAGGTATTAGGCACGCGTTACAACTTACAAGACTCAATTCTGATATATGGAGGCTGAGTTACCAGCCCGTTTGCCAAACTTGCCAAAACATAAGAAAAAAGTCAAAAAAGAGACCAAAACCTGCCTCAGTCATCGAAATGACAGGCAAACACATACAAAGTACTACATAGGTATTAGGCACGTGTTATAACTTACGGGACTCGATTCCGATATACGGAGGCCGAGTTATCAGCCCGTTTACAAAACTTGCCAAAACTTAGGAAAAAAAATCAAAAAAGAGATCAAAACCCGCCTCGGTCGTCGAAACACACGTAAACACATACATAACAGCGCATAGGTATTAGGCATGCATTACAACTTACGGGACTCATTTCTGATATATGAAGGCCGAGTTATCAGCCCGTTTGCTTAACTTGCCAAAACTTAAGAAAAATGTCAAAAAAGATACTAAACCCCGCCTCGGTCATCGAAAAAACACGTAAACACATACATAGCACCGCATAGGTATTAGGCACGTATTACAACTTACGGGACTCAATTTTGATATACAGAGGCTGAGTTATCAGCCCGTTTGCCTAAATTGCCAAAACATAGGAAAAAAGTCAAAAAAGAGACCAAAACACGCCTCAGTCGTCGAAATGACATGCAAACACATATATAGCACCACATAGGTATTAGGCATGTATTACAACTTATGGGACTCAATTCCTATATACGAAGGTTGAGTTATCAGCCCGTTCGCAAAACTTCCCAAAACTTAGGAAAAAAGTCAAAAAAGAGACCAAAACTCGCTTCGGTCGTCGAAAATACACACAAACACAAACATAGCACCGCATAGGTATTAGGCATGCGTTACAACTTATGGGACTCGATTTCGATATACGAAGGCCGAGTTATCATCCTGTTTTTCTAACTTGCCAAAACTTAGGAAAAAAGTGGAAAAAGAGACAAAACCCGCCTCGGTCGTCGAAACGACACGCAAGGCCATACATAGCATCGCATAGGTATTATGCAAGTGTTACAACTTATGGAACTCGATTCCGATATATAGAGGCCGAGTTATCAGTCCGTTTGCAAAACTTGCCAAAACTTAAGAAAAAAGTAGAAAAAGAGATCAAAACCCACCTCGATCGTCAAAATGACACGCAAACATATACATAACACCGTATAGGTATTAGACACACGTTACAACTTATGAGACTCGATTCTGATATACGGAGGCCGAGTTATCAAGCCGTTAACCAAACTTGCCAAAATATTAGAAAAAAGTCGAAAAAGAGACCAAAACTCGTCTCGGTCGTCAAAATAATACGCAAACACATACATAGCACCGCATAGGTATTAGGCATGCGTTCTAACTTACGGGACTCGATTTTGATATACAGAGGCTGAGTTATCTGCCCGTTTGCCTAACTTGCCAAAACCTAAGAAAAAAGTCAAAAAAGGGACCAAAACCCGACTCGGTCGTCGAAACGACACGCAAACACATACATAGCCCCACATAGGTATTAAGAACGTGTTACATCTTACGGGACTCAATTCTGATATACGGAGGCCAAATTATCAGCCTATTTGTCTAACTTAAAAATACTTAGGAAAAAAAGTGGAAAAAGAGATCAAAACCCGTCTCGGTCGTCGAAACGACATGCAAACACATACATAGTGTAAGACCCCAACTTTTATGAATAAAAAATAATTTTTACGAAATATATTTTTGAATATTATGGTGTGGATTTGATATAATGTTCGAGTTGAGGTAATATTTATAAATTTTGTAAAGTAAGCAAGTGGTTATATAATATTCGATTGGTCGGGGAATATTTGTTTTAACAGGAAATATTCATACGATGGCACAATCATTGGTGGACCCTACAACGAAAGTATTGTCGTAGTTAGAAAACGACAGAATTATCTTTTTATAAAAATAACGGCGAAAGTGTTACCGTTAAAACTGTTGAACTACCCGGTAGTAAAAGTACAGTAATACGCATGGTTGCATAGTAGCATACGGTATTGGTTATTGATGCTTACGTCAGAAGTCACTTAGTTATACTCAATTATTGTTACAGTAATTATTGCACCATATCTCTCATATTATTGATTCAATTATTGTCACAGTATCATCGGCATAATATGTTATATTATTAAATCAATAATTGAGACGATAAAGTTATTCATATTATTATTTATAATATTGACAATGTCTAGAAAGTTCTTTCAAGGAGAGGTTTGGTCACCTAATTGCGCGCCAATAAGGAGAAATCCTTATCGAAAAGCCCCCTCTTTCCTGAGAATGATCTAGTTGTTAAATATTGTGAGTTATAATATTAATGATGAATAAGTTCGTGTTGATTAAAGATGAAATTGATTGTTCCATTGTGTGGAAATTATTAGTGTTAGTGAAAATCGACATTTATTTCGATATTAATTGATGTTTGGAAGTTATACTGAACAATCGGGTAATTAATAGGATAAATGAGCAATTAATTGCTATTAATTCACATGATTATAACTATTTGTTCACATGTGTGTACTATTAATTCACATTCTTGTACTATTATGGGTGGTGGTGCAAGATTGATAATACTTGCATGTCAAAGTTAAAAATGGAGGTATAGATGGAGATACTATATTGTAATTCGTATTTTCACATGTCTAGAACTATTGATTCACATGATTTACTATTAATTCACATTATTTACTATTAGGGGAGGTGGTGAAAGTTTGATAATACTTGCAGAACTAAATTAAAAATAAAGAAAAAGAGGAAGGTATTATACTGTAATATTTTTAGCCCCAAAACGTGCAATTATCGAAACTATATTTTCCTATAAATAGATGCTCATTCTTCCTTCATTTCTCACCAATTCACAAAAGCTATAGAGCAATTATTATAGAGAGAAAGAAGAAAAAAAGTTTGCTACCTCACCATTTTAATATCCAATTTTTCAAGGTAATGGGTATTATTTCTTTCGTATTCATGAAGAGAGTTATTTTTTTTCAATACTCGTAAGGGTTGTTATTGCATTCTTTATTATTCTGTTGGAATAACCTGTCTATGTGAAGTATCGCATACATGGTAAAATTCTTCTGGTTCCATTCTTTATTATTCTGTTAGAATAACCTGTCTGTGCGATCTATCGCATGCCTGGTGAATTCTGTTGTTATTCCATTCTTTATTATTCTGTAGGAATATCCTGTCTGTGCGGATTACACATGACCTGGTTCCCTTCTTTATTATTCTGTTAGAGTATCCTGTCTGTGCGGATTACGCATGACCTGGTTCCATTCTTTATTATCTGTTGGAATAACATGTCTGTGCGGTCTATCGTATGCCTGGTGAATTCTGTTGTTATTTCATTTTTTATTATTCTGTTGGAATAATATGTCTATGTGGATTATCGCATGCATGGTGAATGATCCTTCGTATTCATTCTTTATTAAATTGTGGAAATGATCTGTCTACGTGGATTACCGCATGGCGGGCAAAAATCCATTTGCAGTTTCATATATTCTATTATACTCTGTTGGTTAAAGTTTTGGCTTCTATACTCCATGAAATTAGTAGAATATCCTGGATATTTGTGTTTCATCCAAAATCTTTTCATAAAAATATTCTTCTGAGCATTCTTGAATTTTACTCCACAAAGCAGTATCATGTTGACAATTTGGACGTTATTGATTTCTGAATAAATTAAAATTATAAATCATTAAAATTTATCTTGAACTTGTTTTATTGAATTGCCATCATCCTCATGCTTATATTGTGATTAAAGTCATCTTTGGCTTACGTACTTAGATGGACTTCGTATGATTATGACCAAGGATTATTCGGTATAATCATGATCGTAATGTGACTAATGATGTGGTAAAAGTCCTCATTGGCTTGTAGTTCATTGATGGACAGTTGTTGGTATGATTATGACCAGGGATTATTTGGTATAATCATGGTCATTGATGATTACATGAATATCCTTGGCCGTGGTGCAGGGATGATTCGATTCTATTTATTAAGCTGAGTCTCAACGATAAAGTTGATGAAAAACTTTTTAAATCATAGAAGATAGTAGATTTTATGCTCTACTTGACTCTTCTAATGGATTGCTTGTTCCGCTGCAGTTAAACTTATTGTCTATTATATTCTATCAGTTTAACATTGTTGAAGGCTAATGATAATTTATTCTGCATTATCTTAGTCATAATATTTCTTACTGGGCTAGTTGAGCTCACCCTTTCTTTCACTGTTCTCTTCAGGAAATAAGAACGTAGCCGGGACTAGTCGGGAAACAGAATGACAGTCCAGATGATAGCATTAGTAGTCCTCACTATTCTGTTAAATAGTGTAACAATAAATGTAATGAGGACTCTATTAAGTGTGGATATTGTCTAGATGACAATATTCTTATTAAAACTCTTAGATTATGTTTTGTCGTATTTTACACGACTGTTGTATAATTAAGTTGTATTTGAATTTTGTACCATGTATTTGGCGACTCAAGATGGGTGATGTATACCTATTTTGGGGGCATCACACATAGCACCACATAGGTATTAGGCACGTGTTACAACTTACAAAAATTGATTTCGATATACGGAGGTCGAGTTATCAACCCGTTTGCAAAACTTGCCAAAACTTAGAAAAAAAGTCGAAAAAGAGACCAAAACCTGCCTCGATCGTTGAAACGACACACAAATCCATACATAGCACCGCATAGGTATTAGGCATGTGTTACAACTTACGGGACTCAATTCCCATATACGGAGGTCGAGTTATCAGCCCGTTAACCTAACTTGCCAAATCTTAGGAAAAAATTCGAAAAAGAGACCAAAACCCGTCTCGGTCATCAAAATGACATGAAAATACATACATAGCACCACATAGGTATTAGGCACATGTTACAACTTACAGGACTCGATTTTGATATACGAAGGCCAAGTTATCAGCCTGTTTGCCTAACTTGCCAAAACATAGGAAAAAAGTCAAAAAAGAGACCAAAACTCGCCTCGATCTTTGAAATGATACGCAAACACATACATAGTACCGCAGAGGTATTAGGCACACATTACAACTTACAGAACTCGATTCCCATATACGAAAGCTGAATTATCAGCCTGTTTCCCTAACTTACCAAAATTGAGGAAAAAAGTCTAAAAAGAGACTAAAACCCGCCTCGGTCGTCGAAATAACATGTAAACACTTACATAGAACTGTATAGGTATTAGACACGTATTATAATTTACGGGACTCGATTTCGATATACGGAGGCTGAGTTATCGGCTCGTTTGCCTAACTAGCCAAAACTTAGGAAAAAAGTCAAAAAAGAGACCAAAACCCGTCTCAGTCGTCAAAACGACACGCAAACTAGCACCGCATAGGTATTAGGCATGCGCTATAACATACGAGACTCGATTCCGATATACGGAGGCCAAGTTATCAGCCTGTTTGCCTAACTTACCAAAACTTTGGAAAAAAGTCGGGTGCCAGGGGCAACGACCTATAAGGCGATGGGGGGGCGACGAGAGCAGGGGCTAGAGGCGACGACCTGTAGGGAGATGGGGGCGACGGGTAATGCCATCGCCATTGACCTCATTATCGACTGTAGGAGGTTCATTGGCGACGGCACAACCCGTCGGTAAGGACCTTTTTTTTGTAGTGATGTGTATTAAACTATGTTTATGGTAGTCAATGAAATATGCTACTTTATGTGAAATAGTTGATTTCATGAATATTGTGTGACTAGATACAAAGCATGGAATTTGTGAAGTATGTGTTAGATATACAACATGAAGATTATATTGTGTTGTATGATAAGTATAATGCATATAAAGAAGCATATCATGAATGTAGGATGCATATAGAGATGCATGAAGCATGTGTAGATGCATTAACTAAAATTTTTGATGTATGAATATATGAAGTTTGTAGCTATGTGAAGCATAAAATGTGTAGACTGGTGGACTTGCTGAGTTGTCGTGCTCAATCTTGTAAACAAATTTTTGCAGATAATTGTCGATATAAGCATATGACCATAGCATCAAAGGATTCAGGATAGACAAAGGTTCACGAGAAGAAATAGTGATTAAAGATGGTTGGTGTTTTAATAACACATTAACTCATTGGTATAATTTCTCTAGAGTAATTATACCTGGATTGGTTTTATGCCAAGACACTGGAATGCGAAGTTTCCACCTAAGCTAAATGAACGTTAATAATATACATTATAGATGTGTAGTTGAAGAACACTATACTGGAGAATATTTAAATTTGAATTGTGAATCTCTGTATCAATATAACACATATTGTTTATAGTTTAAGTTGTATAGATACATCACGAATGACCTACAGATGTAATAAACGATTGTAAAGGTTACAGATTATAGAACAGAAGAAAATAATGTATTAATCGGTATAAAAGTCAGGTTGTGTTCAGTTATTTATGAACAAAGGTTGTATATATTGATATGAAGGTAGTACCGTGACGTACCAAGTCCGAGGTTCAAGGGACCCGGATTTGGGGGCGTTATAGGGGTTGTCTAGCTTATGTCAAAAAGTTTGAGAATGATAAGCTACGAACTAGATCCGACAATTATAGATTTATGGGATACCCTAAAGAAACATAAGTGTTTTATTTCTATCTGTTAGGTTTGTAATATTCTTGAACGCAATCAAATTGCACAAAATAAGCGGAAACGTGTAAAAATCAGAGTTTAAAATTTTTACAAACCATATACCCGGATCACCCTTTATGTGCAATTATTAATTAAACGAAAAGATAAAGAACAAGAATCATACCCTTGAAGATCCGAGCTTCCTCAGGTACAAGTTCACCTCCAATCCTTTTCGTGTCCAACTTGAATCCACCGGGTTTGGTTCCTTCCTTTGATCAACGTTAGCCACCCAAGTGTTTGGCCTCTAGAGGTGATCCACCAAGGAAGAAGAAAGATCCAAGAAGATGGGTGTTTGGCAAAACCCTAGTTTTTTCTATCTCTATAGAAAAGAGCGTACTCTCCAACCATTGGAATAACGTATGTTTGATATCTGATATAAGACTCCTCTTATAAAGATATCCAGTAACCCTATTAAAATAAGGTATTATTTAATTAAACTCTTTTAATTAAATGAGCTCCCTAATCTTATTAGGGATAATTAATTAAACTCCTTTAACTAATTTTCCCTCTTAATCCTATTAGGAATAAATGAGAGTACTTATATTAAATTAATTCCTAAACTCTTTTAGAAATTAAAATAATAATAATTATAATAATATTAATAAGACTCCTCTTATTAATTTATATTTAATATTTCTAAAATATTAAATAATAAATATTAAGCTATTTAATTTATTCTATCACCATAGATTAAATTAAATATACTTAACATATTATTACGATTATGCCATTAACTTCTTAAATAACTATTCTTCCTATTATGGTGTGACCCTTTAGGTTCTCCATATTAAACCGGTTGTGAATAAATCAATTAGAACAATTCTAATCTTATTTAAATAAATAAATTAAATTATTAATTTATTTAAATAAATAATATTTATTCTACAATAGGGATAAGCCTACCTAGCGATCAACGATTTTCCAGATAATATAGATTTCAACATTAATCATAAAAGAACCTTTGAGTAAATAGTTACCGTACAATTCAATCTTTCCACCATACAATGTCCCAATTAAATATAAGACATGGAATTACTGTCAAGTCTTATTTTATTTAATTATATGTATTTCGACTCTTAAATGCACAACTCCAAATAATACAAATTAGAAACTCCTTTCTAATTTCATTCTGCCTTGGCCAAGGACTACTGGGTTGTCATTTATCGAATCACATAGGACATTTCTCTTCTTTTACTAGAAGTGGTATATTCTTTATTGATCATACATTATCTCCATGTACAACTTATTATACCCAAGCATACCCTTTGATATACCCTAAGGGTCTTAAGGAATAAGTCAAAGTATAACTCATCACACACAAGATACTATGATGATCTCAAGTCCAAGGATCACTTGTACTACTATCACTACATGAATTCCTATTGACAGGCAAGTAAAACTCCATTAGGTATTCCTTAGCGAGCCACGTTCAGTGAACTTATTCTCTAATAAGTACCTACATACTTGCTTTAGTGTCTCCACACAAATGATCATGAGATCAATCATCCTCATCCAATGAGCAAGCAACGTATGTACCAATCTATCCAGATTCACTAATCCCCAATTTAGTAATCCAACGATTGGGAACTATTTTAGTTTTAAGCTTTCTAAGAATTTAGATCTTATTAGAATGATCATCATCATTATTCTAAAAGTATTGCTTAAAACTATGGGTTTATCACATATTATAAAACAGCATCATGTAGATAATTAAAAGCCTTTAATAAATAAATACTTTTTATTAATAAATGAATAAGATTGTTACAAAGTATATACTTTATCATCAAATATGATTGGCTTGTGTGCATATTACTTTCAATCTCCCACTTGCACTAAAGCCAATCGTTATGGTATCTCATACTCTTCTTCTCTAAGTGACGATTATCCTGCTGTTGGATAAGCTTTAGTTAATGGATATGTAATATTGCTCTTGAGAGTTCACTATCTCTATAGTGATTTCCCATCTTTCAATGATTCCTATAATCAAATGAAAGTGCCACAACACATGTTTAGATCTAAGATGAGACTTAGGAACAATTCCTAGTTTTGTAATGAACTTTTCATCCAAACAATCAACTTGCAGCTTCATTTATAGTCATATACTTTGTCTTTATCACTAAACCAACAACTCTTTGCTGTTTAGAACCTTTCCAATTCACTACACCACCGTTCAAGGTAACCCTTTACCTTAAAGTGGATTTTCTGTCGTCTTGGTCTGTCTAAAAAACTTGAGTCTGTTAAGCCCTCTAGTTTTAATTTAGACCCACCATAAATTTAAATCACATCTTTAGTACCGGTTAAGTACTTTAAGATATTTTTCACTGTCTTACAGTGATCTTCTCCAGAATATGACTGATCAACATCAGGTCTCGTACATTTCATTGCATACATGATAGTTACTCATGCGATCTCTCTTTTTAGAGTCTATGGGGACTATTAAGAGAGATACACTCCACGGCTCATCAACATGAGATATCTCTTGGAGTTTGCCATGCTAAACCTCTTTAGCATCAAATGAATATACGTTCCTTGGGTTAAGTCGAGCATCCTATTAAATCTATCTATATAGATTTGTATCCCCAATTACCATACTCTTCCCAAATCATTCATGGAGGAATGTTTAGACAACTTTATCTTTACTAATTATAGCATTGGTATGTCATTCCTTATCCGTAGTATATCAACATATAATACTAGGAATGTCACGACGCTCCCACTGACCCTTTTGTACACACTAGAACTCTTACCTCATCGTATGTAACTGGATCATCATCTTCTATGATGTGTACCTCATCATCATCATCTATGATGAATCCATACCTCCTAGGTATCTTCGGTACTATTCCAGATTTACGATTCGGTTGTGGTACAATAGGTCTATCTACAAGTTCCTCTTATTTGACTTATAGTGATTTGTGGTTCTTGAACTCTTCAAGATCTATTATCCTCCCACTAGCTCCTTCAATGATAAATTCCTTTATCTTAGAAGGTAGTGTGTTTCGCAACAAACACCTTTTGCTAAGTAGGATTATAGAACATATTCCCTAAACTTATTTTAGGATGTCCCACAAATCTGTACTTGTCAAATTTTGTCCCAAGCTTATCCTTTGAAACCTTTTTCACATAAGTTGGATAACCCCTTATCTTAACATACTTAAGATTAGGAATCCTCCCTGTCCATAACTTTTATGGAGTCTTGGGGACAGATTTTAAGGTTATCTTTTCGTAGATATGCAGCCATTTCTAGGGCATAACCCCAAAAGGATACTGGAATGTCAGTAAAATCATTATGGACCGCACCATGTCCAACAAGATACGATTTTTCTTTTCAGATACATCAATCAATTATGGCGTATCAGGAGGCGTCCATTATGAGAAAACCATTTAAGATGATCTAGAAACTTATTGCACAAGTATTTATTCCTTGATCTAATCAAAGAATCTTAATACTTTGCCAATTTGTTTCACTTCTGAATTCTTCGAACCTTTCAAACAATTCACAATTGTATTTTATCAAATACACATATTCAACTCTTTGAATGATCATCTCCTTTTCTTATACTAGTTTGTTCAATTTATAAAATAATTTTTTTTACACGTAAGTCAAGTATACAAAATCCATTAAGTAATATTCCAGTTCTATACAAAACATTATTATTATAAATAGAATAACAATTGTTCTTAATTATAATACCAAAAATCTTATTGTCCAACAATAAAATAGAAATAATGTTTCTAACAAGAACTGAAATACAATAACAACTTATTGACTTAATAGATTTGCCCGTAGGCAATGCTAAACTATAAGTTTCTATGGCTAATGTAGCAACCTTTGCTTCATTTTCCACACATAAGATTACTTATCTTTGTTTAGATTTCTACTTCTACTTGGTCCCTTCATAAATCTATATTTATGATAACCAAAGTCGGTATCCAATACCCGAGTAGAACCTTGACTTAAAGAAAATTTTTATTTTAAATCATGAACAAATTTGTATTTGTAACCGAAACTTCACTAAGATTCTTTGGTTAGCCTCTGCAAGATACTTCTCGCAGTTTCTTTCCAGTGTCCAGGCTTATTGTAGTGGAAGCAAACTCCTTTGCTATCCATATCAGTTTTGTTCTTATTATCCTTTGTTTTTGTCTTTCTATTTACCTTCTTTGAATCGTTCTTCTTTTCAGAAGATCCTTTGGCTCCTACCAGTAAGACAAGGTCTTTCTTGGTTGGAAAGTGACTCTTAACATTTTTCAACATGTTAAGCAAATCAGCGAGGTTGATATCTAGCTTGTTCATATGAAAAATTCACAACAATTGTGAAAGGAGTCCGGGAGTGAGTGTAAGATCAAATCTTGGCTCAACTCTCCATCCATGACAAAAACCTATTATCCTAATTGTTCAATCATATTGATCATGTTTAGGACATGTGTCTGTACTGTAGTGTCATTGGTCATTCTAGATCAGAAGAGCTCCTTAGATATCTTATATTTATCAGTCCTACTTTCCTCACCATCAACTACTTGATGTGCAGGAATATAGTAGGAGCATCCATAGTTTCATGCTGACGCTGAAGCTCGTTACTCATGAATGCGAGCATGATGCATTGAGCCAACTATGCATCATCTTGCCACTTTCTAAAAGTAGCAATATCTTCCTCAGAGGCATTGTCTGCAACCATTGTAGGGATAGGCGTATTAAGGACATAAGATAGCTTTTCAGCCATGAGAACTATTCTCAAATTCCTTAACCAATCCGTTTAATACGGTCCGGTTAAATAGCATCTAATATGCTTCGCAGAGATAGTAATTTAGACATTGTAAAATTCTATAAATGAATTTGTAATTAACAATATTTTAGCATACATTCTTTTATTAATTACTAAAATAATTTAGGTCTTGTTTTAAATTGGTATCTCCCACTATTTTCTTCAAACTATATTACCCTCAATATATATAGTTCGGCAAAATCTAACTAAAGATTTGCTAGTGAGAATAAGGATCTCATTTCAAATGTATATAGCCTTGTGGTGACACAACAAACTATATATAAATAAATAGGTAGACAACTCTTGTCAATTACATCAACTATGCAACTCCTTGTATTTTGCCTCTTAGATTATTTTGATCAAGTGGTGGCACATCCGAATCAAAATTATCCAAGTTAAGTCCAACCTAGCACTCCATATATTCAAAAAGGAAAAATATCGTCCTTGTGGTGACACAACAAAACAATACTGTTCAATTTTCTTTATAAGCATCAAATGTGATAAATTAACATCTTAAATACTTAATATTTGCCTTGTGGTGACACAACAAACTCATATTAAATATTTAATACTCTATTAATTTTATCATGCTAGAAGGCGACGTTCGATATTCTAAATATCTTTGAACGCTTAGGACTTAATATAAAATATTTGAGGGGTTTGTTATTAAATTATCTCATCTTGTTAAGCGCGCATGCACATATATATATAAAATACGCGTCATATTAATTAACATGCGAAGCATGTTTGCATAATATATAATATATATAGTATAAGCATGCACATATAAAATACTATATTCTACCCAGATTGATTATGGACTTTTATTCTAGTTTGGTTCACTAGAGCCACCAAGTGAACCAAAAGGTCAAACCCTAGGGGTGCAAGAATTAATATTTAAATATAACTATTACATTTAAACCCGGGCTCCATTACAAACGGGTCTTCACGCGCTCCTTGCTTCTTGATTTCCAATTCTTCAAAATTTAATTCTAACTATTCCTATTACAGAACTTATTTAAAATAAATAGAAACCTTGATCAGCAGTCAAGGGGAAGTACATAGGAGGGAGATAGAATTTACATTAAGAAAAAAAATTAGAGAAGACGAGGTACGCAGACCCCATTTAATAAAACTCATACATTCATGCATCCAACTAAAATAAAATCCAATCACATTGGTCAATAGTCCATAATCAATCCCATTTATTATCATATATATCACCATATGCATCAATAAATTATATTCATCTCACGAATAATAAACATTCAATATATATATTGATATCATTTAATGAGCAAATTTAGTTAGCATAAAATCTACTTTTGAATCAAAATAAACTCCTTTATTTTAATCCAAATTTAAATCAAAATAAACTTATTTTATTTTAATTTATCCAATTTTGAATAAAATAAATTATTTTATTTTAATCAAAATCTTTAATCAAAATAAACCCCTTTATTTAAATTAATTATGGAATCCAATTCCATAAAAAAAACTCCTTTATTAAAGGAACCACGGATACTCTTTCATATTCACAAATAAACTCTTTTATTTTGAATAATATGAAATCTAATTTCATATCTAAATAAACTCCTTTATTTAAGGAAATTAGGAATCCAATTTCAACTCCAATTAGTTATCATAGAATCAAATTCCAACTCTAATTAGTTAGCATGAAATTTAATTTTAAAATTAAATTAAACTTTATATTTTAATATTAAAATAAACTTTTTATTTTAAAATTAAAATAAACTTTTATTTTAATTATAAAATAATTGAGAATAATATATATATATATATATATATATATATATATATATATATATATATATATAGTTAACCGATTATAACTATATATATATAACGTTAATATATTATATATATAACTATTATATATATAATTAATATTAACTATATATCATGATCAAGATCCTGCTAGGTGAATCCCTTAACTTTTTCAAAACGTGGCAGGTTCGCATGACTACTAGTAAGTAGTAACTTATTAAACACAAAATAACCTGTCATGTAATTCATACTAATTCATATTTGATTTATTAAAACAAAAACCGTGGATCAGGACTCCAGCGTATATATATAATAACCGTGGAGTATATATTAACCAAACAGACCCGCGATTTTATTTTAATCTAACATCACACGAAAATGACAACGTAAAAGCAAAAACAGTCCGGATTTCCAAACAATTTTCGGAAATCTATTACCATTTTTTTTTAATTTCATACAACAAAATTATGCCCAATTAAATTGTTCTAAACACATATCAATATACATATCAAATCTGAACAATTAATAATTCGCATAAAGGTTTGGCTCTGATACCACTGTTAGGTTTGTAATATTCTTGAACGCAATCAAATTGCACAAAATAAGCGGAAACGTGTAAAAATCAGAGTTTAAAATTTTTACAAACCATATACCCGGATCACCCCTTATGTGCAATTATTAATTAAACGAAAAGATAAAGAACAAGAATCATACCCTTGAAGATCCGAGCTTCCTCAGGTACAAGTTCACCTCCAATCCTTTTCGTGTCCAACTTGAATCCACCGGGTTTGGTTCCTTCCTTTGATCAACATTAGCCACCCAAGTGTTTGGCCTCTAGAGGTGATCCACCAAGGAAGAAGAAAGATCCAAGAAGATGGGTGTTTGGCAAAACCCTAGTTTTTTCTATCTCTATAGAAAAGAGCGTACTCTCCAACCATTGGAATAACGTATGTTTGATATCTGATATAAGACTCCTCTTATAAAGATATCCAGTAACCCTATTAAAATAAGGTATTATTTAATTAAACTCTTTTAATTAAATGAGCTCCCTAATCTTATTAGGGATAATTAATTAAACTCCTTTAACTAATTTTCCCTCTTAATCCTATTAGGAATAAATGAGAGTACTTATATTAAATTAATTCCTAAACTCTTTTAGAAATTAAAATAATAATAATTATAATAATATTAATAAGACTCCTCTTATTAATTTATATTTAATATTTCAAAAATATTAAATAATAAATATTAAGCTATTTAATTTATTCTATCACCATAGATTAAATTAAATATACTTAACATATTATTACGATTATGCCATTAACTTCTTAAATAACTATTCTTCCTATTATGGTGTGACCCTTTAGGTTCTCCATATTAAACCGGTTGTGAATAAATCAATTAGAACAATTCTAATCTTATTTAAATAAATAAATTAAAATATTAATTTATTTAAATAAATAATATTTATTCTACAATAGGGATAAGCCTCCCTAGCGATCAACGACTTTTCAGATAATATAGATTTCAACATTAATCATAAAAGAACCTTTGAGTAAATAGTTACCGTACAATTCAATCCTTCCACCATACAATGTCCCAATTAAATATAAGACATGGAATTACTGTCAAGTCTTATTTTATTTAATTATATGTATTTCGACTCTTAAATGCACAACTCCAAATAATACAAATTAGAAACTCCTTTCTAATTTCATTCTGCCTTGGCCAAGGACTACTGGGTTGTCATTTATCGAATCACATAGGACATTTCTCTTCTTTTACTAGAAGTGGTATATTCTTTATTGATCATACATTATCTCCATGTACAACTTATTATACCCAAGCATACCCTTTGATATACCCTAAGGGTCTTAAGGAATAAGTCAAAGTATAACTCATCACACACAAGATACTATGATGATCTCAAGTCCAAGGATCACTTGTACTACTATCACTACAGGAATTCCTATTGACAGACAAGTAAAACTCCATTAGGTATTCCTTAGCGAGCCACGTTCAGTGAACTTATTCTCTAATAAACACCTACATACTTGCTTTAGTGTCTCCACACAAATGATAATGAGATCAATCATCCTCATCCAATGAGCAAGCAATGTATGTACCAATCTATCCGGATTCACTAATCCCCAATTTAGTAATCCAATGATTGGGAACTATTTTAGTTTTAAGCTTTCTAAGAATTTAGATCTCATTAGAATGATCATCATCATTATTCTAAAAGCATTGCTTAAAACTATGGGTTTATCACATATTATAAAACAGCATCATGTAGATAATTAAAAGCCTTTAATAAATAAATACTTTTTATTAATAAATGAATAAGATTGTTACAAAGTATATACTTTATCATCAAATATGATTGGCTTGTGTGCATATTACTTTCACTATCATCATACTGACCAAAAGGAGTTTGTAGTGAAATATGCTACCTTCTTGGAATGAATTTATCCTTTAAGGGGTCAAGGGAGTAAGATATATCTTGAAGAAGTTTAAGAACCACAAAATACTATGGAACAAAGTCAGGTACCTAACCACGTGGAAGAACCTACTGTACCACAGCCTATTCGTAATTCTAGAAGAGTACCGAAGATACCTTAGAGTTATGTATTCATCAGAGAGGATGATGATGAGGCACACATCATAAATGATGATGAACCATTCACTTAGTAACAGGCTATAAGTAGTAAAGAAGCAGAGAAATAGCTAGAAGTCATGAAATTTGAGATGGACTTCATGTATGAAAACAAAGTATGGACTTTGGTCTCATCACCTGAAGGCATTAAGTCTATTGGTTGGAAATGGGTCTTTAAGAGAAGACTGGAGTAGACGGCAAGGTAGATACCTATAAGGCCCGACTGATTGCAAAAGGTTTCAAACAAAGACAAGGTGTTAACTATGATGAAACCTTCTTACCAGTAGCTATGCTCAAGTCCGTTCAGATTTTGCTTGCGATTGTAGCTTATTATGACTATGAAATTTTGCAGACGAATGTGAAAATAGCCTTCCTCGATGGAAAACTTGAGGAGGATGTGTATATAATACAACTAGGGGGTTTTTTGTCGACGATTGGAACAAATCAAGTCTATAAGCTATAATGATCCATTTATGAATTGAAGCAAGCTTCTCGAAGATGGAACATTCATTTTGATGAGACAATTAATGAGTTTGATTTTATCAAAAATGAGGATGAAACATATGTATACAAGAAAGTTAGTGGGAGTGTTGTTTCATTCCTAGTATTATATGTTGATGATATATTACAGATAAGGAAAGATATTCCTGTGCTACAATCGATCAAAATTTGGTTATCTAAACACTTCTCCATGAAGGACTTGGGTGAGACATCCTATATTTTGGAGATAAAGTTCTATAGAGATAGATCTAAAAGGATGTTTGGCTTGTCCCAAGGAACGTACATTGACTCGATCTAAAGAAGTTTAGAATGGAAGATTCCAAGAGAGGACTCACGCCGATGAGCTATGGAATACATCTCTCCAAGAAACATGCCCCAAAGACACCTGAGGAGAGATACCTTATGAGTAAGATTTCTTATGCTTCAGCAATAGAATTTATCATGTACGGTATGAAACGTACTAGACCGAATGTTGCTCGTGCATTTAGTGTAATAAGCAGATATCAGTCGAATCCAGTAGAATAACACTAGAAGGCAGTGAAAAACATCATAACGTACTTTAGAAAAATTAAGGATATATTTTTTATCTACGGTGGGTCTGAATTAAAACTAGAGGGTTATACAGACTCAAGTTTTCAAACAGATCAAGATAACAGTAAATTCGGTTTGGGGTATATGTTTACCTTAAACGGTGGTGCAGTGAGTTAGAAGAGTTCCAAACCTTAAACAGTTATTGATTCAATGACAGAGGCAGAGTACAAAGATGCAAGTGAAGCTGCAAAGGAATCTATTTGGATGAAGAAGTTCATAACTGAACTTGACATGGTTCCTAGTATTAGAGGAGCAATGCCTTTATTATGTGACAACACCGAAGTTGTTGTGCAGGCCAAGGAACCCAAGTCTCATCAGAAATCCAAACACGTGTTGCGATGGTTTCATTTGATTAGAGAGATCATTGAAAGAAGAGATGTCACCCTAGAGCGTGTGGACTCTCAAGACAACATTGCAGATCCATTTACTAAAGCTTTAACCCAACAACAGTTTGATCGTCACTTAGAGAAGATGGGTATTAAATATCATGGTAATTGGCTTTAGTGCAAATGGGAGATTGAAAGTGTGACATCCCAAAAATTCATAAGATCTTGAATGATTAAGTTAAAGGTTAAAGAATAAAATCTAGAGTGAAAATAGAGGAAAGACTTAAAATTTTTAAAGAAAAACCTATATGGTTTGCTATTTGAATAGAATTGAGGAAATAAGGGTTACAAAATTCAAAACTTAGAATAAAATAATATTTGGAAGTATGTTAAGAATAAGGTATTATGTTATATTTAACCTTATGTGAATTAATGAAAGAAATTATGAGAATGATTGAAATTTTTAAAAGAAAGAAATAGGTTATGAATGTGGAAAATTTTATTAAGGAAATAAAATTTCAATAAAGAAATATTATAAGGATAAAGTGAATGTGTATATGTATATGTACATTGTAACAACCCGATATTTTCTACATAAATAAATAAGAAATTTTGTGTATAATTTTTTATATATATTAAGGATGAGGATTTGTACAAGATAATGAGTATATGTATTTATGTGGTAAATAAAAATATATTTATTGCATAAATGTTTACAAGTAAATTTATTTTAGAATTATTGATTATTAAAAAGTATATTCTTATAATAATTAAATTGCGGTAGAAATGTCTTATTAATTATTTTTCATGAAAATATAAGCATATATTATTTAAATAATATATGAAGTGATTTTTTTTGAATAATTATAATAATTATTTTATTATATGAATTTTAGTACAAGTTATTAAGTGAATTATTTTACCTTAATTATTAAGGTTAAATATGAAGAATAAATCAGATATGGAATCCAAACCCTAATTTTGGATTATTGTCAAGGTATGAAAATAATAATATAATATTAATTATATTTTAATTTTTCAGTGCTATGAATATGTACTGTATTTCCGTATTGATAATGGTAAGTCAATTACGGTGTATTATGACCAAACCCTAGTAATAATTTAAAACCCTAATTTGAGATCCAAATTAGAGTGCAAGATTATTTTATAAGTGTGTTATTTAATTTATGTCGTGTATTAAATGTATTAATTAGGTGAATCCTAATTAAAATTCTAGAAACCCTAATTTTTATTTTTTAAAAACCCTAAGTGATTATAAAACCCTAATTTCTAAAATGAGAAACCCTAATTTGAAATTCAAATTAGAGTTCGAGATTGATTGGTGATTGTGTTAATGTGTTTAATTAACAAGTATTAGATTTTATTGTTAATTATGGAAAACCTAATTACCAATTTAAAACCCTAAATATCTAGAACCCTAATTTGATAATTAGAGAACCTAATTATAATTTGGTAACCCTAATTACCAAAAGAATAAACCCTAATTGCTAAATTAGCAAGGTTAATTATAAAATTATATGATCTAAACCCTAATATTCATGTATAATGTGATTAGACAATTAATCATAATTAGAAAACCCTAATTTCAAAATTTTAGAAAACTAAAAGTTATTTAATTTTTATTTAATTTTATTTTTGTGCAAACTCTAATTGCTAAATTCTATTATTATTTTGTGCTAAACCTTAGGGTTAAATCCTAAGGGTCAAACCCTAAAGGTTTGCCAAGTTCCATTTTACCTTTAAAAATCCAAACCAAATGACCATTATACCCCTAGTTGCATTATTTTGGCTAACAAATAGGTTTTGACATTTAGATGAGTTGGTGAACCACCCCATGTGCTCAAAATGACAGCAACAAGCAATATACATCAGCCATTCCATGCATGTAGCTTGCTTATATATAGATTGGAGAGAGAAATAATTCATTTGTTACTTACATTTTGCCCAACTCTCAAACTAAGCTCTCTCTCTCTCTAACCTCCGAAATATACAAGTATATCAGTCCTAAATCAAAGCCCCATGATCAACCATAACATAGCATAAGCACATAATCATCAATTGATCAAAGAAGGTATAAAACCTAGCATAATTTCTGTCCATAGATTCTGTGTTAGATGTTAGTTTTTATTGTTAAAATATGTTGGTTGTAGTCCATTTTGACGATCTGAGTTGCTAAATGTTGGATCCATAACATTTAGAAGCTCGGATTTGTGTTTTTCAAAAATCTGGAAAATTTGTTCTTGTTGGTCTGACAACGAATGTCAGACCTTATATCTCTGTGATCTGTTACAAATTTTGTGTTTTGAAACTTTGTAGTTGTAGTCGGATATGTTCTCTTAGATCTGGGCTTGGAATCAGGCTTAGATCGTATGTATATTGCAAGTTATGGAAGGTCAAACTGCGTTGACCGACCATGACTTGCAAGGTTTCTAGGTAACCCAGAAATGGGTTTTCAGCGCCTGACAGCATGTTTGAAGGCAAAGATATGTCAGATTATTGAAGCTTTGATGATGTTTTTATAACTGGATTTTATACTATAATCTGGACTTTGAATCCTGACCTTTAGATCCCTTAAATACCCAACTTATAGAACGTAGTGAGTGGTCAAATCAGGCCACTCGGTCACAATTTCATTTTTTGGAATTTCCAGAATAGTGAATAACACAAATTCTGACAGCCTTTGACCGGCTTGTATCTGCTTAATCTGTTGTTGTTATTGTTATGTTTTGTGATAGATCTACTCTTTGACATGTTGGCTAGACACTGCAGCTTATAGATCACAAAACGAGCACAAGATCAACAAGTTGTGAAAGCCCAAAGTAGGCCTCACGAACTGAGGCTCAGATCTCTTGGGTTATGCAATGTTTGTTTATGTTTGTTGTTGGATCTTGTAGTCCTACACTAGCACTACAAGCTCTGACTAACATCATGCCCAGAAACACAACACACACTAAGTTATAATTGGTCAAACCTGCCTTCTCGGTCACTGCCATGCATTTTTTGGGTTTGGCCAAGAACATGAAGAACACCTATAGCGACAGTTTTGTCACTATAGGTGGCCTTTAGCGACAGACAGCAGATTATTTTCTGGAAATTAATTAATAAATAGAAAAAAAATAGTTTTTAATTATTTATTAATTATTAAAAATTATTTTAAATTTCGAAAAGTAGTTTTTAATTATTTTAAATATATTTCATAAATATTTAATATTTTTGAAATATTAAAAGTATTTAATTTATTTAATTATAATATTAAATAAATTATTTAAAAATAATTTTAATATTAGAAAAATCATTAAAAATTATATTATTCAGAAATGATTTTAAATGTTTTAAAAATCATTTAAGGGTAATATTAATACTTTAAAAATATTTGAGTTATTATAAATAACTTTAATATTTTGGAAATAATTTCATTAATAGTTTAATATTAATTAGATATTAATGATAATAGAATTATTTAGTATTTAAATCATTTAATAATGATTTCGAGGTTTTAAAATTCATGATAAATAATATTAAATGTTTAAAAATTATTATAAGTCATTTAAAAATAATATGAGTGATATTAAGTTACAGTACAGAGTCTTAGACTCGATGATTACCCGATAAAGTTGGCGGTACACCGACATGTTTCAGAAATTGATCTGGACTTAGATAATGTGATTAGATAAGTGATTATTTGTGATTCAATGGTTGTTAAACCTATGTGCCAATGTGATTAGGGAATGTGCTGACTGCAATAAGCAATATTATATGATATGATATGTTATTCTAATCAGACAAATTATCTATTTAATGATAGAGCTTGATAGAAAAGATAAATCTAAGTTGTGTAAGCAGTAGACAAGGCAAATATATTACCTTTACATTTCCTTTATGCAATGGACATGAGTTTTCATAATTATATGTGATATATTCTATATCCCCGATCATTGTTTATCAACATGTTAGTATATGGTAATTCAGATATATATTATGTTCGTTAATTTCTAAATATGGTTATACGAGTGACCCTACTTGGATAATCATTGTATTTAATCACATGTATATATATATATATATATATATATATATATATATATATATATATATATATATATATATATATATATATATATATATAATAATATCCTACAAGATCAGCTTCAGATATAGTTGAATCGAAATACAATATCCTTTTTCTGACATGAGCATCGATTAAATCCACAGAAAACTTTTATTGCATGCCCTGTGACGCCCCAAAATAGGTATACATACAACACATTCTGAGTCGCCAAATACATGGTACAAAAAGCAAACTACAACTTCAATAATACAATTGTCGTGCAAAATACGACAACACATACTGTGAGTTTAAATACAAATATTGTCTTCTAGACAATATCCACACTCAAATAAGTCCTCATTACAATTATTCAAACACTATTTTACAGAAATAGTGAGGACAGCTAAAATATCTTTCTAAAACTATCACCCCATACCCCGACTAGATCCTGCTATGTTCTCACCTCCTGAGAAGAAAAATGGAACAAAAAGGAAAAGGGTGAGCTCAACTAGCCTAGTAAAGAATATTATGACTAATTTAATATACAACAAATTATCATTAGTATTCAATAAGAAAAAATCTGATAGAATATAATCGACAATAAGTTTTAGATCAACAACTGCAGCGGAAACAGCAAACCATTAGAAGATTCAAGTAGAGAAAGAATTCTACTATCTTCTAAGATTTAAAAGTCCATCATCAATATTTTATCCCTGTAACATCAATCAATATACATCTTGAATCAAATATTCATCTTTGCACTACAGGCCAAAGATATTCATTTGTAACACCAGTCGGTCATGTTCATCTCAACACCTGTTCATCTTTGCACTACAGGCCAAAGATATTCATCAGGTAATCATACTTCTTTGCACTACAGGCCAAAGATATTCAGTAATATCATCATTTAGGACTGAGGATGATGAAAAATATCTTAAAGAAAATGAATCCTGTGAGACAGAAAGACAAATAGTAGGGATTCGTATAATAGTTTATCCAAGATCAATAATACTTCATAATAATCAATTATGAAGCAGAATTCAAAAATAAAGATCAAAATATGGATACAATCAAAGATAGTAACCATAATAGATATCTTGGACAAAAAGGGAAAATTTTATTTTCCGGTGAATAGAGCTATATTCCTGAATAGTGTCGTATACGTGAATAGTACCGTAAACGTGAATAGTAACCCCGACACAAAAAGTTCCAAATTTGATAAAAAGTTTATATCAATATTTCAGCATAATGATATTGAAGAAAATAATATCATTTAAGAAGAAAATAATATCCCTTACCTCAAAATAACCGTACTTCTAACTGAATATCGGATATGAGGCTGAATGAAACTTGTGCTGAATAGCAACTTTCAAAGTATCTAAATATTCACAAAATACACTCAATAATCTATAGAGAGAAAGAGAGAAAACTTATGAATTCTGGTGTGATTTTCAATTCTAACTTAGCCCTCTATTTATAAGAAAATGTTAGCACGCCGAAGCAGATTTAACCTGCAACCTGATGGCTTTACCTGCTACTATTCTCACCCACCATATTTGAATAAAAATCTCAGCACATTTATTCACCAACCAAGAGTGGGGCCCACTAATTCTAGAATTTTCTACCAAAATGATTAACTCTGAAAATTCAACAATTTCTGAACCAGTCATCCCGTAAAATTCATAACAAATCATACGTTCATTTTTAACAGTTCAAAATTTGTAGACATATACTCAACTTATATATGTATAACATATCCAAATATTACCACGATCCAACAGTCGGATTAAAAATTATAACCCTCGCAAAATATCTCAAAAACCCTAATTTGATTTTCAATACCTCCGTTCTGACAAAAATACAGATAAAACACCTCAACATTAACTCCTTCATTTTTAACCACAAAAATATATCTCTCATTTATATCCACATAAAATAAATATTTTCTTATCATATGAATCAATAATTAATTATTCACAAATAATATTACAGAATCACATTTATGACAACCAGGTCGTTCCCAGGAAAGAAGGGGCTTTCCAATAAGGATTTCTCCTTACTAGCGCACAATTAGATAACCAAACCTCTCCTTAGACAGAACTTTCTAGACATTGCCAATAATGCTATCTAATAATATTATTTAAATAATATGAATTATTGATCTGATAATAGAAAATACTGTGCAGCAACAATTATTGAAACAACAATAATATAAAATATCAACGCAGCAATTATTGAATCAATAAAATAAAATATTGAACAGTAACTACTGTAACAATTATTGAGTACTGCCTTCCTTCGTAAGAATCAATAATTCTAAAATACTGTGCAATCCGTGTGCTACTGTGCAACTACGCGTATTGCTGTATTTTAACTACGGGGTATTCCAACAGTGTTAACGGTAATAACTACGCCGTTATTTATAAAAACTCAATTTTTGTCGTTATCTTCATCCAATCGTTTTCCGTTATGGGGCCCACAAATAGTTGCGCCGTCGTACAAATATTCCCCGACAGAAATAATATTCCATGACCACACGAATATTCACCGACCAAAAATGAATATTTTATAACCACTTGCTTATTTGAAATATTTGCGCATTTTACCCATAACTAACCACATTAATCAAATCAACACTTTCTATTTCAAAATAATAAATAGAAGAAATTTAATTTCATTTATTAATAAGTTGGGGTCTTACAACCTCCCCTCCTTGCGAAATTTCATCCTCGAAATTGACGTACATACCTGGTGTTTCGAAAAGGTGAGGATACCTCGCTTTCATTTCTGATTCCAACTCCCAAGTCATTTCTTCAATAGCATGGTTTCTCCACAAAATCTTAACTTGTGGTATAACCTTCGTGTATATGACATATTCTTTCCTATCCAATATCTTAACAGGTACCTCCTCGTACGTTAAATCTTCGGCTATCTAGTCTGGTTCTAACGCAATAATATGATTCGGGTCGTCCACATATTTACGTAACATCGATACGTGAAAAACGTTATGAACACGCGACATACTTAGCGTTAAGTCGATTCTATAGGCCACAGTTCCTACTCGATCGAGGATTTTAAATAAATCAAAGGCTTGAGCTGTCTTCTCTTCGTCGACTCTTACTTCTAGAATAACACATTCTTACACCTTCTTCTTTATATTCATCAGCTCCAGGTCTGTAGCTTGAGCGGCTTTAACGTTATCGATTAAAGTTGATTTTACTCGTATATCATCACATTGGTCCTTAGAGTCATTAACTCTATCTCTATCATTTATAAATTATACAAAATAGGTCTTTGTGTTCAACAATATCGCACTCGTACTCGCGTACAATCTTCTACTCAACGCGTCTGCTACCACGCTCGCTTTTCCAGGATGGTATGGTCAGAACAGGTTCCGAATGAGTCGCCTCTTGAGTTATTAGAAAATCTTCTCGCATTCCTCGCTCCATACGAATTTTGTATCTTTCTGAGTCAGCTAAGTTAATGGAGTAGCGATTTGAGAAAATACTTCCACGAATCTCCGATAGTAACCAGCTAAGCCCAGAAAGCTACATACTTTGGTCACCGACTTCGGTTGCTCTCAATTGTGATTCATATCCTAATCTTAGATAGCACGTCACAATGGCACCTATTATTTTACCATCACACAAATATAGAGTCCCTTACGGAGAGTCTGGCTTTGGTGCATTCCACAAAGGAAGTCACCAGATAGAGGGGTACCAACTTCTATAGTTGGGTTTTTAACTCCTGAAGTTCAATAGGAGCTATTCAATATGAGATTTTAGAAATGGATTTTGTATCGGGTTGAAGATCAATACAAAAATTCAATATCACGCTCTGGGTTAGGCCAGGAAATTCTTCAGGAAATACGTCAGGAAATTCACTAACAACAGGAATATCATTCAAATCTGACGTATTTTTGTTCAAGTCCATGACATGGGCTAAGAAAGCTTGACATCCGTTTTTCAATAAACGAATGGCTTTATGGCTTGGTATGACAGCGACTGATTTTAGTGGTTTGGTTGCTTGAATTCGCACAACAGGTTGGTTAGGAATATGAAAACTAACAACCTTACAAAAACAATCAATTTTGGCATGATGAGTAGTTAACCAATCAATTCCTAAAATCACATCAAAAGTAAGTATCGTTAAAGAGATAAGGTCAACAGGTAATGTGATTGTGCCAACTTGGATTAAGCAAGATTTATAAACTGTAGATGTAATGAAAGTTTCTCCTAACGGAGTCTCCACAGATAGGTCAAAGTCTAATTTCTCTGAAGTCAAGTTTAAACGTTAAGCACAAGCAGGAGAGATAAAAGAATGGGTAGAACCGGTATCTAGTAAGGTATGAACTTCATAAGAATTTATAATTAACTAACCCGTTATACCTTCGTTCGGGTTCCTCGCGTTTTGGGCAGTCACGACAAACGCTCTTCCAGAAACCGCCGACTTTATTTTGTCCGTATCCGCCTTTGGTGTCACCAACCCAGCTGGACTTGGTTTCTCTATAGTAGAATCTCGAGTGATATGTCCTTCCTTTCCACAATTATAACATACCTTGAATTGTTGTGGGCAGTTTGGGCTGATGTGTCCCTCCTTTCCGCATTTGTAACAAACGACCGGTGCTCGTTCTCCTCCCCTAAAAGCAGTTGATGTTTGTCCTGACGTCTTCACGTTATCATTGTTGTACCTTCTCTTCTTGAAATCTCCTCCCGACTCGCTCCTTCTATTATCACGGCCACGATTACCACCAGAGTGGTTACTGCCTTTGTCCGAATGTTTTCCTCCCTGCTGGTTTTCATTGCTTCGATGACTGCCGCCACCGGTATGACCCTGGTTGTGGTCCCTCTGTTGCACTTACTCATTATCTCGCTCTAATAATTGAGCCATGTTTACAACATCTGAATATAAAAAAAATTTATGAGAGATAAGATATTGCCGAATCTCGGGTTTTAAACCTCTCAGAAACATCCTTGTCATTCGTTCCTCATTCTCGACCAAATGAGGTGCAAACCTGGATAACTCTGCAAACTTTGCCTCGTACTGGGACACCGTCATATTATTTTATTCCAGTCTAATAAACTCTACCTCCTTCATATGACGAATACTTTCAGGAAAGTACTTGTCATTAAACAGTTTTTGAAACGTTTCCCAGGACATGTTAAGTGCGTCAGGCTGGGTACGCTTCACAGACTCCCACCAGTAGTTTGCCTCACCGCAGAACATAAAGGTGGCGAATCGAACCTTCTGTTCCTCCGTGCATCCCAAGACATCGAATATCTTGGTAATTTGCTTGACCCACGTTTCTGACATGATCGGTTCCGGCTTTCCCTTAAATTCTGGTGGTTCCAATTCTTTGAACTGCTTGGCTGTGACAAACCGCGCGTTGTTATCATTTCCACCCGTATTCTGCACACGAGTCTCCCTCGTCTGATTTTGCATGAACTTCAAAAAGCTCCTAAACATTCCATCATTCATCGTTTGCTCGGTAACGTTGTTTACAGGAGGAATATTGCCTTCCTGTTGCACGTTCCCCTGGGTGGTGATTAAAGGTGTCTCCACAGTCTCATTCACTCCATTGTTAACGTTCTCTGCTGCTATTCTCGAATACTGCCACAAAACAAGGGTTAATTGACATGTCACATATTATCCATGTATCTGACCGACCAATAATTACCAAATAAACTTATTCAGGTCATACTAGCGAAGGAATTCCCCGTCTCTCCCCTCCTAGTTCTTGTCTCACATCTCAGCCAGGGATCATATCCCTAATCTTTAATACCAACTGTGACGCCCCAAAATAGGTATACAACACCCATTCTGAGTCGCCAAATACATGGTACAAAAAGCAAACTACAACTTCAATAATACAATTGTCGTGCAAAATACGACAACACATACTGTGAGTTTAAATACAAATATTGTCTTCTAGACAATATCCACACTCAAATAAGTCCTCATTACAATTATTCAAACACTATTTTACAGAAATAGTGAGGACAACTAAAATATCTTTCTAGAACCATCACTCCATACCCCGACTAGATCCTGCTATGTTCTCACCTCCTGAGAAGAAAAATGGAACAAAAAGGAAAAGGGTGAGCTCAACTAGCCTAGTAAAGAATATTATGACTAATTTAATATACAACAAATTATCATTAGTATTCAACAAGAAAAAATCTGATAGAATATAATCGACAATAAGTTTTAGATCAACAACTGCAGCGGAAACAGCAAACCATTAGAAGATTCAAGTAGAGAAAGAATTCTACTATCTTCTAAGATTTAAAAGTCCATCATCAATATTTTATCCCTGTAACATCAATCAATATACATCTTGAATCAAATATTCATCTTTGCACTACAGGCCAAAGATATTCATTTGTAACACCAGTCGGTCATGTTCATCTCAACACCTGTTCATCTTTGCACTACAGGCCAAAGATATTCATCAGGTAATCATACTTCTTTGCACTACAGGCCAAAGATATTCAGTAATATCATCATTTAGGACTGAGGATGATGAAAAATATCTTAAAGAAAATGAATCCAGTGAGACAGAAAGACAAATAGTAGGGATTCGTATAATAGTTTATCCAAGATCAATAATACTTCATAATAATCAATTATGAAGCAGAATTCAAAAATAAAGATCAAAACATGGATACAATCAAAGATAGTAACCATAATAGATATCTTGGACAAAAAGGGAAAATTTTATTTTCCGGTGAATAGAGCTATATTCCTGAATAGTGTCGTATACGTGAATAGTACCGTAAACGTGAATAGTAACCCCGACACAAAAAGTTCCAAATTTGGTAAAAAGTTTATATCAATATTTCAGCATAATGATATTGAAGAAAATAATATCATTTAAGAAGAAAATAATATCCCTTACCTCAAAATAACCGTACTTCTAACTGAATATCGGATATGAGGCTGAATGAAACTTGTGTTGAATAGTAACTTTCAAAGTATCTAAATACTCACAAAATACGCTCAATAATCTAGAGGGAGAAAGAGAGAAAACTTATGAATTCTGGTGTGATTTTTAATTCTAACTTAGCCCTCTATTTATAAGAAAATGTTAGCACGCCGAAGCAGATTTAACCCGCAACCTGATGGCTTTACCTGCTACTATTCTCACCCACCACATTTGAATAAAAATCTCAGCACATTTCTTCACCAACCAAGAGTGGGGCCCACTAATTCTAGAATTTTTTACTAAAATGATGAACTCCGAAAATTCAACAATTTCTGAACCAGTCATCTCGTAAAATTCATAGCAAATCATACGTTCATTTTTAACGGTTCAAAATTTGTAGACATATACTCAACTTATATATGAATAACATATCCAAATATTACCACGATCCAACGGTCGGATTAAAAATTATAACCCTCGCAAAATATCTCAAAAACCCTAATTTGATTTTCAATACCTCTGTTCTGACAAAAATACAGATAAAACACCTCAACATTAACTCCATCATTTTTAACAACAAAAATATATCTCTCATTTATATCCACATAAAATAAATATTTTCTTATCATATGAATCAATAATTAATTATTCACAAATAATATTACAGAATCACATTTATGACAACCAGGCCGTTCCCAGGAAAGAAGGGGCTTTCCAATAAGGATTTCTCCTTACTAGCGCACAATTAGATAACCAAACCTCTCCTTAGACAGAACTTTCTAGACATTGCCAATAATGCTATCTAATAATATTATTTAAATAATATGAATTATTGATCTGATAATGGAAAATACTGTGCAGCAACAATTATTGAAACAACAATAATATAAAATATCAACGCAGTAATTATTGAATCAATAAAATAAAATATTGAACAGTAACTACTGTAACAATTATTGAGTACTGCCTTCCTTCGTAAGAATCAATAATTCTAAAATACTGTGCAATCCGTGTGCTACTGTGCAACTACGCGTATTACTGTATTTTAACTACGGGGTATTCCAACAGTGTTAACGGTAATAACTACGCCGTTATTTATAAAAACTCAATTTTTATCGTTATCTTCATCCAATCGTTTTCCGTTATGGGGCCCACAAATAGCTGCGCCGTCGTACGAATATTCTCCGACAGAAAGAATATTCCACGACCACACGAATATTCACCGACCAAAAATGAATATTTTATAACCACTTGCTTATTTGAAATATTTGCGCATTTTACCCATAACTAACCACATTAATCAAATCAACACTTTCTATTTCAAAATAATAAATAGAGGAAATTTAATTTTATTTATTAATAAGTTGGGGTCTTACACGCCCAAGGCGGACAGAGTGAACGATCTTATCGTTCTTGTAATGTAGTATTGATCAACACAGGGCATAACGGGCTGATCACCCCCCGTGCCCATAAGTAATGACGGTTTACAGATGAAGTTCTGTTTAACCTTTTCGAAAAAAGAAAATAATGTTCATAGTTTGTCAACTGATCCTCATTTATAGTCAGTACGTAGTTTCAAAAATTCGAAATCGAAATGATATGTTGTTTATTATCGGTTCAGTTTACTTTACAACTGTTGATTCGTTGTAGAAGTATCGTTCAAAGAAAATATTTAATTCGTTCAGCTAACTATTATTGTTGCTATTACTTGCTGGGCACTCAAATGCTCATCCTTGCTTAAATTTAAATATTTTTAGCTAAAGGTGAACAACCTGGAGGCTCTTCTAAGAACAAAGGGAAAGGGAAGGTCGCTGAATGAATGATAAGGCTATCTTTTGTAATAACTAGACTTTATTAGGGTAATGATGATATATATTAATGAAACGAATGTTTGAAGGTTTCGTACTTGGGATTGAAAACTCTGATAATATGTAAATTAAATTTGATAATCTATATTATTGTTATTATTATTAGTATCATTCTGCTCATAGAAATGGTATCGTGAAGCACTGAGTTTGGGTTTCAAGTACCTGAATTTGGGGGCGTCACATCATGGTATCAGAGCTTAGAGTTAAAAACCTTAGGTGGGTTAGACCTTAGGCTATAACCTTAGAACAGAGAGAAACATTGAAAATATAAATAACTCATATAAAGTTTAACAAGAGATGAATTGACTAAATTCATCGTCAAACAAAATAAAAGATAACTTATATAAAACTCTTAATTGCTGTGTGTATATACTATATGCTAATCAGGATAATTTATATGATTTTAGATGTCTGGGGGAAAATGCTTGTTATATGCATATAGCATGAAGAAGAATCAAACCCATACACCCGAGCTGATATCGAAGCCAATAGCTGAAATAGAGGCTCACGATGAAAATAACTCAGACTATGTGGTTATCGTAGAAAATGTCGCACAAGATCCGGAGATGGTGGAGCTGACAGATAGTGATTCGGACACTAAAGTTGAAGCTGACCAAGCATCAATGGAGGTGCAGGATCTGAGGAACAAGGTTTCTTCTCTGGAAAGGTTGTGGGAAATAGAAAAGCTGTTGAACTGTCAGTTGCGTCAGGCGTTAATAAAAACAATGGAAGAACAAGATAAGCTTAAAATCCAAATTGATCAGATGGGAGCCACAAGCAACACTTCGTGTGCAGCTCCGAGCAAGAAGGGGAAAAGAAAGATAGAGGAGCATGACTTAGGAAAATCTAATAAGAAGATAGGGAAAAGAATATGTTACATTTACGGACATGAGGGACATACCTCTCATAATTGTCCCGACTTTAAGCTAGGAGCATGTTTTATATGTGGGATGGAAGGTCATCGAGCGAAAGGTTGTCCAAGGAAGAGGTGTAATAAATAGGCAGTATAAGTTCTGTTGTGTAGGTGTGTTAAATGTAATATGTGCTTAGTATGTCTGTGTAAGGTTATGTTCTCAACTTTTGTAATGATCAAGTTTGTAAATCCCGACTTCTGTAGTCACAAAGGGATAGCAGTATGTGCTATGTTATGTAAATTACTACGACTTAATGAAAATGAATTTATGTTTGAGTGATGAAGCAAGTTTAAAGTATTAAACTTATATGATAAGGTTTAGAATGTAAGTTAAATTTATGATTTTATTTAACTAGATAATGCCGCCAAGAAGTCGAACTCGAAATCAAAGGGCAGAAGAATCTGTCAACAACGTAGAAGGACAACCACAACCAGAACCAATGCAGCAATTCGCAAACATGGTAGCTAAGGCCATGCAATAAGGAATGCCAGCCACAGGGAACCAGCAGGACAATCGCTTGGCAAACTTTAAGGACTTCAAAGCTGTAGGACCGCCCAAATTTAGAGGTACAACTGACCCTGTAGAAGCCCAAACTTGGGTTAAAGAAATTGAAAAGGCGTTTATATTAGCTAGGGTAGCTGAGGGGCAAAAGACCGCTTTTGCCACCTACATGATGAAGGGTGAGGCAAATTTTTGGTGGGAAGTGAATCAGACAAGGGCTAGAGCAGGTGTAGGTGTAGTTGCTTGGGAAATATTCAAAACTTTATTTTTCGAAAACTATTTTTCATCTAGTATGCAGGCTAGGATGGAAGTAAAATTTCTTGAATTAAAACAGGAAAATATGACGGTGTCCGAATACGCCGCTAAGTTTAATGAGTTGGCTAGGTTTGCTCCGCATCAAGTTGATACGGAGGCTAAAAAAGCACGAAGGTTTGAGCTGGGATTAAAACCCTGGCTCTACAACAAGGTGGCAGTGTTACAAATCCCTACATTTGCAGCACTCATGGAGAAAGCTATTATTGCTAAGGAGGGGAGTGAGGCCATGAGCCTATACAACAAAGAAAGAAGGAATAAGGGTAAGGTTGAGGGATCTGGGAAGGTGGAAACAAACAGTGGAAATAGGAGTGAAAAGAGGAAGGGAAACAACTTTGGGGGTATACAGGTGAAGCAAGAAGGTACAAAGAAGAAGCCGTTAGTACAATGTGGGAACTGTGGCAAGAACCATTTGGGGGAATGCCTGAAAGGTAAATTTATATGTTTTAAGTGTGGGCAGGAGGGCCATATCTCTCCCAACTGCCCCAACTCTCCCAACTGCCCCAATCCTAGAACTATTAATGGGTGTTTTCTGTGCGGATCAAAGGAGCATAAGGTGAAGGACGGTCCGAAAAGGAGGATGGAGGCAGAAAGCGGGAACATGGGGAAAAGTGGCGGAACTTTGGCAATCACAGGACCAACATCATCTAGCAAGCCGACAAAATCTACTGCAAGGGTCTTCAACATGACAGTCCAGGATACGACGGCAGCTGGCAATAGAACTCCAGGTAATTATTCGTATAACTTTTATTTTATTATGCTTGATTTTCCAATATATAGTAAATTATTTTATAAAGAAAGTTTGAGGAGGAATTTGAGTTCTTTTAGAAAATTATTTTTCCGTTTAATCAGAAAGACAAGCTTTATGTGAATAGTTAAAGATCAGTTCGATCAACGTTGATCAAGATCTACTTGCGATGATTGTGTATGCTATGTAACCCTGTATGTATAGGTTTTTAAAACGGTGATTCCGGGGACGAAATCTTTATAAGGGAGGGTGAATGTAACAACCCAATAATTTCTACATAAATAAATAAGAAATTTTGCGTTTAATTTTTTTTATATATTAAGGATGAGGATTTGTACAAGATAATGAGTATATGTATTTATGTGGTAAATAAAAATATATTTATTGCATAAATGTTTACAAGTAAATTTATTTTGGAATTATTGATTATTAAAAAGTATATTCTTATAATAATTAAATTATGGTAGAAATGTTTTATTAATTATTTTCCATGAAAATATAAGCATATATTATTTAAATAATATATGAAGTTATTTTTTTTGAATAATTATAATAATTATTTTATTATATGAATTTTAGTACAAGTTATTAAGTGATTTATTTTACCTTAATTATTAAGTTTAAATATGAAGAATAAATCAGATATGGAATCCAAACCCTAATTTTGGATTATTGTCAAGGTATGAAAATAATAATATAATATTAATTATATTTTAATTTTTCAGTGCTATGAATATGTACTGTATTTCCGTATTGATAATGGTAAGTCAATTACGGTGTATTATGACCAAATCCTAGTAATAATGTTAAACCCTAATTTAAGATCCAAATTAGAGTGCAGGATTGTTTTATAAGTGTGTTATATAATTTATGTCGTGCATTAAATGTATTAATTAGGTGAACCCTAATTAAAATTCTAGAAACCCTAATTTTTATTTTTGAAAAACCCTAAGTGATTATAAAACCCTAATTTCTAAAATGAGAAACCCTAATTTGAAATTCAAATTAGAGTTCGAGATTGATTAGTGATTGTGTTAATGTGTTTAATTAACAAGTATTAGATTTTATTGTTAATTATGGAAAACCTAATTAGTAATTTAAAACCCTAAATATCTAGAACCCTAATTTGATAATTAGAAAACCTAATTATAATTTGGTAACCCTAATTACCAAAAGAATAAACCGTAATTACTAAATTAGCAAGGTTAATTATAAAATTATATGATCTAAACCCTAATGTTCATGTATAATGTGATTAGATAATTAATCATAATTAAAAAACCCTAATTTCAAAATTTTAGAAAACTAAAAGTTATTTAATTTTTATTTAATTTTATTTTTGTGCAAACTCTAATTGCTAAATCCAATTATTATTTTGTGCTAAACCTTAGGGTTAAACCCTAAAGGTTAAACCCTAAGGGTCAAACCCTAAGGGTTTGCCAAGTTCCATTTTGCCCTTAAAAATCCAAACCAAATGACCATTATACCCCTAGTTGCATTATTTTGCCTAACAAATAGGTTTTGACGTTTAGATGAGTTGGTGAACCACCCCATGTGCTCAAAATGACTGCAACAAGCAATATACATCAACCATTCCATGTATCTAGCTTACTTATATATAGATTGGAGAGAGAAATAATTCATTTGTTACTTACATTTTGCCCAACTCTCAGACTAAGCTCTCTCTCTCTCTCTAACCTCCGAAATATACAAGTATGTCAGTCCTAAATCAAAGTCCCACGATCAACCATAACATAGCATAAGCACAGAATCATCAATTTATCAAAGAAGGTATAAAACCCTAGCATAATTTCTGTCCATAGATTCTGTGTTAGATGTTAGTTTTTATTATTAAAATATGTTGGTTGTAGTCCATTTTGACGATCTGGGTTGCTAAATGTTGGATCCATAACATTTAGAAGCTCGGATTTGTGTTTTTCAAAAATCTGGAAAATTTGTTCTTGTTGGTCTGACAACGAATGTCAGACCTTATATCTCTGTGATCTGTTACGAATTTTGTGTTTTGAAACTTTGTAGTTGTAGTCGGATATGTTCTCTTGGATCTGGGCTTGGAATCAGGCTTAGATCGTATGTATATGGCAAGTTATGGAAGGTCAAACTGCGTTGACCGACCATGACTTGCAAGGTTTCTGGGTAACCCAGAAATTGGTTTTCAGCGCCTGACAGCATGTTTGAAAGCAAAGATATGTCAGATTATTGAAGCTTTGATGATGTTTTTATAACTGGATTTTAGACTATAATCTGGACTTTGAATCCTGACCTTTAGATCCCTTAAATACCCAACTTATAGAACGTAGTGAGTGGTCAAATCAGGCCACTCGGTCACAATTTCATTTTCTGGAATTTCCAGAATAGTGAAGAACACAAATTCTGACAGCCTTTGACCGGCTTGTATCTGCTTAATCTGTTGTTGTTATTGTTATGTTTTGTGATAGATCTACTCTTTGACATGTTGGCTAGACACTGCAGCTTATAGATCACAAAACGACCACAAGATCAACAAGTTGTGAAAGCCCAAAGTAGGCCTCACGAACTGTTCTTCATTTCTGGGAAACCCAGAAATGAAGAACAGGTCTGACAGCCATTTTAGAGGCTCAGATCTCTTGGGTTATGCAATATTTGGTTATGTTTGTTGTTGGATCTTGTAGTCCTACACTAGCACTACAAGCTCTGACTAACATCATGCCCAGAAACACAACACACACTAAGTTATAATTGGTCAAACCTGCCTTCTCGGTCACTGCCATGCATTTTCTAGGTTTGGCCAAGAACATGAAGAACACCTATAGCGACAGTTTTATCACTATAGGTGGCCTTTAGCGACAGACAGTAGATTATTTTCCAGAAATTAATTAATAAATAGAAAAAAAATAGTTTTTAATTATTAAAAATACAAAATAAATTATTAAAAATTATTTTAAATTTCGAAAAGTAGTTTTTAATTATTTTAAATATATTTCATAAATATTTAATATTTTTGAAATATTAAAAGTATTTAATTTATTTAATTATAATATTAAATAAATTATTTAAAAATGATTTTAATATTGGAAAAATTATTAAAAATTATATTATGATAGAAGAAAATATTTTAAGTTATTTTTAATGACTTTTAATATTTTGTGATAAATTTCATTAATAAATTGATATTAATGGTAATTAATTTATTTATTAAATGAATTAAATAAATTAATTAAAAATAATTTTATTATATTAAAAATTATTTTAAATAATAATAAGGTGTTTAAAAATATTTTAAGTTATAAAATATAACTTTTAATATTTAAAGATAAATTTCATTAATTAATTATTATTAATGATATTAAATTTATTTAATAATTTAGTTTAAAAATAATTTTAATATTATAAAAATTATTTTAAATGAAAATAAAGTGTTTAAAAATATTTTAAGTTATAAAATATAACTTTTAATATTTAAAGGATAATTTCATTAAAAAATTTATATTAATGATTATTAACTTATTATTAAAAATAGTAAATTTATTTAATAATTATATTAAATAAATAGTTTAAAAATGGTTTTATTAATTTTAAAATTATTTAAAAGGATATAAATGAATTAAAAATATTTTAAGTTATGAATAATGACTTTTAATATTTTGATAAATAAAACATTAATACTTTAATATTTAAGGTAATTATTCAGAAATGATTTTAAATGTTTTAAAAATCATTTAAGGGTAATATTAATACTTTAAAAATATTTGAGTTATTATAAATAACTTTAATATTTTGAAAATAATTTCATTAATAGTTTAATATTAATTAGATATTAATGATAATAGAATTATTTAGTATTTAAATAATTTAATAATGATTTCGAGGTTTAAAATTTCATGATAAATAATATTAAATGTTTAAAAATTATTATAAGTCATTTAAAAATAATATGACTGATATTAAGTTACAGTACAGAGTCTTAGACTCGATGATTACCCGATAAAGTTGGCGGTACACCGATATGTTTCAGAAATTGATCTGGACTTAGATAATGTGATTAGATAAGTGATTATTTGTGATTCAATGGTTGTTAAACCTATGTGCCAATGTGATTAGGGAATGTGATGACTGCAATAAGCAGTATTATATGATATGATATGTTATTCTAATCAGAAAAATGATCTATTTAATGATAGAGCTTGATAGAAAAGATAAATCTAAGTTGTGTAAGCAGCAGACAAGGCAAGTATCTTACCTTTGCATTTCCTTTATGCAATGGATATGAGTTTTCAGAATTATATTATTATTATTATGCTATATTATTAAATCTATTGTGATATATTCTATATCCCCGATCATTGTTTATCAATATGTTAGTATATGGTAATTCAGATATATATTCTGTTCGTTAATTTTTAAATATGGTTATACGAGTGACCCCACTTGGATAATCATTGTATTTATCACATGTTGATATATATATATATATATATATATATATATATATATATATATATATATAAGCCGTCTAAGCTACTTGATCAGCTAGACACAAAGTTTGTCAACTGATCCTCATTTATAGTCAGTACGTAGTCTCAAAAATTCGAAATCGAAATGATATGTTGTTTATTATTGGTTCAGTTTACTTTACAACTGTTGATTCGTTGTAGAAGTATCGTTCAAAGAAAATATTTAATTCGTTCAGCTAACTATTATTGTTGTTATTACTTGCTGGGCACTCAAATGCTCATCCTTGCTTAAATTTAAATATTTTCAGCTAAAGGTGAACAACCTAGAGGCTCTTCTAAGAACAAAGGGAAAGGGAAGGTCGCTGAATGAATGATAAGGCTATCTTTTGTAATAAATAGACTTTATTAGGGTAATGATGATATATATTAATGAAACGAATGTTTGAAGGTTTCGTACTTGGGATTGAAAACTCTGATAATATGTAAATTAAATTTGATAATCTATATTATTGTTATTATTATTAATATTATTCCGCTCATAGAAATGGTATCGTGAAGCACTGAGTTCGGATTTCAAGTACCTGAATTTGGGGGCGTCACATACATTTAGTGATGTGCTATATATTTTAGCAAGAGGAATGATAAGGATAAAAACTTTTTTACTTATGTGAAGTATGCATGTGATTGAATAAATATATATATTAAGTATATTTATTTATTTATTATATAAAAAAATTTAAATAGAAAGTTACATAACCTAATTATAAATTAAGTATTAGAATTAAATAACTTAAATGGTTATCTTTATTGAGTGGTCCTAGTATTTAACTATATACTAGTGACCTAATCTATGAGATTTGTGGATCGTATCTCCACCTACTAAATCAATTTGTGTGAATATGTAGTAAATGGATATGAATATTATGTGTTTGTTTTTATTTGTTTATTATATAAACAAATAAAAGAAACTAAGGTAATCTAATTATATATTATGAATGAAAAATTGAATAACGTAAGGGTTATGGTATGAGAGAATAATAGTATTTAAAATATACTAGTTCTAAGGGATTTATTTTATACATCTCAATTAATTAATTTTATAACATAATTATAGCAAGTCTAATTTGGTTAAGAAATTAAGTGTACATGAGTATGTGTTTAAATTACAAATGAGTGAATGAAAATCCTAATTAAATGATTAGGGTAGTATAAAATTAAAAGTATGGAACTATGTTATTTTTCTTGGCCCTAAATAATTTAATTTAAAGCCCAATAATTAGCCCACTTGTTAAGGGGTATGTTAGTCATTTGTTAATCAAAATAAAGCATTAGAATTAAAACACTAATGGGCTAAAAGAAGAGGAGTTGGGCGGCACATTAGGAAGGAAAAGGAAAAGAAGTGCATGAATAAAATGATTTAATTTACCTACTCTTACCTACTCCCTCTTATGTGTCAAATTTCTAATTAAACCAACACTTTAGCCAAATGTGCAAGCAAGAGGCGGAGTGCAAGCATCATGAGTAAGAGATAGATTAAGTTGGGGAAATGTATCTTAGATATACATATGGTATACATATTTACCAATAATGATTGCACATCTCTCTAGTAAAAATCAATTCTCTTTCTCTTTTATTTCATTTTCCTAAAGCTATCAAAAGTAAACTAGAGAGAGGATTTTCGATAGCCATAGAGTAGAGAAGGGAGAGAGTTTTTGCAAGTTTCCAAGCTCCATGAGCAAATCTAAGAAGGAAGAGAAAGAAGATCAAGTAAATGTATACCCTAAACTAGATTATGTAATTTTATTTTGATTATTCTCAATCAAAACTTGGATTTATTTTCTTGAACTTCAAAAATCTAGATCTATAGGATCTAGAGTGTGTTATGTGTGGATCTATCCATTTTGTGTGTTAAAAGTTAGATCTAAAGTATGAAATGGAAAAAAAGGTTTTTTAAAATGTAGAAAATCCTAATTTTCTTAGCCTTAACGGTATTTAATCTTGTGTTTGATGATTGTTTGATGAAATAGATCATGTATTATGGTAGATTCATGGGTATATAAAGTATTAGTAAGTGTTATGATGAGTTATGTTGGTTGTTATGTGAAAACATAGAAGTTTTCTTAGAAATCACAAAGTGTTGAAAATCAAATTTTTGTGAAAACGAAACATGAAATTCAAACGACCATATCTCCTATTATATTTCGAATTTTTGAGTGTGGTCAAGTCCTAGAGTTAGATCTATAAGTTTTCTAACATTTCTAAGTGGAATCACTAAAAAAGGAGTTGTAAATTTTTGTATGGACTGTTTTTGGCAAAGTAGACAAAAACTGTAAAATGACAAAAATATACTGTCCAAAACTTTCCAAGGACAGTTTCGGTAACTTAATTAATGAAAAAAATTCCGGCCTTTTGGGACATGAAAATATATGATATAAAGTAGCTCCTGTCCAAAAATGAGTTCATTCCGACTTAAATTGACCAAGTTATGGTTATTTCAATTTTTAGGATTTTCTGACGAAAACGGCTATAACCAGAGTTCTATAACTCCGATGGCCAAGAAATTTAAACTAGAGGTTCACGTTAACACGTGTAAGATTATTTCAAGAGATGGGAATTTCTGGAGTTGAGCATGATAGGGCTAATTTCTTAAGCTACGAACTAAAAATAATTTTTGAAAAATACCAAAGGGAGTTGAAAAAATTACAGAAAAATTATTTTTGTGTATGAAATATATGTATGTATGCTTGGGCAAAGGATAAAAAAAATAAGTTGATTTGGTATTTTTGTGAAAAAATTTAATAAATCCAGCTTGCTGGATTGAAAAATTAATGAATCCAGGCTTGTTGGATTGAACATCAGTTGAATCCAATTTTTTGGATTGAAGATTTATGAATTCAGGCTTACTGGATTAGATGTCAGTTGAATCCAGGCTTGCTGGATTGGCTATCTGATTGCTAGAATTGGAATCCAGTTTGCTGGATTGCAATCTGGTTGCTGGATTTAGAATCCAGTTTGCTGGATTGCAATTTTGTTTGCTAGATTGCAATCTGGGTTGCTGGATTGGTATGTTTAGATAATCCAGGTTGCTGGATTAGTATTTGAATAATTAGATTTTAAAGAATAACTTATAATATTGGGACATGTATTTCATTAATATTTGAAATTAATTAAATATTAATGATAATGGAATTATGTGGTATTTAAATCATTTAAAAATGATATTAATGATTGAAAAGTCATTATAAATGATAATAATTACTTGAAAATTATTATGAGTTTCTGAAAAGTGTTATGAATGATAAATAAACTATCTTAAATGATAGTGAAGCGTTTACGTAGAGTTTTATTGAAAATAAACTCGATAATTATCTGATAAGGCAGTCGGGACGTCGAAATAGTACCGAACTCAAATCATACTAAAATAGTTTGACTTGATATCGGGTCTTCTGTGTTTTAGTGACTGTTAGGGATATGTGATAAGTGTTTAAGTTGTATAATGACTGTAATTAATAGTAGTATATGTGATGATATTATTCTAATTGAGAGATTGATATTATCAATATTAGGTCTTTCAGATGAAGCTAAAATAGATTGTGTAACAGTAATCGACGGTTAAGGTAAGTTCTCGAACTATACTTTTAATTAAGCAAGTTCTATAACTTTAACTCGAGTTGTTATTGTAAAGCATGTTCGTGGATAATCATTGTTATTTATACCATATATATGAATTATTGATTCGCACGTTGTGCATGTTGCATATGTTCATCAGGTATGAAAGGCTGATCACCTTCATTACCATTTGGTTCTATTAAATTTGTTCATGTTTATTTTTGGACATTCATCATTATTGTCTCGGTCATTCGGATATGGAAATTGATTCATGTTCTTTCACAATTATTATATTATTCAAAGTTTGTCAGCTTTTATTCTTTTCAATCATGATATATCTTTCTTTGAACTTAAACTTGTTGGTCAAACTTGTTGCTCACCCTTGTTATATCATGATAAATATTTCAGATTAAGATGAAAACTTTAGATACAGGCAAAAGCAAAGACAAGTTCCAGGAATGGATTATTGTACAGTTAAAATTGTAATAGTATTGAAGGCAAATAACATTGTAAGTCATGTAAGTATATGAATATGTGTATTAAGTTAAGGTCATCGACCTTGGGAGTTATGTGTAAAGGTTATTGTATAAACAATTTATATTTATATCTTCCGCAATAGTTATAGAATTGATGTACCAAGTTTGTGGTGATTAGTACCCGGATTTGGGGACGCTACAGAAAGTAGTATGAACACAAGCTAATCATATTTTATATAATGTAACATATACTTTGTAATCTTAATCATTTATTAATAAAAGAATTCATTTATTAAAGGCATTTTAGTTTATCTACATGGTGCTGTTATTTTATATATGATAAAACCATAGTATTAAGCAACGCTTTTAGAATCATGATGATGATCATACTAAAAAGATCTAAATTCTTAGATAGCTTAAAACTAAAATTGTTCCCAATCGTTGGATTACTAAAAAGGGGATTAGTGAATCCGAATAGATTGGTACATACTTTGTTTTCTCTTAGGAAGAGGATGATTGATCTCATAACCATTTGTGTGAAGACACTAAAGCAAGTATGTAGATATTTATTAGATAATAAGTTCACTGAACATGGCTCGCTACAGGAATACCTAATGGAGTTTTACTTGTCTTTCAATAGGAATTTGTCTACTGATAGTAGTACAAGTGATCCTTAGACTTGAGATCATCATAGTATCTTGTGTATGATAAGTTATACTTTGAGATATCGCTTAAGACGTTTAGAAAATATCAAAGGGTATGTTTGGGTATAATAATTTGTACTTGGAGATAATGAATGGTCAACAAAGAATCTACCGCTTCTAGTAAAAGGAGAGAATGTCCTATATGATTCGATAAATGGCAACTCGAGAATCTTTGGGTAAGGTAGAAATGAAATTAGAAAGGAGTTTCTAATTTCTCCTTTCTAATTTGTATTATTTAGAGTTGTGCATTTGAGAATTGAAAAACATATAATTAGATAAGATAAGACTTAACAGTAATTCGATATCTTATATTTAATTGGGATATTATATGGTAGAAGATTTGAATTATACGGTAACTATTCACTGAAAGATTTTTTATGATTAATGTTAAAATTTATCTTATCTAGAAATTCGTTGATCGCTCAGCGGGCTTATCATTATTGTAGAATAAATGTTATTTATTTAAATAAATTAAATAGTTTAATTTATTTATTTAAATAAGATTAGAATTGTTCTAATTGATTTATTCACAACCGATTTAATATGGAGAACCTAAAAGGTCACACCATAAAAGGAAAATATATATTTAAGAAGTAAATGGCATAATCGTAATAATAAGTTAAGTATATTTAATTTAATATATGGTGATAGAATAAATTAATTAGCTTAATATTTATTATTTAATATTTTTAAAATATTAAATATAAATTAATAAGAAGAGTCTTATTATTATTAAAATTATTATTATTTAGTTCCTAAAAGAGTTTAGGAATTAATTAATAAAAGTACTCTCATAATTCCTAATTGAATTAGGAACACAATTAATTAAAAGAGATTAATTAATTAAAATAAAATCATATTCCTAAATAGTTTAGGAGGGTTGCCTACAGATAAATAAGAGGAGTCTTATTATGGTTTAGGGTTACACAATCTCCTAAGAATTGGAAGAGTAATTATATTTTCTATAGAGATAGAAACTAGGGTTTTGCCAACACCCATCTTCCTGAATAGATATTAGTCCTTGGTGGATCACTTCTAAAGGACAAACACTTGGGTGACTAACATTAATCTAAAGAATGAATCTCATCGGTGGAATTCAAGGAGAACGTGAAGGAATTGGAGGTGAACTCATATCTGAGGAAGCACAGTTCTACGAAGGTATGATTCTATATCTCCGTCTCTTTTGTTTAATTGATAATCGTGCACACGATAAGATCATGGTGATGGTTATCATTGTGGCCTTGTTATTCGAATAAGTAAGCCCTTGGGAATTGTCTTTACACTCGGCGCCCTAAAGCCAACTAGTTTGGGAGTCGTTGGTCGAAAGTTCGTTACATGGGTAACTTTGAAAGCCTAATAAAGATTAACATTGCACAGTCAAGAATAAATGCAGGTAGGAAGAATAATTGGGCAAAAGATAAAACGTGTTCCCTTGTAAACTGAATGTTGTTACCCTTGCTGATATTATTACTTTAATATGTTCTTAATGATTTATAATTTTGAATACCTAGGTGTTCAATTTTTTTATGTTTGTAATATCCATGAACATGTAATAAATTACATACATAGAGTGGAAGCATTCAAAAATTAGAGTTTAAAATTTTACATACCCGGATTATTCTTTATGCACAATTATTAATTAGATGAAAAGAGACGGAGATCAGATTCATACCCTTGTATAAACTAGTTTCCTCATGTACGAGTTCACCTTCAATTCCTTTTCACGTTCAACTTGAATCCATCGGGTTTGATTCCTTCCTTTTATCAATGTTAGTCACCAAAGTGTTTGGCCTCTAGAGGTGATCCGCCAAGGAAAAATAATTATTCAAGAAGATGGGTGTTTGGCAAAACTCTAATTCTCTTGGAATTGTCATTAACCCTTTATCAAAATAAGACTCCTCTTATTTATAGATGTAGGCAACTCTCTTAAAATATTTAGGAATAGGGTTTTATTTTAATTAATTAAATTTTTTTAATTAATTAGGCTTCCTAAACTTATTAGGAATAATTAATTAAACTCTTTTAATTAATTAGCCTCCTAATCTTATTAAGAATATATGAGAGTACATTTTATTACTTAATTACCAAAATCCTTTAGAAATTAAATAATAATAATAATAATAATAATAATAATAATAATAATAATAATAATAATAATAATAATAATAATATTCCTCTTATTAGTTTATATTTAATATTTTCAAAATATTAAATAATAAATATTAAGCTATTTAATTTATTTTATCACTATTGATTAAATTAAATACACTTAATTTATTATTACGATAATGTCATTTACTTCTTAAATAAATATTTTTTTTCTTTCATGGTGTGACCCTTTAGGTTTTCCTTATTAAACAGGTTGTGAATAAATCAATTAGAACAATTCTAATTTTATTTAAATAAATAACATTTATTATACAATAAGGATAAGCCTCCTTAGCGATCAACGACTATCCAGATAATATAAATTTTAACATTAATCATAAAAGAACTCTTGAGTAAATAGTTACCATACAATTCAATCCTTACACCATACAATGTCCCAATTAAATATAAGATATGGAATTACTGTCAAGTCTTATTTTATTTAATTATGTGTATTTTGATTCTTAAATGCACAACTCCAAATAATGCAAATTATAAATTCCTTTCTAATTTCATTTTGTATTGGCCAATGACTACTAGGTTGTCATTTATCGAATCACATAGGACATTCTCTTCTTTTACTAGAAGTGGTAGATTCTTTATTGATCATTCATTATCTTCATGTACAATTTATTACACCCAAACATACCCTTTGATATACCCTAAGGGTCTTAAGGGACATATCAAAGTATAACTCATCATACACAGGATACTATGATGATCTCAAGACTAAGGATCACTTGTACTACTATTACTACAGAAATTCCTATTAACAAAAAAGTAAAACTCCATTAGGTATTCTTTAGCTAGCCACATTTAGTGAACTTATTCTCCAATAAACACCTACATACTTGCTTTAGTGTCTCCACACAAATGATCATGAGATCAATCATTCTCGTCTAATAAGCAAGCAATGTATGTACCAATCTATCCGGATTCATTAATCCTCTTTTTAGTAATTCAACGATTGGGAACAATTTTAGTTTGTGAGCTATCTAAGAATTTAGATCTCATTAGCATGATCTTCATCATTATTCTAAAAGCATTACTCAAAAATATGGGTTTATCACATATTATATGTGACACCCCCAAATTTGGGTACTTCATTCCGACAAGATTTGGTGTTCACTTTCCATTAATTTATTTCTAACTACCTAAATATAATAAAATTTGAATAATAAAACTTCTCATTAAAGGGTTACATCATTAAATCCAATAAAATCCCAGGTTATCTAACCTTAAACATTCATCAAACGCAGAAAAATAAATAATTACATCACAATAGTTAATACAAAGTCTGACAACATAAAATTTAATAATTACACTTGTTCATTTTTCCTTTCCCTTTACTAGTGGTTGGTTCATCAACCTTCTCAACTTTATCTGCAATGGTTATATATGCAAGAGTGAGCAAAACAAATGCTCACTTGAAATAACAAATGAATAATAACAACATAATAACTGGCAATGAATAGGCTCAATAGAACTGAATAATATTCTCTATCACTGATAATCAAGAACTGAAATCAGAATTTGAAATATATTTGAGGGTCACAAGACCATGAACTATGTCCAAGGTTATAAGTATTCTTTCAACTTAAACCTAAATAGTCATAAGACTGTAGGGACTCCCCGTACTTAGTGACCAGCTCTTCGTACCATGTATTGTGCACAAACATCTAAACGCTTACGTATAATAAATTCTCTATAATAGGGTTGTTCATCTCAGTTTTAACATATGAGTTCGCACCAAAGGATGTTTGGTTTGGATAAGTTTCAAGAGAAATTTAGGGTTCAATGAACATTAACTAAGGATTAGTTGAATCAAAACTTAGTAATGTTTCAAGGGTTTGACAACAATATGTTATGGAATAGTTAGGAGCTACAATCGAATAAACATAATACATCAAAGTCATGCTTTAGGAATAAACTTAAAAGCATTGAAAGATATACTAAACCTTGCTTGAACAATAATAATAAGCTAATGTTACATTCTTTTTCGATAAAAAAAAAGAATTAGAAACTTGTTCAATGTAATAGTAGGTTTAGGAATAGGAACTTGTTCAATAAAGATACAACTTGAATAATCGTACTTGATTCATGGTAATAAACTTGCATAACAATGATAAACGATATAAGATAAGAATCTTGCTTTATATAAAGAAATAAGGTTTAGGGAACTTGCATAATCATAATCATGATAAAGATAAATACTTGCTCGATAACAAAAGGTAAATAGAGTTATGAAACTTGCATTCATTATAAAGAGAATGAAGTTAGGAAACTTGCTCAATTGTAAACAAGATAGGGTAAACTCAAATAGAGGTTAGAGTTCAGAAACTTGCCTCGTGCGTAAGCTATTAAATTACAACTCACGATCACCTACACATATCATATGTATTACAACATCTATTAATTATACTAACATCAACTTTATAGGTTCAATTCACCATCTTAGTTAAGTTATATCCTTTAACTTAAGGTCTAACCATATTGATCAACCACATAACACGAATCTAAAAACTCACGTACATATAACGTAAAACTATAGTATTCAATTCTCATCTCTAACTCTTACAAACGTCGAGTTTCAATCGTTATATAACTTGTTAAATAATAACTTAAAATCTTCATAATTGGTATTACAATGCATCTACAATCTATTATAACATCATATAATATGATTAACATCCTTTTTATGTTCACAAAATTAAGTTATGATTGCATGCTATGGACTAAAATAAAAAAATAAACAAAATAGTTTCTGTCAAGGGTTGGCGCGGCCGTGCCACTTTAAGCTTTGGCACCAGCGCGGCCGCGCTGGTGCGAAATCCTGGAATCTGCAGTTCGCGATGCACATAGCAGAAAGCCAATTTGGCTTACAAGCAACTTTCTAACAACCAATTTTCACACATATAAGTTACATAAACTTCACAGAAACATAATTTAAGATTTCTAACATGTTAACTATATAACAACCTAAACATCCAAAATTCTAACATTTAATTTCACTATTTTTATTATTTCTTCTTCTTTTGACATTCATAGCGAAATTCATCACTGTGAATTCGTTTTTCAACCAAAACAACTAATTTAACTCATAATGTTTTCGTTTCCACATGTATTTTCACAATCTACAACCAATTTACAGTTTAATACATGAATTAAACATCAATTTTAATTCTAAAATAAGTCATATCATATAGATATATCACTGTAATTCAATTCTTTAATACTAAACTTATTTTCATTAAATTGATTACTCAAACTCATGAATGAATGATATAAAACAGTTTATAATCATCTATTAACACATAAAAAACTCATGATTTCCACAATTATTCACAAAATATCAATTACAGAGAACTTTTGATAAAATAAAAACAAAACCTTAAAATAAGAATTATACCTTCAATTTGCTTGTTTAACCAACAAGAATGCTTAGCTAGCTTCTTTTCAAACTCCTCCCTTCAAATTCACAAGTTTCTCTCTTTTTCTTTCACTCTTTTCTTTCTTCTTTCTCTTCTTTTCTTTCTCTGCTCTTTCCTAGCCTCTCTTTTCTAACTTAGCATAAGAGCAAAATACAAACTGATATAATATTAACGTATATAACTGATAATACATAACTCCCCTCTTTAAATATATGTCAGTTATATTTAATTTTTATTTATTAATTTTTTTTAAAGTCATAAGGCCTTGTTTGGTAAAACAAGTTTAAAATAAGAATTTCAAAAGCTCTAAGGCTTTGTTTGGTAAAACTAAGTTAAAACTCTTTCAATTTATTTTTATAACTCATTTATAATATAGTTTATTGTCCCACTTTATTTAATTAAATTTCCATATTCAAATTTAATTAAGTTAAAGCTAATAACAACTTATCAAATCAATTTGCTACACAACCCAATTACCACAAATTATAATTTTCATTATAATTTTATTTAATAAATTAATACATCACTTAAATTACTAAATTAAATTAAAACAACTTTATAATAACTCATTCAATCCTTATCAACTCTCTAATTTAATTATTAAATTAAATTAGAATATTACCTCATAATAATTAATTCATCACTCTTTTATTTTAATTAACTTCAAAATACCAAATTACCAATTATCAACTTAATTAACACAGCACTTTAATTAAGTTACTTCCCACAACTCATGAATTATTTATTTAACTAATAAATAATTAAATTAAACAAATATTTATTTAATAACAAATACATCAACTAAAATATTTATTTAATTCAATAAATATTTGAAATTATAATTAAAATTCTGGATTGTTACATTATAAAATAGCACCATTTAGATAAATTAAAAGCTTTTAATTAAATAATTCTTTTATTAATAAATGAATAAAGTTGTTACAAAATATATGTTTTATCATCAAACATGATTGGCTTGTGTGCATACTAATTTTAATCTCTCACTTGCACTAAAGTTAATCACCATGGTATCTCATACCCTTCTTCTCTAAGTGGTGATCATCCTGCTGTTGGATAAGTTAATGGATATGTAATGTTGTTCTTGAGAGTCCACTATCTCTATAGTGACTTCTCCTCTTTCAATGATTCTCTAATCAAATGAAAGTGTCGCAACACTTGTTTAGATCCAAGATGAGACTTAGGAACTATTCCTAATTTTGTAATAAACTTTTCATCCAAATAATCAACTTGTAACTTCATTTACAGCTATATACTTTGTCTTTATCACTAAACTAGTAACTCTTTTCTATTTAGAATTTTTCCAATTCAATACACCACCATTCAAGGTAACGTTTTACCCTAAAGTGGATTTCCTGTCATCTTGGTCAGTCTGAAAAACTGGAGTCTGTTAAGTCCTCTAGTTTTAATTCAGACCCACCATGAATTATGATCATATCTTTAATGCCAGTTAAGTACTTTAAGATTTTTTCACTGTCTTACAGTGATCTTCTCCAGAATATGACCGATCAACATCAGGTCTCATACATTTCATTTCATACATGATAGTTACTCATGCGATCTCTCTTTTCAGGAGTTTATGGGGACTATTAAGAGAGATACACTCCATGACTCATCATCATGAGACCTCTCTTGGAGTTTGTTATACTAAATGCCTTTAGCATTGAATGAATATATGTTCCTTGGGTTAAGCCGAGTATCCTTTCAAATCAACCTATATAAATTTGTATTCCCAATTAAGATACTCTTCCTAAATCATTCATGGAGAAATGTTTAAATAACTTTATCTTTACTAATTGTAGCATTGGTATGTCATTTCTTATCCGTAGTATATCAACATATAATACTAGGAATGGCACAGCGCTCCCGCTGACCCTTTTCTACACACTAGGTTCATTCTCGTTTTTGATAAAATCAAACTCTTTTAATTATCTCATCAAGACGAATGTTCCATTTTTTAGAAGCTTTCTTCAATCCATAAAATGGATTGTTGTAGCTCATATACATGATTTGCTTCAACCATTGAAACAAATCCATCTAGCTATATCATACATACATTCTCCTTTAATAATTTATATTTGAGGAAGGCGTCTCCACGTCCATTTGCCAGATTTAGTAATAATAAGCTGCAATCGCAAGTAAAATCCAAATGGACTCAAGCATTACTACCAGTAATAAGGTTTTATCATAGTCAACTCTTTAATTTTATTTAAAACCTTTTCAAGCCAGTCTGGTCTTATAAGTCTCTACCTTGCCATTTTCTCCCAAGATCCATTTTTGAATTTCATGTCATCTATCATTTCTCTGAGTATCTACAACTCTTAGTCTCATCATATGTAACTGGATTATCATCTTCTATGATGCATACCTCATCATCGTCATTCATAATGAATTCATACCTCCTAGGTATCTTCGGTACTATTCCATATTTACGATTCGATTGTGGTACAATAGTTTTAGCTACAGGTTCCTCTTATTTGACTTATAGTGCTTTGTGGTTCTTGAACTCTTTAAGATCTATTATCCTCCCACTAGCCCCTTCAATGATAAATACTTTATTTTAGAAGGCAGCGTGTTTCACAACAAACACCTTTTACTAAGTAGGATGTCCCACAAATCTGCACTTGTCAAATCTCATATAAGCTAGACAACCCCTTATCTTAACATATTTAAGATTAGGAATCCTCCCTATCCATAACTCTTATGGAGCCTTGGGGCCAGATTTTGAGATTACCTTTTCCGTAGATATGTAGCCATTTCTAGTGTATGACCCCAAAAGGAAACTGAAATATCGGTAAAATCATTATGGACCGCACCATGTCTAACAAGGTACGATTTTTTCTTTCAGATACATCAATCAATTATTACGTATCAGGAGGCGTCCATTGTGAAAAAACCTTTTAAGATGATCTAGAAACTAATTTCACAAGTATTTCTTCCTCGATCCGATCGAAGAATCCTAATACTTTGCCAATTAGTTTCACTTTTGAATTCTTTGAACATTTCAAATGATTTAGACTTGTATTTCATCAAATACACATATTCAACTCTTTGAATGATCATCTCATTTTCTTATACTAGTTTGTTCAATTTATAAAATAATTTTCATGTAAGTCAAGTACACAAAGTCCATTAAGTAATATTCCAGTTCTATACAAAACATTATTATTATAAATAGAACAATAATTGTTCTTAAATATAATACCAAGAACTTTTATTGTCCAACAATAAAATAAAAATAATATTTCTAACGAGAACTAGAATATAATAACAATTTATTAACTTAATAGACTTGCTCGTAAGCAATGCTAAAATATAAGTTCCTATGGCTAATGCAGCAACCTTTGCTTCGTTTTCCACACATGAGATTACTTATACTTTGTTTAGCTTTCTACTTCTGTTTAGTCCCTTTATAAATCTGTATTTATGAGAACCACAACCGGTATCCAATACCCAAGTAGAAACTTAACTTCTCGAAAGATTTATTTTAATCATGAACAAAACTGCATTTGTAACCAAAACTTCACTAAGCTTCTTCTGATTAGCCTCTACAAGATGTTTCTCGCAGTTTCTTTCTAGTATCCTGACTTATTGTAGTGGAACCAAACTCCTTTGATAGTCGTATCAGTTTTTGTTCTTATTATCCTTTGTTTTTGCCTTTTTATTTACCTTCTTAGAATCGTTCTTCTTTTCAGAAGATCATTTGGCCCCTACCAATAAGACTTAGTCTTTCATAGTTGGAAAGTGACTCTCAATATTTTTTAACATATTAAGCAAATCAGTGAGGCTGATATCTAGCTTGTTCATATGAAAAATTCACAATAATTGTGAGAAGGAGTTCGGGAGTGACTACAAGGTTAAATCTTGGCTCAACTCTCCATCTATGATAATACTTGTTGTCATAATTGTTTAATCAAATTAATCATGTTAAGAACTTTTGTCTGTAATGTAGTTTCATCGGTAATTCTAGATCGGAAGAACTCCTTAAATATCTGATATCTATCAGTCTCACTTTTCTCACCATCAATTACTTGATGTGCAGGAGTATAGTAGGAGCATCCATAGTTTAATGCTGACGCTGAAGCTCGTTACTCATGGATGGAGCATGGTGCATTGAGCCAACTGTGCATCATCTTGCCACTTTTTAAAAGTAGCAATCTCTTACTCAGAGGCATTATCTGCAACCATTGTAGGGATAGGCATATTAAAGACATAAGATAACTTTTCAGCCGTGAGAACTATTTTCAAATTCCTTAACCAATCCTTTTAATTCAGTCCGGTTAATTAGTATCTAAAATGCTTCGCGGTGATAGTGAATTAGATATTGTAAAATTCTATAAATGAATTTATAATTAACATCATTTTAGCATACATTCTTTTATTAATTATCAAAATAAATTAGGTCTTATTTTAAATTGGTATCTCCCACTATTTTTTTCAAACTATATTACCCTCACTTATATAGTTCGGTAAAATCTAATCAAAGATTTGCTAGTGATAATAAGGATCTCATTTCAAATGTATATAGCATTGTGTGTGCATAATAAACTATATATAAATAAATAGGTAGACAACTCTTGTCAATTACATCAACATGTAAATCCATTTATTTTGCATCTTAGATCATAATGGTTAAGTGTGTGCACATCCGAACGAAAATAATCCAAGTTAAGTCTAACCTAGCACTCCATATATTCAAATGAAGAACAATATCCTTGTGGTGACACAACAAAACAGCATCGTTCAATCTATTTATAAGCATCAAATGTGATAAAATAACATCTCAAAAAAATAAGATAAGTCTTATGGTGATACAACAAACTTATAATGATTAATTGATACTCTATTAATTTTTATCATGCTAGAAGGCGACGTTCGATATTCCAAATATCTTTGAACGCTTAGGACTTAATATAAAATCTTTGAGGAGTTTGTTATTAATTGTCTCATCTTGTTTAGCACGCATGCACACACACACACACACACACACACACACACACACACACACACACACACATATATATATATATAGTATAATTATGCACATATAAAATACAATATTTTACCCGGATTGATTATTAACTTTATTCTAGTTTGGTTCACTAGAGCCATCATAGTGAACCAAAAGGTCAAACCTAGAGTGCAAGAACTGAAATTTAAATATAACTATTCCATTTAAATATGGGCTCTATTACAAACGAGTATTCATGCGCTCCTTGCTCCTTTATCTCCGGTTCTTCAAGATAATTCTAACTAATCCAATTACAAAACTATTTACAATAAATAGAAACCTTGATCAGCAGTCAAGGGAAAATAAGTAGGAGGGAGATAGAATTTACATCAAGAAAAACTAAAGAAGACGAGGTACGCAGATCTCATTTAATAAAAGTCATACAATCATGCATCCAACTAAAATAAAATCCAATCACATTGGTCAATAGTCCATAATCAATCCCATTTATTATTGTAGACACTCGAAATTTTTCTGCATACCTATTACTAACATTGCAGGAAGGGCAAAATCATCTTTCAGAGATAACCCTGGAAGAAAGCTCAGTTCAATCCCGGAGATAACCCTAGGATACTCAGTATTACCATCTCAGAGATAACCTCGAGACATCCAGCTCAGACCCGGATACCATCGAAAATTTCAACCTCAACCCCGAAAACAACACTGGGAGTTTCAGTTTCAACCTCGGAGATAACCCCGAGGACTGCAGTTCAGATACCAGAAATCACACCCGAGAAGACCGTGTCATCTTGGAGATAACCCCGAGATACTACGTCTCAGTCCCGAAAACAACACCGGGAAAGACATTGTCAACCTCGGAGATAACCCCGAGGCATGTATTTACAGTTTCGGAGATAACCCCAGAAATGTTTGTTTCAAACCCATGCAAACAGCTTCAGAACACTCGACAAAAGCCCCGAGGCACTCATTCCACAAAGCCCGGAGATAATCCCGGGAAGTCAGGCATATCTCAGAAATAACCCTGAGGATGGTCAACACCTGCAGCAGTCCAATCTCAGCGATAACCCTGAGCAACGACCGCTAAAACAGCTCAAACTGGAGATAACCCCGGTGAAGGGCAGGACCATTATTTTGCCATCTCAATGCCACATCACGCCGTCTCAACAACAACATACATACATTTTACACAGCAATTTCCTACAAGAACTAAGGAGCGCCAATCCCGAGTGACTACTGCACAAGACAGCACACCGGATAGAATTTGAAGCTTGAAGATAGAGGGTATGGTCCCATCTTCCTGACTTCGTACAACCTCTAATCCCATGTCATTGTGTAGCTCTCGACAACAGCATACCGAAAAAGGTCTTATACACCTCGATCGGATGCCCGAAATAAAGTTCTAAAAGTTCGAGCAGATATCACGTTGCATGCGTGCACGTACTTCGAGACGGCGAGACCCGCGAAACTCAGGGCACCCCGGGCAGAGGAAGCCCTGTCCAATTTGCATCTGTAAACACTATAAACTGAGTGTTATCTCATTTCAAACACTTGTGAGCTTATATATTGCTATTTTTTTACCGACGGGAGACGAGTGTTCATCCCTTTCAAGTTATTGAAATATTCTTTGGCAGTCCACTGTAAGCCATCTTACATACTTTAAAGCCTTTCTCCTCATCTTTGCACACACCGGTTTTCACGTTGAGAGTCGCGTTGCGTGTATTTGCCCAGACTTCGGTCCGTAGCTTTTATTCCTTTTGTATATATATATATATATATATATATATATATATATATATATATATATATATAAACTGTTGTCGAACTTTGTTCGATGAGCCTGAATTTATATCCGGAGCGTTTACTTGCTTTTATATATATATACTTATATATATAAATTGTTGTCGAACTCTGTTCGATGAGCCTGGATTTTACATCCGGTGCATTTATTGCTTATATATATATATATATATATATATATATATATATATATATATATATATATATATATATATATATATATGTAAGACCCCAACTTATTAATGAATAAAATCAAATTTTCTCTAAATATTATTGTGAATAATAAGGGGTTAATTTGATATAATACTTTGGTTATGGGTGAAATGTGCAAATTTTGCAAAATAAGCAAGTGGTTATAAAATATTTATTTTTGGTCGGTGAATATTCGGTTGGTCGTGGAATATTCTTACTGTCGCGGAATATTCGTACGACGACGCAGCCTTGTGTGGGCCCCATAACGGAAAGCGATTGGATGAAGAAAACGACAAGTATAAGTTGTTTATAAATAACGGCGTAGTTGTTACCGTTAATACTGTTAGAATATCCGGTGGTTAAAATACAGTAGCACACGGTATTGCACCAACTATTGATTCTTACGTAAGAAGGCACTACTCAATAATTGTTACAGTAGTTATTGTTCAATATTTTATTTTATTGATTCAATAATTGTTGCATTGATATTTTATATTATTGTTGTTTCAATAATTGTTGCTGCACAGTATTTTCCATTATCAGATCAATAATTCATATTATTTGAATAATATTATTATATAACATTATTGGCAATGTCTAGAAAGTTCTGTCTAAGGAGAGGTTTGGTCATCTAATTGCGCGCCAGTAAGGAGAAATCCTTATTGGAAAGCCCCCTCTTTCCTGGGAACGGCCTGGTTGTCATAAATGTGATTCTATAATATTATTTGTGAATAATTAATTATTGATTCATATGATAAGGAAATATTTATTTTATGTGGATATAAATGAGGGATATATTTTTGTGGTTAAAAATGAAGGAGTTAATGTTGAGGTGTTTTATCAGTATTTTTATCGGAATGGAGGTATTAAAAATCAAATCAGGGTTTTTGAGAAATATTGCGGGTGTTATAATTTTTAATCCGACCGTTGGATCGTGGTAATTTTTGGATATGTTATACATATATAAGTTGAGTATATGTCCACAAATTTTGAACCGTTAAAAATGAACGTATGATTTATTATGAATTTTACGAGATGACTGGTTCAGAAATTGTTGAATTTTTGGAGTTTATCATTTTGATGGAAAATTCTAGAATTGGTGGGCCCCACTTGTGGTTGGTGAAGAAATGTGCTGAATTATATTTCAAATGTGGTGGGTGGGAATAGTAGCAGGTAAAACCATCAGGTTGCAGGTCAAGCCTACTAAAATTTTCCTATAAATAGAGGGCTAAGTTAGAATTGAAAATCACACCAGAAACAAGTTTTCTCTCTTTCTCTCTCTAGATTATTGAGTGTATTTTGTGAGTATTTAGATACTTTGAGAGTTTCTATTCATCAGAGCAAGTTTCTTTCAGCCTTATACCGGTATTCCGACCAGAAGTACTGATATTTTGAGGTAAGGGATATTATTTTCTTCAATATCATTATGCTGAAATATTGATATGAGTTTTTATCAAATTTGAAACTTTTTGTGTCGGGGGTTACTATTCACGTATACGGTACTATTCACGTATACGACACTATTCACGAATACGGCACTATTCACCGAAAAATAATTTTTTTTCCTTTTTGTCCAAGATGTCTATTATGGTTACTATCTTTGATTGTATCCATGTTTTGATCTTTATTTTTGAATTCTGCTTCACAATTGATTATTATGAAGTATTATTGATCTTGGATAAACTGTTATACGAATCCCTACTATTTGTCCTTCTGTCTCATTGGATTCGTTCTCTTTAAGATATTTTTCATCATCCTCAGTCCTAAATGATGATATTAATGAATATCTTTGGCCTGTAGTGTAAAGATGTATGATTACTTGATGAATATCTTTGGCCTGTAGTGCAAAGATGAACAGGTGTTGAGATGAACATGACTGACAGGTGATACAAATGAATATCTTTGGCCTGTAGTGCAAAGATGAATATTTGGATAAAGATGATTATTAATTGATGTTACAGGGATAAAATATTGATGATGGACTTTTAAATCTTAGAAGATAGTAGAATTCTTTCTCTACTTGACTCTTCTAATGGTTTGCTGTTTCCGCTGCAGTTGTTGATCTAAAACTTGTTGTCGATTATATTCTATCAGATTTTTCCCTGTTGAAGACTAACGATAAATTGTTTGTATATTATCTTAGTCATAATATATATATATGCATTTCGTCCAGCCTGAAGTTTACTTCGTGGCGGTTGACCATTTTTACTGCTTTCTTTACATTTCGTCCCGCCTGGAATTTACTTCATGGCAGTTGATCGCTTTTACAGCTTTATTTACATTTCTAATCCCCCATGGAGGTGCTTCGTGGCGGTTGATCAAGTTTGTATATATATATTTACAGCTTTTATATATATAACTGCTTACAGTTTTTATATAAATTACGGCATCATGTGAGCCTAGGAATCATGTGATCACAGATTCAGTCTACTGAATCTAAATTCGGTTCCCGTGATGGACATTTTCAACTGTAAGCAGCCTGTAAATTATTCACGGTGTTTGGATTTCCTTAGATGGTTTTCATGCCCATGAGGAATTCGGCACTGCTTTATACATTATTTTCTTGAAGATGCTTCGCATCTTGAAAATAAAAGTAATCAAGCCGTACATTTTAATAAAATGGAAGTATCAAAGGCCTCAATTACTATTGAGCATAAGGGTTTGAAAAAATCTCTCTTTACAAAATATCTCTGCTATATCTTGTTTAAAACTGAATTTTTAGATAAATTTGAACCCTTTGTATATAGGTGCAAACGAGGCATAGCATTACTTTCAAATAACAGCACATTGACCCACACACACATACATTCATATAACAGTTTCTTGAAAAGTGGCGGTCACCGTGGTAACACGAATGTCGGGGGGTGCCTAACACCTTCCCTCCGCATAAGCAAGTCCCCGGACCCTAATGAATCTCGGTTTCGCAGACCCGTTAAGCAGTGTCACATCACTGGGTCAATGTGCAAACCTTTTCTCGGTTGTGTTGGTACAACTAGTTAAAAAACCAACTGGCAACTCTTATAGTCAAATCGTCGACATATAAATGTCAGACCCTTTCACAACTTATTTTTTCAAACAAATCTCACCTAACATGAGAACACGAAAGAACAAGAACAGAAAAGGGACAAATAAAAATCCCGACGTCGACAGGTGGCGACTCTGTTGGGGACACCAGTAAGAGGACTTAAGCCGCTATTACAAGCTTTTCAAAACTGTTAGATGCTTGTGTGTGAATGTTGCATTTACATTTGATAGATGTGTACGAATGCATTTACTTACTGTACTTAATGCTTTACACTATATTTCCTTGTGATATTAGTGCTTCGCACATGTCATCATTTTCATAAACAGTGAGACATGTTATATATGAACATATGTTGTGTGGTTCCTCCATTAGGAGGCTATTCTGTCGGTGTTTGATTACTAGACTCGTAGGAAGGCTAATTCCAACGAGGCTCAAGAAAGGTACCACCCAAATTCGCTCCAGTTAAAAGACCAGATTAACTTCTAGTCGAGTAAATTGCGATGATTTGGGAACCTTCATGCCAAAAAGCCGCGAGAGTAACCTAAGATAGGTCAGCAACTGATAAACCAAACGCGGAGAAAAGTCTGTTCATACTTTCTCATTTCAAAAATACTTGTAAATTCAATTACTTGTAATTTCATTCCATATTGATCTCCATGTAATGAGAAATATGAAGAAATATGTGCACTTGCATATTTACATGATATCCTGTATTACAAACATCTAACATCCTTTTTGCATGATAATACTCCTAAAATGGACATGTCATATAGCATGTAAACATTTATACAATCCCTAAAAACTAAACTACGTCAGTTTTTCGCAGGGAAACAATAAATCCCATTACCCGTTCAAAGTCCAAAAAGGCCGTGAGCCTACAGCCAATTATGTCTTCATCTGACCAGGCTAATCTTAATCCTGTCACCCGCTAAGAATTCGACGGATTAAGTAAACAAATCACAGATTTGGTTGTTCTGCTTAAAGAACAACACCAGTCTACTCAGGGTACGAAGATACCCGTACATGTTGAATCCTCTGCACAAGGAGGAACCCAAGGTTCGGATAAAGTCATTCCAGTACTTGAGCTTCAGTTGGATCCAACCAATAAAATTCATGATACCACCCATCTCAAAGAAGATCTAGACACCGGTGATATCAGAAAGAAGGTCCTTCAAATGGAAGAGTCCATTCATTCTATCAGAGGGATTGGAGTACATGGGAGTGTTTCATATGCTGACCTTTGTATATTCCCTGGTGTGCATTATCCATAGAAGTTCAAGACTCCTGACTTTGAAAAGTGTGACGAGTTAGGAGATCCTTACACACATTTGAAGATATTCATTGGAGAACTCGGATCTTTTTCCAAGGACGAGAAGCTCAAGATGCAACTCTTCCAGAAGAGCCTAACTGGAGAAGCTCGTTCATGGTATACCAGATTAGACAATTCAAAGATCCATAGCTGGAAAGAGCTAGCTCATACCTTCCTCACTCAATACAGCTTCCAGTCTCAAATGGCCCCTAGCCAGTACGAAATTACTAAAGTCAGGAAATAAGCCAATGAATCTTTCAGAGAGTATGCTCAAAGGTGGAGGCGCCTTACTGCTCAAGTTGTTCCCTCTATGAATGAGTCAGAAATGGTTATGACCTTCATAGACATACAAGAAGCTCCTTTCTATGAGAGGGTTTTAGCTGGCATTGGCAAACCATTCTCTGAAATGATTAAACATGGGAAGATGGCCGAGATGGGATTGAAGTCAGGAAAGATTCAAGACCTAGCTGCCCTTACTGAGCACATCCAGTCTGGAAATTATGGAACTAACCCCCGAAGGGTCCATAAAAATAAAGAGGTGGATGTTTCCTTGATCCTACAAGGTCAGAAGGGCAGTCAGAATATGCCTATCTAGAGGAGAAATTACACTCCCATTCAAGCACAGTCTTCAAACCCTCTAATACCTAAGGGTGGAGAAGTCAAACGCCCTCAAGTGTTCACACCCCTAGGGGACTCACTCGAGAATATCCTCAATCTTCTGACCACTCAGAAGAAAATTACACATCTTCTACCACCAGCCAACCCGAATGGGAGGGGTTACAATGCTACTCGGAAGTGTGCTTATCATGCCGGGGCACCGGGACATGATACTCAAGATTGCTGGGCCTTGAAACGTAAGATCTAGGATTTAATAGACAGCGGTGAGATCGTGGTCACCAAACCCGATCAATCCCATGTACAAGACAACCCTCTTCCTCAACACAAAGAAGAGGAGGTTAATATGATTAATTGGAGCAATGGACAGAGTTCCAATTTAAATAGTGGATCTTCCCAGACCAGCAAGGATAGTGCTGATAAGTGGGACTATACAAAGTTCCAATTTACAATGGAACGGAAAATTAATGCTCTACGTGAGAAACTTAACCAATTGACAGAACTGGTGGTCCATCAGCACCGAGTCACACGCCAATTATTCAGTCAGGAGCATACCAGTCTCCTTCCTCTTATTATCAACACTCCACTGCGTACTCCAGAAAAGGAAACACTGGAGGATAAAATTATAAAAAGAGCAAATGCTAAAGCCCGTCGGGATTTTGCCAACAAAAGGGAATTTACATACCTAGGCCAACCGATGGAAGAAATACTACAGATGCTGATAAATAAAGGAAGAATTATAGCTCTACTACCTCCAATCAGCCCGCATTCAAGACGGTTTGATTTTAATGGGGTGTGTCAATATCACTCTCAATCTCGCGGTCACATCACAGAAGAATGTTAGGCACTTCGCCACCTTATTCAGAATTTAATTGACAGTGGTGTCCTGCAGATGGCAGACGATGATGCTATAGTATTGGAGAATGAGGATGTGTTTCCTACAAAGTGGAAGGAAGTCGTAGCAGTCATATCTTCTGAGATAGATGCAGCTACTCCTTCACATACAATCCAATCAATTCAACTCAAAGGAGTTAACAATCCTTTGAAAGTGGCTGCGCTAGAGCCAATTATCTTGCCATTCAGACCACAATATCCTGTTGTCAGCCTACAGAAAGTTTCATGGAATTATGAAGGGACTGAAGGATCCACATCACACATAACTACTGCAGTGTCAAAGGATAATCCACTGTATCTCCCTCAATGGGTAATGAAGCCTACCATCAAGTCAAAGGGGAAGATTCTCATGGAAAAGGTGGAAAAATTTCTCTATACTATGGGCCATAATGAAGCCAAGGTGGTTTCAAGCTTAAGAGAATCTCCACATCAAATTTTCATATTGGACTTGGTTTTCTCGTCTGAAGATCATAGGAAGGTCTTGCTCAGGGTTCTAGAAGAAGCCCAATTGCCTAAGTCAATAGATGTTGAGAAATTCCAGCATCTGGTGGATCACATTTTCAACAACAATGTGATATCTTTTACTGATGACGATATACCTCCAGAAGGGACCGGCCATTACAGGTCGTTGCACATTGCGGTTCTGTCCTCCGAGTATATGGTGGGAGGAGTCTTGATAGATGGAGGTTCGTCTCTAAATATTTGTCCTTATGCTACTTTGGTGAAGATGAACATCAATCTCAATCGGATCCGAAACAGCCATACGGTTATCAAAGATTTTGATGGATCCCGCCGAAACTCTGTCGGAGAGATTGAACTGCCAGTGGAGATTGGTCCACATACATTCTGCGTGTCTTTTCATGTTCTCAAAATAGATACAGGATACAACCTGTTTCTGGGAAGACCGTGTATTCATATGGTCGGGGCAGTCCCCTCCACTCTTCATTAGCAACTTAAGTACATTATCAACAATAGCCTAGTCACTGTCAACGTTGAGCCGGAATGTCCTGAACAAGGTGACATACCACTCATCAGCTTCAATTCAGAAGTTGAGTCAGTCAGTTTTCATGCCCTGGAGGTGAGCAACACTCACTACCATCCTGTTGGGGCGCTACCTCTCATACCCCATATTTCAGCTGGAGTAATGTCGGCCACTCAAGAAATGATGTCATTAGGTTATCAACCTGGATAAGGGTTGGGCAAAGACAATCGGGGCATCAAGAGCCTAATTCAATGTCCCAGTCAAATAGGGATAGTCGGACTAGGCTATACTGCTAGTTCCAGTCGCAGGAATCTTCATAAGCATAAACAGATTCCTTCAGCTTTAGTCACACGGCGATTATCTCCACCTACAGTTCCTGAGCCTGTACGGTCTCCGGTAAAGGTGACGGCCCATGTAATGGCCGTGTTATTTCCTAAACCGATACTAGTAAGGGGAAAAGAAGTCCTAGTTCCAAATCCAAAAGTGGAAGAAGAGGAACGGAGACGTAAACAGGACATCGCCCGGATAATGTCAAACATACGCATCATTGTCCATGATGAACATACAAATAGATACACCCCAAACGATGATTGTCCAGACATTATGGTCATCATTCAGGAGAAGGAGGACGATGACAGCCCCTCCATCACTGCAGTCCCTCAGGACTTCACCCTTGCTAATTGGAGCAGCACTCCTTTCATTGGTCGACAAGGGTAAAACGGGCAGAAACTTCTTTTGTCCTGTAGATAATAATAACTGCTTACTTTTCTGTACAGTATTAGCAGTTGTTTTGTCAATACATGCTAACACTTTGTATGATTAAACAGTTTCATATATATTAAGTGAAAGCATATTTTGTTTCAGGACTCTGAATTTAGATATGTCTATACTTACTGATAAGGTGCCTTTTCTCCACAAGGATTGTAACTTTGATGAAAAGTTGGACTCAGACTTGATGGAAATACAAGAGGACATTGAGATACCTCAAGAGATCAAAGAATGGGTCGATGGCAAACCTAAACCCAACCTTGATCAAACCACTTCCTTCAATCTCGGAACCTTAGAAAGCCCTAAACTAATCCAAATTGGTACAGACCTCACTCCAAACCAAAGGAATGACATGGTTACACTATTAACCCAATTCCAGGATGTGTTTGCATGGTCTCATGAAGACATGGTTGGTTTGTCTACTAATATTATCATTCATCGCCTCCCCATCAAAGAGGGATTCAAGCCAGTCAGGCAGAAGCTCAGGCGATTAAAACCTGAGTGGAGTTTAAAGGTTAAAGAAGAAATTGTGAAACAATTTCAAGCAGGCATCATCATGGTGTATACATACCCTGAATAGCTATCAAACATAGTCCTCGTGCATAAACCAAGAGGAAAGGTGCGGGTTTGCATGGATTATCAGGATATGAATAAAGCTTGCTTAAAAAGATAGCTTTCCCGTGCCATTTATCCACATTCTCATTGATAATACTGCTCAATACGACATGTACTCCTTTGTTGATTGCTTCACGGGGTACCATCAGATTATTGTTGCTGAAGAGGATCGTGAGAAAACTGCATTCATCATGCCTTGGGGAACCTTTTGCTATAGACGGTTGTCATTCGACCTCATCAATGCCGGAGCTACCTACTAGCGAGCCATGATGGCTCTTCTCCACGATTTAATGCATAAGGAGATAGAGATCTATGTGGATGACATCATTGTCAAGTCCTTGAGGGAGGAAGACTACCTAGACCATCTCAAAAAGCTCTTCAACAGGTTGCGTAAGTACAACTTGAACTTGAATCCAGCCAAGTGCTCCTTTGGCGTTAAATCAAGCAAGTTGCTAGGATTCTTAATCAGTCACAAGGGGATTGAGCTGGATCCCACCAAAATCCAAGCCATCACGGAAATGCCCATTCCTCAGACATAGAAAGAAATACGGGGATTTTTGGGAAGAATCAACTTCATTAGCAGGTTCATCTCTCAACTCACAGCAACCTGTGAGCCTATTTTCAAGTTGTTAAGGAAGAACTCCTCCATGAAATGGAATGGTGAGTGTCAGAAGGCCTTCCTTACAATCAAAGAGCAGCTAGTCAAAGCTCCTGTTTTGGTACCACCCAGAGATGATGTTCCCCTGTTCATGTACCTGTCCATAAGTGACAATACCATTGCTGCATGCTGGGATAGAAAGAAGATAGAGGCCAAGAACAAGCTATCTACTACCTCAGCAAAAGATTTAGCAGCAGTGAACACAAGTACACTCTGATTGAGAAGACTTGTTGTGCTTTAGCATGGGCTTCCATGAGGTTACAGCATTACCTCTATGGTCACACAACCCATCTCATATCCCGCGTGGATCCTCTCAAGTACGTGTTCAGTAAACCCATGCTGAACTGCCGATTGTCCAGATGGCAGTTGAGCCTACAGCAATTTGACATCGTCTACGTGACGTAAAAGTCCATTAAAGGTCAAGAAACTGCGGATCAACTGGCCGTCGCACCTTCAAGGGATTTCAAACCCTTGGAAACATACTTTCCAGATGGAGGGGTAATGGCAATTCAGCAACACCATTAGTACGATGCACGCCAATCATGGAAGATGTATTTTGATGGAGCTGTAAATATGGAAGGGTCTGGGGCTGGAGCAGTTCTAGTATCCGTTACGGGAGAGCAGCATCCCGTCGCCGTCAAATTGCAGTTTGCTAACACCAACAATATAGCTGAGTATGAAGGCTGTATCATGGGGCTAAAACTTACCCAATCAATGGGTATCAGACGGTTAACTGTCTTTGGAGATTCCAAGTTGGTAATCAGACAAACCACGGGAATCTATCACACCAAAGGTCTACACTTGCTTCCTTACCATTGGTAGGTTCTACAAATGGCTTCGGAGTTTGAAGAAATATCCTTCCTCCACATTCCTCGAAAGAGGAATAATTTTACGGATGCATTAGCAACCTTGGCCTCCTTGATCAACATACACGACAAGGAAGACATGCTAACCCTCACAGTTGCCCAATAAAAGGCTCTAGCCTATGGGAATTACATTAGAGAAGTATCGAATGAGCTACCTCCCATCTAACACCCTTGGTATCAGCATATCAAGAAATACCTGCAAGATGGATCTACACCCGCTGAGGCGAGCCCGACTAAAAGAAGGTGGATCCATCGGCTGGCTATGAAATTTTACCTGAGCGGAGATGCACTATACAAAAGAGATGCAGGATTAGGTCTCCTCAGATGTCTGGACAAGTACCAAGCTCAAAGGCTCATGGATGAGATCCATGGTGGAGTGTGTGACCCACACATGAGCGGCCCTCTACTTGTTAAGAAAATCCTCAGAACAGGGCATTACTGGCTCTCTCTCAAGGCTGACCGTGAAGATCACGTCAGGAGATGTTATCAGTGCCAGATTCATGGGAATGCTATCCACGCTCCTCCGACGGAGCTCCAAAATATGAGTTCGCCTTGGCCCTTCTCAATGTGGGGAATGGACGTGATCGGGCCCATCAAGCCCAAAGCCAGTAATAGGCATCGGTTTATTTTCACCATGATTGACTACTTCACCAAATGGGTAGAAGCAGGATCCTTCCCTAGGGTTACCAAAGAGTTCATCATTGCTTTCAATAGAAACAATGTCATTTGTCGATATGGACAACCAGAAGTAATTGTATCAGACAATGCTAAGAACCTCAACAACAAAATGATGGAGAAGTTGTGCAGGAAATTCCACATCAAACATCTCAACTCCGTCATCTACCGTCCAAAGATGAATGGTGCTATTGAAGCGACTAACAAAAACATCAAGAAGATCATGCAGAAGATGTCCGCCAACCACAAAGGATGGCCTGACTTATTGCCTCTGACTTTGTTAGCCTACAGAACATCAATGCGCACTTCCACTGAGGCAACCCCCTATGCATTAACCTATGGGATGGAAGTTGTGCTCCCCATAGAAGTGGAAATAGAATCTCTCAGAGTGTTGATAGACACTCAGCTGGATGAAGACCAGTGGGTATGAGATAGGTATCACCAATTGTCTCTAATAGACGAAAGGCGAGTCGCTGCTATCTTCCACGGTCAGTTATATCAACAAAGGATCGCCAGGTCCTACAACAGAAAAGTCCGGCTACGGCAATTCAAACAAAACAACTTGGTTTTGAAGAAGATCATTGACAACCAAGATCAGTCTAAGGGAAAATTCGCCCCTAATTGGGAAGGCTCGTTTATTGTCAAGGAGGTATTGACAAGAAGTGCTCTCAGATTACAGGAAATGGATGGCGATGAGTTTCCACAGCTTATCAACTCGGACACTGTGAAATGGTACTATGTCTAAGGTTACCATCAAGCAAACATCCTGGTTTTGGATCATCAGATCCCCAGTCATTTCAGGTTTTTTTAACCCTTTACTACATACAACTTCTCTTCTGCCCCATTAGGGACCAACACCCATTTTCTAACCAGCAGCCTGGTTTCGGATTGCCAGATCCTTCCTTTAACTTAGTTTTGAACCCTTACTCAACTTCGGTTATCCCACCAGGGATTGAACCTTTCACACCTATAGTTTTACCCCACTAGGGATAAGACTTTTTACACCCGCAGTTTATCCTGTACATGGGATTAAACTTTCTCACCCACAGTTTGTCCTGAAGACGAGACTAAACTTTTCATTAGCTGCAAATCGTCCTGAAAACTGGGCGAACTACGCCGACCTGATCTCCTTAATACACGGGAGTACGTAGGCAACTATATTTTATATGGCCCGGTCGCAATAAAATAAAAACAACAAAAATATTTCTACACCCTTTTCCTTACAAAAAAAAATAAAATAACAAAAATATCTCTACCCTTTTTGCCACATACAGCGTTGAACCTCTTACACCAGGTTCGAACTATGCAGACCTGATCTCCTCTTCAACAGGAGTACGTAGGAAGCCAGTCATGGTTCAGTCTAACCCCCTGTCGAAATACAAAAACTTGTCAGCGGTACTGGGATCAAACTTCAATCCACCACATTTCATCGGCTTCAGAGCAAAGGGATAGAACTACCTGACCTTCCCCTAAATGGGAGGATCGGCGACCATCTAAGCTACAGTTGGTCCTCAAAAAGAAACACCAATCCATAAGAGATAGAACTAACTGGGCTCCCCCATACAAAGGAGTAATGGCGACCATCTGTGGTGCGGTCAACCTCAAAGAGGAAAGCCACGCTCCTCTCCACATATCCATACAGAAACCAGTCCCAAGACACCAAAGATGGTAGGGAATACACACAGATCGACAATCCATTCTGAAAGATCCTGAGATAACTCATTGTCCATCCATCAAGGAAGAATTCAGAATACATCTAGATCACAAGCCCTGAAGAAACATGAAAATATCAAGCAAGCAATAAGGCATAACTAAAAGGGAAGTGATCAAAAATATATGTTTCCCTGCTATATATAATGTTGTTTGATATATACAATATGAACTGTACATGATAAAATGGCTAAGCTAGTCTATGCAGGAAAATACAAACTCATCTACAAATCAGTGTATATGCGAGCTATCAAGCCCAACATGGCATCTCTCTCAGAAGAAGGAGGTAACGTTGTGGTCTCCTACACAAGGGTATCCACACGAGATAATAGATCCACAACCATCTGCATGGTGACACTGTGCTCATCAATGTATGTATTCATCTCTACAATCATGTCAGTAGTAAGGGACCTCACTGTGGTACTATCTGTTACGGCTACATCTCGGGCAGATATGGCGACATCCCTCTCGAATATCACGGTATCTCTGGCTGATCTGGCCTCATCCCGCTCCTCAATAACAGCATCTCTATGTACTAATGCCTCGTCTCTCTCTAATAGAGCGGCATCTCTCCCATCAAGAGCGGTCAACATTAAGGCTCTAGCCTGATCCCTCTCAAAGGTCATCAGATGAAGACTCTGCTTGAAGTACTATGATGAATGCTGGATCACAACAGTGTTAGTACTAGGAGATTCTAAAAGAGCTACTGGCAACCTAGGGAATGGCTCATCCTCGATATGGGAATCAATGTCCTCCATGAATTCTCTACCATCTGAATCAATACTCGGCACTGTGGATACTGCCGCAGCCGATGAAGTCTCTATCTCCATCCACGCAAAATACTCTAGCGAACAGCCCGGATGGCTAACAGAAAAAGTGGCTATATCACGCTGATCCCAACAAGCATACACTCGGGATCGGTCCTCTGCTGACAAGTGGCGAGAAGCTAAACACTGACCTAACGCCCCATCAAAAGGATAAAAGTCCTAATACTGGTCAAACTGTGACATCACAGCTAGTGGGTGGTAAGTAGTCATGCCCCTCAAACCAGCCAGAGGGAGGTAATCCATGCCAGGAGCGTGAGTAATAAAGCTATAGGGTGAGCTGAGCCCTGAACACGGTAGGATGCCAAATGGATCTCTGATCCCTGCTAAGAAGACCGACCAAGACATAGCGTTTGTACACTCTGATGGCTGAAAGGAGTAACACATAACTATATCATGGGTGAAGCAGTACCTATGTCGGTGGAAAGTGACAATCGGTCTCAAGTGTGACATAAACTACACGTATAACATGACTGAACTGCCTGTAAATACCCCTGCAGGGTAAGTGCTGCAAAACATGGCCGATCGCAACGTCTCCACCATAATCATCGGAATGATGGTACGACCCTCCTTGAGAGCTCTCACTGCAATGTTAACACCGATGTCCAGCTCATCCATATACTGTGGTATGTACACATACGCCACTATGCACATCACAAATACATCTACTCTGGCCAAATGCCATTGATCCTCTGGTGTGGTGAAATCCCCAGGATACTGTGTATAGCTGCCTGATGAGCCAAACCTATCTATCAGGAAACACTGGGATAATATATGATCGGATGTAATCTCATCATCTACTACTCTACGTCGTAACCCGGTGAGGGTCATGAACTGCCAGCGCATATCTCCGATAGCCATATAAGCGCAAGGTCTGTCTAAGGGCAGGGCCATCAACCGCTCGTACTCCTCTAATGTAGGAGTCAACTCCTGGGTACCAAATCGAAAAACATGTCTCTCCGGTATCCAATGCTCCAGCATACCCTCTACAAAGCCTACGGGAACCTAAAACATCAGGAGGGTCATAGAGTGTTGTAATAACTGATCTACGGTCACCCTATCTGAGGGTGACATACTATCATACCAGGATCTCAAACGGGATGCCACCAATACTGGTGGGGTGTGATCTATGCGACTGACTGTCAAAAAGGACATCTGTGTAGGCCGTATCATAAGACCATCCAGGGATCAATGCTGAATATATCTGAACATACATACATATGCATAACATGATAGATGCATGACAGATAATAGATGGTAATATGATGTAGGGAATGGAAAATAGTACATACATTCCTAAGTACATCATCATCTACATACATCATCTCTGTACAGATAAAAATACAGGAAAATGGGGCACAGACGCCCTACTACTAATAGAGGCCTATCAAAAGATATAGTGAGAATGGGGCACAGTCACCCAATATCTAACAGAGGCCTATTAAAAGAGATAACGAGAATACACATCAGAAGAAGACAATGGTGTCAATATCTACATCATCAATCCTGTCCACTTGATGTAACTCCTTCTGAGTTACTGGATCTCTATCAACAGGGATGTCAGGCCTATACAAGAGAGGATCTGCACCGACAAAGCCATAGGGTCACCTGAGGGGCCAGCGCTAGAAGGATCAAAAGTATCTGCCTCTAAAGGATCTCTACCCAAGTGCCGGATGAAGAAATGTGCCCGATCCAACTGCCGAGTCAAACGGTCAATTTGTGTCACATGAGTCGGATCTCAAACACAGGTCAGCCAATCCGCCATCATCACGGATCCAGGAACCATATCCCCCATAAACTGAGTGGCACGGTTCTGGGCTCCAATGGTACGAGGGGACCACTAGTGATTGAATGAATCCTGAGTATGTTAACCCTCTGATAAAGTGTATCCGTCCATACCCATCAATGGGATGTCATCGGCGGGTGATTGCGACACATGCCAATAACGCCTGGTAGGAGGCAAGATCGGCACACGAATCTCTCATGTGGTGCTCCTAATAGCACACTCTCCTAAATAGAGCTCTCATCCTCCATATGTGAAGAGAGGAATCCTATGGGTGGATATCACATGTTCGACACCAGTCAAGAATCCATCCTCAAACCCAATGGTCAAATGTTCCCCCAAATAGGGAATCCAAGTGATGACATCGGCTATCAACAACTCCAACTGTAGCTGACATTGGGTGAAACCCTCTGCTATAGGAACCTCCGCCAATATGGAGTAATGCCATCACCGTCCTCGTGGATAGGTATCTAAACCTAACACGCTCATAGGACGCAAACATGGAAGCCTCTCATAGGCCCAAAACTGCTAACATAAAGGCAAAAACACCTACTGTCAGTGAACACTCTTAACCTGTACATAGGAGATCAAAAGAGAAATACTCACCAGTAGAAATGGGTAAAATCCTAGCCAAACCTCGGTCAAGCCCTGCGAACGCATACGCATTCCCCTGAGGAAATAGGCAAAGGTATAGGAGCCCCAATCATACTCTCCAATACGTTCCACCTCCCGAGTGGCTCTAATCAAAGCGAATGACACCGTAGAAGAGTTATCTGCTATGAAACAACCCCTGATGATAACCAGGAACAATTGCCAAAGAATGCAATTCCTGACTCTCACATCAGCGGGCATGGGCTCACTCAACAGCCCACTCATAGCATCTACGCTCAAAGGACCCGTACGGACGGTCCTACCCTTGAGCGCCTCAGCTGAGACTCTCAACAAGGACCTGACGACAATCGGGGTAATATCCGCCGTATATGGCACTGGCGCCCTGCCAAACTCCATACCGGTGATTAATTGCCAATCCATCAGTGTCATCATATCACCTCACAGTCCAACAAGTAGAGAGACTGAGTATGGTGAAACCAGTACTCAGACAATGCCCTAAGGTAACCCGAGGACAACGGTGGGGAAGAATGGAAAAGAACGCCCCAAATCCCCAATCATGCACAATTGCTCTATAGTCGGGATGTAGAGCCTGGTACATGGAGTGAATGCTAAACCAGTTCCCTCTGGGCTGTGTAACGCCGGGAACCTGCATCATAAAGCAGATCAACATTAGAATCCTTTAATCCTCATCAATAGAAAAGAAGGAAAATCAAAGTCAAGCTTTGTACCTCATTTGCGTGCAAGTAAACTGAAGGGTGGCGACTCAAATCACCCAGAAGATCTGGGATAGCCACCTGAATGCCTGGGAAATCTCTATGGGGAACATGAGCAGCAGGAGCTGGGGCCGCTACCGGTACATCGCCCTCCTCGTCCTCGACGTCCGGCACATCAACCCGGACAGGACGTATCACCGCCTCCGCTTGACGACGAGGTTGTCTAACTAAACGGGGTTGAGGCACTTCAGAAGCCCTCCTCCGTACACCAGAAGTGGTCATGCGGGAACTTGATGCCTCTTTTATCAGAACTGAAAAAGAGCTCTAACTCATACAAGTATACATGTGTCAACAAGTAATACAGAGTAAGTAAAGTATCGATCCCACAGAGAAAGTTGTTCAATTTAAACTACTATTCATCAATCAAATCACTACTTCTATATACTTAAACTAAAGATCAAAAGTGTGAATTGTTCTAACTGTAAATAATAACTAAAATGAGAATAAGAATAGAATAAATCAAATCTGGAATTAATGGGATCCTAACTTCATTTAATATTTCATCTAAGTACCACTATCATGCAAGAATTGTTCACATATCACAGAAAAATAGCCAAGACCACTAATAGAGTCATAGCCATTTTTCAATGCACTATGACCTACTTACACATCATCCACAAGCGATAGAATCCATGTAATCATCAATATAACCAAAATCACTATATGTCTATGTGAAATTGCAATCATATTGAATTTAAGTACAAGCCCTTATTCTAACTTATACGGTGAAACAGTATATGTTTATCTGGTTCACGAAATACACAAGCCATACAAAAACAGCCCCATATACGTATGCTATCATGATTACAATCCATACTCGCATGTTCATTGTCAATTCCATACAAGTACTAAAATGAATGGTGATCAAGCATTCATACGTGCAAAACAATCATGATAGAAATCCCAAATGATATGTAAATCAATCAAGCATTCAAGCATGCACTCAAACTACATATTAAAATCCGTTAGAATCCCATAATGGAGTTTAGTTCATGACTGAACCAAAAGCCATTATGGGATCAAAGCTAAACATGGCTAATAAGCAAGCAATTGAAAGATGAAGGATAGAAACGATAAAACCAATTGCTGATTATAATCCACTAGTAACATTCAAATCCTCATATAAATTCAGCAAAAGAATAATAAAAATCCACAATGATAGAGAATCCCGAGAAGAATTAGAAAAGTTAGAGTTTAGGCTTCGTTCTACGTTGGAATCTCTCTCAGAGTGTAAACCCTAGTTATGAAAATGAAAATACGTAAAAATTGAATATCCTCCCTTTTGACACCCATCAGAAATCGTTTTATATCAATTACAACCCTTTTTAATAAAAAAAATTAAAATAAAATAAATCAGCATCGTGCGCGGCCCCGCGCTCCCCCAGTGTACTTATCGCGCAGGCTCGCAACTTGCAGTATGTCATGATCTCCAGTCGAGTTCTCGCGCGGGCGCACGCTCTCAAGGAAATTATGTCGCGCGGCTTACAGTCTGTAAATTCTGGTTCTGCTTCTGATTCTGTCATGCTGCTGCTATTGCTACTTTTTCATTCTTTTCCTTCCTTCCTTCATTAACAGTCCCTCCGCTTCATTGCATCCTTATGTCGTGCATCTATCAGCCTCAAACCATGCGTCCAATCGCCTCTTGCCATCCAACACCACTAAATTAGGCCATTTCCTGCACTTTTTTGCCACAAGGAGTTTTAAGTACATGCAATGCAAAATAGCATGAAATGCAACTAAAACAGACTGAAATGTACTTGAGATGGGCATAATTCGCGTAAATTGATATCCAATAAGTAGGTATAAAACCCACTTATCAAATACCCCCAAACTTGAACTATTGCTTGCCCTCAAGCAATGCATGCTAAATAACAAAGAAAAATGCAAAAGCACTACTATGCAGCTAAACTACTATGCAAACTAGTCTTACATCATTCCAACTTAAACAAAATTTAAACCCAAAATGCCTCAGCAAATTATCCAGATTCAGGAACACAAGTTTAAACTAAACGATGGTCATAACATCATACACTCAGATAATTCATACATGCTATAGAAATGTTGTGTGTGTGTGTAGTGTTCACCAAAACTAAATTCAAGCAAAGAATATATATGCTAACATGCTCAAAACAGAAAATTATAGCCTAAATTAAGAATCATGTATACTTATACAACGCAAATCGTTTCAACATATCCAAATAAACAAAAGTTCAACAATGAGCTTAACTGCTTTATTGCTACTCACGAAGGCGATTTTTGCTCTTTCCCGCGATGTTTATTGCTATTTTTCTTTTCTTTTTCTTTTTTTTTATACATGACTGTGCAATGCCTTATTCTATTAGGCAACACTGCTACCCCTTAGCAAGCTTTCAACTAACGACTCCCAGACCATAAAAGACCTTAGGGCGCTAGGTGTAGAGACAATCCCCTCTGGCGTACTTACTCAAGTAGCTAGGGCCCCGAAATAAGACTAGCCACGTTATTTCTATTCATTTCATTTTTTTTCTTTTCCTTTTTTTTCTTTTTTTTTATACATAGCATACCCATGTTTTCCTAAAGTTTGAATGTCAATGTTTGTCATGTCTACATGCATGTTCCACATTTTTCTCTTTTTAAAACTACATTTTCTAACAAGCAATGCAACACATAATTCTTATACCTGCAAGTGATTGTGAACACATCCGTGCAACCCGAAAGCATTTAAACAGCAACATGAATTCCATCGTGTAAAACATTATAACTACGTTCATGTTATCCAATATACTCTAAAAATCCTTCACAATTCACTATCATCATTGGCTAGGCAAGAATTTCTATAAAGCAAGAATTTGTGAGATATGCAAATTAATTAAAACAAAAAATTTTCTATCAATAAAACAATAACACCAAAAATAACTAAATTATTAAACTAACCATGCAACATTTTAACTAAATATGCAAAAACTAACTACATGCTACTACATGCTACTATACTACTCCCCAATACCCCCAAACTTATAATATTCAATTCCCCATTGAATGAAGGTAAAGGGTACAAGAAAACTCCCCTAATGATCGGCTGTGCCACCCTCCTCGGGTGGTGAATCTGGTGGTGGATAAGGCACTATGGTCCCAAACTGAGGTCATACTAGCGTCGTTCCTTGCTACGCAAAAGCTTCGGCCAAGGCCCTCGTGAGACCCGTAGCAAATGCTCCAAAATTATCATACATGGCGTTGACTTTTTGCTTCAACCTTCGGAGCTGGCGATCACCATGAACAGTGTGTTCTTGTGGTCGTGTCAAGGGGCCTGCCTCATCTGTCTGAGGGGGCTGCTGTGACGGCTCTGGGACAGTAGGCTGAATGATAAAACCTGGTCCGCGCAGATGAGGTACACCTCCTTTCCAATCCTTGAACTGGGTAATAGTAACATGAGTGATGGCGTGGCTTGGGTGCTGCAGCTGCTCATTATTCCATTGGACTCCTTGTTGGGTACAGAGTATGGCTACCACAGATGCATGCGGAATAGTCCCAGTTTTGTTCCCTCGCAAATAACGTAGCATGTTTTGATGAATTAAATGGCCTACATCAATGTACTTGCCTTTGATGATGCCCCACAAAATAATAGCACGCTTAGTGGTTATTGCATTGTGGTGAGCTGACGGAACTAGCTTGGCATAGATAAACAGGTTCCATGCTTGGGCATATCGATTCAAGGCGGACGATGGAAAAGATTTCGGCTCAGTTGTCCCTTCCTTATACTTCCATTTGGTGCCCGAAATACACAATTCAGTAATCACTACTGCTAGATCCGTTTGTAAATGTGCAGCGTCTATCCAATTGGCAGACCCGGTGGGTGGTGCGTCATATATGTTAAAAACTACTCTGATCGCTGGAGGTCGAAAATCCACCTGCTCTTCTTGAACCAGCGTTATTCCTGATATTATCATCTCCTTAGCGTTCGCATAAAATTCTCGAACAATCCCCATGGGGATATGCATAGGAGATGCAGTCAAGCCAACCCAGCCGGTTTCTCGTATCATATACCAGAGTTGGCCATCATGCTTCTCAGGTAGAAGTCCCCGTTCCTTCACAAAAGATTTAGCCACACTCCGATAATAGTCCTGTTGGGCCTCCAAACTGATAAATTTACTCTCGTCCAGGACATCCTCTTCTTAGTTGTCGGAAGAAGATGTTGATGAAGAAGAGATGGAGATTGAGCGTGCTCTTTTTGGACCCATGTGCGGATGATAGAGAGAATGCAGATGAATTGCTTGATGAGCGTACCCCAAACTGACTACTACACAACCCAAGCAGAACCCTAGATTTATGCCAGGGGAGAGATTTGTGGGTATGAACTTTTATGAGAGCTGAGGAGTCTTATGATTATGGGAGAACAGAACAATACGCTTCTATTATATCAACTGAGAGACCCAATTAAACCACGACTCAGTTTTTAAACTTATAAATAATTTTTCCACGTTTGCTACAGCGCGCGGCCTTGTAATGGTGTTCGGGCGCTGGCGCGCGAGTGGCATTACTGGTATGAGATGTGTAGCGCGTGGGCGCGCGGTCTTGGTATTCAATCATTGTGTGGTCGCACGACCCTGCTTCCTGCACTGCTGAGTTTACTCCCAAACTGATTAAATAGTGAGATTTCACTTGAAGATTCCTGCAGCACACCATTTACCCGTATCAATGTGTGAATTCTAGAATAAACATAACTGAACAAGTAAATTCTAGACAATACTAAAACATTATCCCAAGCAGACTCTATTACACACTCACTTATGCTCACATAGCCCTCTATTACGAATGAAATAAAGATAAACTAGCTAAATACACTACTGAATAAATAAAAAGAAAACAGAGATAGAGATAATGGGTTGTCTCCCATCAAGCGCTAAGTTATAGTCAATTAGCTTGACTGTCTCTGATGCTTATGTGTCGAAGAAAGAATTAAGGTGACTTTCTATCTGTCTACCTCACCACCAAAGTAATGCTTCAAGCGCTGTCCGTTCACCTTAAAAAGTTTGTCTGGCAATGTATCGAATACTTCAATTGCACCATGCGAAAAAACAGTTTTCACTGTAAATGGTTCTAACCACCTCAATTTCAGCTTCCCAGGAAAAAGTTTAAGTCTGGAGTTATAAAGTAAAACCCTTTATCCCTGTTCAAATGCTCTCTCAATGATTTTTCGGTCATGCCATTTCTTCACTTTTTCCTTATACAGCTTCGAATTCTCGTATGCCTATAATCTGAATTCATCCAACTCATTGAGTTGGTGTAGGCGTTTCTCCCTGACAGCTTTTAAATCAAAATTTAGCTTTCGAATAGCCCAATATGCTTTATGCTCTAACTCTATAGGAAGGTGGCAGGCTTTTCCATACACGAGCTGAAAAGGTGGCATTCCCAACGGCGTCTTATATGTCGTCCTATAAGCCCATACTGCATCATCCAATTTCAATGACCAGACCTTCCTTGTGGGATTCACAACTTTCTCCAGGATTCTCTTAACTTCTCGATTTGACACTTTAGCTTGGCCATTCATTTGTGGGTGATATGTTGTAGCAATGCGATAGTTCACTCCATATTTAGCCAATAAAGCTATAAATTGCCTGTTGTAAAAGTGACTGCCTTCGTCATTGATAATAGCCCTTGGAGTCCCAAACCTCGTAAAGATACTTCTGTGTAAATATTTGAGGACGACCTTGGCATCATTTGTCAGAAGAGCTGCCACTTCTACCCATTTCGAGACATAATCTACAGCGAGCAAGATGTAGAGATTTCCACTGGAAGAAACGAAAGGCCCCATGAAATCAATTCCCCATACATCAAAAAATTCTACTTCCAGGATTGTATTTAATGGCATTTCATTCCTTTTAGAGATGTTCCCCACTCGCTGACATCTATCACATCGCTGGACAAAACTGTATGCATCTTTAAAAATTATCGGCCAGTAGAATCCTGCTTGTAGTATTCTAGCCGCTATTCTTTCACCACCATAGTGACCTCCATACACAGTAGAGTGACAATTCTGCAGAATCCCCTCGGTCTCGCTATACGGAATACACCTTCTTATCACTTGATCAGAACACTGTTTAAACAAATAAGGCTCATCCCATATATACCATTTGACATCATGCAGAAATTTCTTCTTGTGATAACCCACCAAATCAGAAGGTAACATCTTACTCACCAAATAGTTTTCGTAGTCTGCAAACCATGGTACTTCCCTTTTCACCACAAACAACTGCTCATCTGGAAAGGATTCATTGATTAAAACCTTGTCATCTGCCTCCCTTTCTGGATTCTCAAGTCGAGATAAGTGGTCCGCCACTTGGCTTTCAGTGCCCTTCATGTCCTTAATTTCCAAATCAAATTCCTGCAGTAATAAAATACATCTGATTAACTGAGGCTTTGCTTCCTTCTTTGCCACTAAATGTCGAATTGTTGCGTGATCCGTATACATTATCATCTTTGTACCGATCAAATATGCTCGAAATTTATCAAAGGCGTACACCACTGCCAATAACTCTTTCTCTGTGGTGGTGTAGTTCAACTGTGTATCTGTAAGTGTCTTGGTGGCATAATAAATAACATAAAACATCTTCCTTTTCCTCTGCCCCAAAGCAGCCCCTACGGCGTAATCACTGGCGACACACATCAGCTCAAATGGCAAATCCCAATCTGGTGCTGTAATAATTGGTGCTGATGTTAATTTCCCTTTTAGGTGCTCAAAAGCCGACACGCAAGCCGCATCAAAGTTAAACTGCGCATCCTTCTCCAATAAACTACATAGTGGTTTAGTTATCTTGGAGAAGTCCTTGATGAATCTGTGGTAGAAACCTGTATGTCCCAGAAAGCTACGAACACCTTTTACCAAAGTAGGTGGTGGCAATTTCTCTATAGTTTTCAATTTTAACCTATCTACCTCGAGTCCCTTCTTCGACACTTTGTGTCCTAGTATGATTCCTTCTTGTACCATAAAATGGCATTTTTCTCGATTCAGTACTAGATTTGTTTCAACACACCGCTTCAACACCATCACCAAATTCTCAAGGCATAGATCAAACGAATCCCCAAAGACTGAGAAGTCATCCATAAATACTTCTACATTCTATTCCACCCTATCTGAAAATATAGCCATCATGCATCTCTGAAAGGTGGCTAGAGCATTGCATAACCCGAAGGACATCCTTCTGAAGGTGAATGTACCGTAAGGACATGTGAAAGTTGTCTTTTCCTGGTCTTCTGGAGCTATCATAATTTGATTATAACCCGAATATCCGTCCAGTAGGCAATAGTACTCATGACCTGCTAATCTGTCCAATATCTGATCAATGAATGGGAGTGGAAAATGATCTTTCCTTGTAGCTTTGTTGAGCATGCGGTAGTCCATGCATACTCTCCACCCTGTCACTGTTCGTGTTGGAATCAACTCATTATTCTCATTAGTCACTACGGTCATGCCACCCTTTTTCGGTACGCACTGCACTGGGCTCACCCATGAGCTGTCTGAAATCGGATAGATTATGCCCGCATCCAGCCATTTTAGTACCTCTTTCTTAACCACTTCTTTCATTATCGGATTAAGTCTCCTTTGTTGCTCAACCGACGGCTTACTTTCATCTTCCATCAGGATTTTATGCATGCAAAACGAAGGGCTGATCCCCTTGATATCTGCTATGGTCCAGTCAATAGATGATTTGAACTCTCGAAGCACTCGTAGCAGTTTTTCTTCCTAAAAAGATGTTAATGCAGAAGAAATAATCACAGGTAGCTTTGAATCTTTACTTAAAAATGCGTACCTGAGATGTTCTGGAAGTGGTTTTAATTCAAGTTCTAGAGGTGTCTCAAGAGTTGGCTTTAATTTTACTGAGGATTCTCCAGCTTTTGTCAATGGCTCAACAGGTGTTCTAAATTTTCTGACTTGTGGAGTGGTATCCAGATATTGCATAAGTTCGTCAAGTTCCTCGTCCTCCAAATATGAATTTTCAGTAATTACACTCCTCAAAGGTTCATCATCCACTAGACTCTGTACTTCGTCATTTACGACCTGTTCAACCAAATCAACCAGAAAGCATTCCTCTTCATCTGCTGGAAACTTCATAGCTTTGAAGACATTAAAGGTGACCTCTTGATCTTGAACACGCATAGTGAGTTCCCCCTTCTGCACATCTGTTAGAGTCTTTCCTGTGGCTAAGAATGGTCTCCCCAGTATTATTGGTATGCTTTTGTCCTCCTCGTAGTCTAGAATGATGAAGTCAGCCAGAAAAATAAATTTGCCCACCTTAACCAACACATCTTTAACAATTCCCCATGGATACGTGATGGATCTATCAGCTAGCAGTAATGATATGTTTGTCGGCTTTGGAGCCGACAATCCCAACTGATTGAATACTGACAAGGGTTTCATATTTATGATTGCCCCAAGATTACATAAACACTTGTCAAACTTCATCTTCCCTATTGTGCACGGGATTGTGAAACTGCCTGGGTCCTTCAGCTTCGGAGGTAACTTCTGCTGAAGTACTGCACTGCATTCTTCTGTCAAGGCTACTGTCTCAAATTCGCCTAATCTCCTCTTCCTTGACAGTATACCCTTCATGAACTTTGCATAGCTTGACATTTGTTCCAATGCCTCGGCGAAAGGTATATTGATTTGTAGCTTTTTGAATACCTCCAAAAACTTGCTGAATTGCTTATCTTCCCTCTACTTAGTTAATCTTTGCGGATACGGTACTTGAGGGTGAATTGGTGGCACTGAACTCTTAGGCTTTTCCTCTGAACCTGTTATATCCTTCTCGACCTGCTGCGACTCAGATTTTTTTAGATTTTCTTTATCAACAATCACCTACTCTGCCTCACGCGGCCGCGCGGCCTCCTTAGTGTCCTCAGGCGCGGGCGCATGACTTACAGTGTCGGCCAGATTTTTCCCAGATCTTAATGATATTGCTTAGCATTGTTCCTTCCCGTCTCTTCTAGGATTTATTTTTGTATTACTCGGTAATGAACCCTGGGGCCTGTTGGTAAGCATGTTTGCCATCTGCCCCGTCTGAGTTTCCAGATTCTTAATAGCCACTGCTTGGCTCTTGATCATAACCTCTGTATTTTCCATATATTTCATCATCATCTCCTCTATTTCTGATTTCTTTTCTTGTGGAGGTACAGCTGGAGTGTGATGTTGTTGTTGTTGAGAAAATCCCGGTGGAAACGGTGGTTTTGATGTAAACTGTGGCTGAGATGGCTATGGCTGAAACTGTTGATTCATCTGAAACTGATTCTGCTGATTCCCTTGGTTATTTGACCAACTAAAGTTTGGATGATTTCGGTTGTTGGGGTAGTATGTGTTCTGAAACTGACCTTGGTCTTTTCTGTAATTGCTCACATACTGTACCAACTCTGAGCTGATAGCACATTGATCTGTCGAGTGTGACCCCGCACAGATCTCACATACAAATTCAATTATCTTCATTTTGCTCTCTGCTAGTGTATCTATTTTTTTTGCCATTGCTGCCATCTGCGCCGACAACTGAGTAATAGCATCTACTTCCAACACACCTGCAACCTTGGGTTGTGGCATTCGAGATGTAGGATTCTGAAAATCGTTTGATGCCATAGTCTCAATAAGGGTATAGGCCTCGTCATAGCTTTTAGCCCATAATACCCCTCCTGCAGCTGCATCTACGATCGGTCTCGACTGCCATCCCAATCCATTATAAAATGTGTTGATCACCATCCAATCTGGCATACCGTGATGTGGACACTTTCTCAGTATCTCTTTGTATCTCTCCCATGCTTCATATAAGGACTCGCCCTATTGTTGCTCAAACTGAGAGATAGTTGTCCTCATCTTTGCAGTCTTAGCCATTGGGAAGAACTTGGCTAAGAACTTCTGTGCTAAGTCCTCCCATGTAGTTATAGATCCTGCTGGCAAAGAATGAAGCCAACTTTTCACTTTATCCTCAATGATAATGGAAACAACTTCAGTCTAATAGCATCCTCTGTCACCCTGTTGTATCTGAATGTATCACAAATCTCAATGAAACTCAACAGGTGTTCATTCGGATCATCCGTAGTAGCACCCCCAAACAGAACCATATTCTGTACCATCTGAATAGTGCCCGTTTTTATCTCGAATGTATTGGCTGCTATTGCTTGTCTGACTATGCTAGACTGTAGTCCATTAATATTGGGCATGGAATATTCTTTCAGAGCCCTATGCTCCTCTCCTTGTGCCTCGGCTGCCATATTAGATGTAGTACTTTCAATCTGTGCTTGTAAATTTCTACGAACACTCACTTTCCAACCTCTCCCGTTTATGTTGTCCTGAACAGGTGTTAAGTCAGGGTTGGATAACCGCGTGCGCATAAAAATTTATACAAGTTCCTGAAACAAAAACAAAAACCAACAATGGAAATGAGATAAGAATATATTTGTCTAAGCCATAAAATATAGCTTAAAACTAATGATAATAATACTAAATTAAACGCTTTTCCCCGGCAACGGCGTAAAAAACTTGTTGCCTCTTTTATCAGAACTGAAAAAGAGCTCTAACTCATGCAAGCATACATGTGTCAACAAGTAATACAGAGTAAGTAAAGCATCGATCCCACAGAGAAAGTTGTTCAATTTAAACTACTATTCATCAATCAAATCACTACTTCTATATGCTTAAACTAAAGATCAAAAGTGTGAATTGTTCTAACTGCAAATAATAACTAAAATGAGAATAAGAATGGAATAAATCAAATTTGGAATTAATGGGATCCTAACTTCATTTAATATTTCATCTAAGTACCACTATCATGCAAGAATTGTTCACATATCACAGGAAAATAGCCAAGAGAAATAATAGAGTCATAGCCATTTTTCAATGCACTATGACCTACTTATACATCATCCACAAGCGATAGAATCCATGTAATCATCAATATAACCAAAATCACTATATGTCTATGTGAAGTGCAACCATATTGAATTTAAGTACAAGCCCTTATTCTAACTCATACAGTAAAATAGTATATGTCTACCTGGTTCACGAAATACACAAGCCATACAAAAACAGCCCCATATACGTATGTTATCATGATTACAATCCATACTCGCATGTTCATTGTTAATTCCATACAAGTACTAAAACCAATGGTCAAGCATTCATACGTGCAAAACAATCATGATAGAAATCCCAAATGATATGTAAATCAATCAAGCATTCAATCATGCACTCAAACTACATTTTAAAATCCGTTAGAATCCCATAATGGAGTTTAGTTCATGACTGAACCAAAAGCCATTATGGGATCAAAGCTAAACATGGCTAATAAGCAAGCAATTGAAAGATGAAGGATAGAAACGATAAAACCAATTGCTGATTATAATCCACTAGTAACATTCAAATCCTCATATAAATCTAGCAAAAGAATAATAAAAATCCACAATGATAGAGAATCCCAAGAAGAATTAGAAAAGTTAGAGTTTAGGCTTCGTTCTACGTTGGAATCTCTCTCAGAGTGTAAACCCTAGTTATGAAAATGAAAATACGTAAAAACTGAATATCCTCCCTTCTGACACCCGTCAGAAATCGTTTTATATCAATTACAACCCTTTTTAATAAAAAAATTTAAAATAAAACAAATCAGCATCGCGCGCGGCCGCGCACTCCCCCAGTGTACTTATCGCGCGGGCGCGCAACTTGCAGTATGTCATGATCTCCAACCAAGTTCTCACGCAGGCGCATGCTCTCAAGGCTATTATGTCGCGCGGCCACGCGGCTTGCAATCTGCAAATTCTTGTTCTGCTTCTGATTCTGTCATGCTGCTGCTATTGCTACTTATTCATTCTTTTCCTTCCTTCATTATCAGTCCCTCTGCTTCTCTGCATCCTCATGCCGTGCATCTATCAGCCTCAAACAATGCGTCCAATCGCCTCTTGCCATCCAACACCACCAAATTAGGCCATTTCCTGCACTTTTTCGCCACAAGGAGTTTTAAGTACATGCAATGCAGAATAGCATGAAATACAACTAAAACAGACTGAAATGTACTTGAGATGGGCATTATTCGCGTAAATTGATATCCAATAAGTAGGTATAAAACCCACTTATCAGAACTATTCGGCTGATCCGGATCCATAATATCTGGACAACAAGTCTCCAAATCACCTCAGAAAGGGTGTGGTATTTTTTAACCTGGAGCTTTTCGAAATGCATTTAATGACTACATGCATACATGCATTATTTTAACGTACGCCTACAGGTAGAGTTAAAAATGCATGACTACCCAATGCCTATATTTTAAAAAAAAATTGCCAGTTTCTTATATAAATAGGACTATCCACATGCACATAGGCATAACTAGGTGGTCATTCAGTAGCACACCTGCCCACAGTTATATACATACTATTTGCATTAAAAAGTCAAAGTTATCAATCCATAAGGGTAGCCTAATTACCAGGATTACTTTGCTTTACCACCTTTACTCATTTGTCCTCAAATAGGATAAGAAATAGCAGAAAAAAGGTGACAATTTGACTGTTTCAAAAGTTAAATTTTTTTACATCATTATGTTCAGCATGGTTTAATACTAACATTTATTATATTGAATATTTTTTATCAAGTCATATGAGCATGCATATTCACTACTATGTGTTTAGACGCATTTTATATAAAAAGTCATTTTTCAACTGATAAAAACTGGAAAAAAGACATGCATACATTACCAGGATAGTGTAGAACACTTGTACGGTGACAGAATTTGTAGAAAGAAGTCCAAACTCAGCAGATCTGAAGAAGAGCTCTCAGATTTCCTTCGCGGCGCGACTTGAAAATGACTTGTGAAAGCAACCAGCCCGTTTATTGGCATTCACAGTTGGCCACAGGTTCATCTGTGGCTGCTGTAGGTGTACCTACGGCTCCCTTATGTGGGTCCCACCCCTCTGGCTCAGTCCAGTTCGAGTTGCAAAGGAGTTCTCACAAGTTAAAAAGGCCAAATCAGGGATAAAAACACTACGCGATTGAGCAAAATAGCCTGAAATCCTGATTTTCCTAGGCCCGACTGTGGCTTTCATATCATTCATTGGTATTCGCCCAAACAAAGGGTATACTATACCAATGATCTCAGCAGTTATAGATCACATTCGGCAATACCGCACAAAGGTCCAATGTTGTCAGTTTGGGATCATCATTCTTAAAGCAGCTTCCCCGGTGGGAGTATCACGCATCTGCATCTGTTGATGCACCATCCCCGGCGGGGGCATCACGTGTTCTAAAACACACATCCCCGGCAGGGGTATCACGCATTTACATGTGACGAAGCACCCATCCCCGGCGGGGGTATCACACATTTGCATCCGTTAATGTACATATCAACGAAAGTCAAGCAACCTTGACAGCACTTTAGCCGTTGGCAAGTAAATCCAACGAAGCAACGAAAATCATCCGATGATTTCAGCCATTGATGCACACGTCAGGGAAGATCAAGCAGCTTCCCCGGTGGGCGTATCACGCGTTTTTCATCTACCAAAGTACCCATCCCTGGCGGGGGTATCACGCATTTGCATTCATTGATGTACATATCAACGAAGGTCAAGCAACCTTGACATCAGTGCAGCCGTTGGCAAGTAAACCCAACGAAGCGTTGGAAGCCATCTGATGATTGCATCAGTTGATACACATATCAACAAAGGTCAAGCAGCCTTGGCATTTATCCCCAGCAGGGATTTGATCCGTTGATGTACAATTCAGCGAAGGTCAGGCAACCCTGACAACATAGAATGTTGGCAGTACCTCCAACAGAACATCCTCATCAGGGAGGACTGATGATGGAACATGTTATACACATCAACAACATGCAAAGTGCATCCCCACAGAGTCTCTTTTACATGAGATATACATCTGATCCCGGTAGAAGTCAAAGGGAGCCGGCAATCATCCCACCATATTGGAAAATAATCCAACAAACTACATACATTTGCATCATGCTGTTGTACATTGCATCATGATTATCTTGTTGCATTTCAAGTGTCTAGTATTCTTTATCCTATCCATGCCATTGCATTGCATGAATATAATAAAGAGGGGCATCTGTAGACACTTTAAATTTTTCTGCATACATATTACTGACATTGCAGGAAGGGCAGAATCATCTTTTAGAGATAACCCTAGAAGACAGCTCAGTTCAATCCCGAAGATAACCTTGGGATACTCAGTATTACCGTCTCGGAGATAACCCCGAGACATCCAGCTCAGACCCGGATACCACCAAAAATTTCAACCTCAACCCCGGAAACAACACCGAGAGTTTCAATTTCAACCTCGGAGATAACCCCGAGGACTGCAGTTCAGATACCGAAAATCACACTAGAGAAGATCGTGTCATCTTGGAGATAACCTCGAGATACTCAGTCTCATTCCCAGAAACAACACCGGGAAAGACCTCTTCAACCTCGGAGATAACCCCGAGGCATGCATTTGCAGTTCCGGAGATAACCCCAGAAATGTTTGTTTCAAACCCATGCAAACAGCTTTAGAACACTCGGCAAAAGCCCCGAGGCACTCATTCCACAAAGCCCGAAGATAACCCTGGGAAGTCAGGCACATCTCAGAAACAACCCTGAGGACAGTCAACACCTGCAGCAGTCCAATCTCAGCGATAACCCTGAGCAACGATCGCTAAAACAGCTCAAATCGGAGATAACCCCGATGAAGGGCAGGACCGTTATTTTGCCATCCCAATGCCACATTGCGCCGTCTTAACAACAACATACATACATTCTACACAGCAATGTCCTACAAGAACTAAGGAGTGTCAATCCCGAGTGACTACTGCACAAGACAGCACACCGGATAGAATTTAAAGCTTGAAGATCGAGGGCATGGTCCCATCTTCCTGACTTCGTACAACCTCTAATCTCATGTCATTGTGTAGCTCTCAATAATAGCATGCCGAAAAAGGTCTTATACACCTCGATCGGATGCCCGGATTGAAGTTCTGAAAGTTCGAGCGGACATCACGTTGCACGCGTGCACATACTTCGAGACGACGACACCCGCAGAACTCAAGGCACCCCAGGCAGCCGTAGGTGCATCTGCGGCTGCCGGAGGTACACCTGTGGCTCCCCCCTCTATAAATAGAGGGCTTGGGACAGCCATTTTACATAAAAAAAAAGCGAGGAAGCCCTGTCCAATTTTCTCTGTAAACACTATAAACTGAGTGCTTTCTCATTTTAAACACTTGTGAGCTTATATATTGCTATTTTTTTACCGACGGGAGCCGAGTGTTCATCCCTTCAAGTTATTGAAGCTTTCTTTGGCAATCCACTGTAAGCCTTCTTACACACTTTAAAGTCTTTCTCCTCATCTTTGCACACACCATTCTTCACGTTGAGAGTCGTGTTGCGTTTGTTTGCCCGAACTTCGGTCCGTGGCTGGACCCACATCCGGAGCATTTATTTGCTTTCTTATACATATATTTATATAAACTGGTGTCGAACTTTGTTCGATGAGCCTGGATTTATATCCAGAGTGTTTACTTGATATATATACTCTATTCGATGAGCATGGGTTTTACGTTTATTGCTTTATATATATATATATATATATATATATATATATATATATATATATATATATATATACATTTCGTCCCTCCTAGAGTTTACTTCGTGGCGATTGACCGTTTTTACTGCTTTCTTTACATTTCGTCCTGCCTGGAGTTTACTTCATGGCGGTTGATCGCTTTTACAGCTTTATTTATATTTATGATCCCCCATGGAGGTGCTTCGTGGTGGTTGATCAAGTTTGTATATATATATATATAGTTACAGCTTTTATATATATAACTGCTTACGGTTTTCATATAAATTGCGGCATCATGTGAGCCTAGGAATCATGTGATCACAGATTCAGTCTACTGAATCTAGATTCAGTTCCCGTAATGGACATTTTCAGTTGTAAGCAGCCTGTAAATTATTCACGGTGTTTGGATTTCCTTAGATGGTTTTCATGCCCATGAGGAATTCGGCACTGCTTTGTACATTATTTTCTCGAAGATGTTTCGCATCTCGAAAATAAAAGTAATCAAGCTGAACATTTTAATAAAATTGAAGTATCAAAGGCCTTAATTACTATTGAGTATAAGGGTTTGAAAAAACCTCTTTTTATAAAATATCACTGCTATATCTTGTTTAAAACATAATTTTTATATAAATTCAAACCCTTTGTATATAGGTGCAAACGAGGCATAGCACTACTTCTAAATAACAGCACATTGACCCACACACACAAACATTCATATAACAGTTTCTTAAAAAGTGGCGGTCATCGTGGTAACACGAATGTCGGGGGGTGCCTAACACCTTCCCTTCGCATAAGCAAGTCCCTGGACCCTAATGAATCTCGGTTTCGCAGACCCGTTAAGTAGTGTCATATCACTAGGTCAATGTGCAAACTTTTTCTCGGTTGTGTTGGTACAACCAGTTAAAAAACCAACTGGCGACTCTTACAGTCAAATCGTCGACATATAAATATCGGACCTTTTCATAACTTATTTTTTCAAATAAATCTCACTTAACATCAGAACACAAAAGAACAAAAACAGAAAAGGGACAAATAAAAATCTCGACGTCGACAATTATCATACATATCAACATATGCATCAAGAAATAGCATTCATCTCGTGAATAATAAACATTCAATATATACATTGATATCGATTTAATGGGCAAATATAGTTAGTATAAAATCCAATTTTGAATTAAAATAAATTTTGAATTAAAATAAACTCCTTTATTTTAATCAAAATTCAAAATCAAAATAAACTCCTTTATTTTATTTTTATCCAATTTTGAATAAAAATAAACTTATTTATTTTTAATCAAATTCCAAATCAAAATAAACTCCTTTATTTTAATTAAAAAGCAATCCAATTTTAAGTACAAAATAAACTTCTTTATTTTAACTTAAAATTACTAGAAAAATAAAATATGTTGAATCATATTAAACATATTTAATTTTAGGAAACATGGAATCATTTTCTATATGTGAATAAAATGGGTCACCGCTACTCAAAAACTCAGGTCCAGCGCTGCAGCGCCTAGATTACACTGTAATCACGCGTCAAAGCGCCAGTTCCCAGAAATAGTTTTTTCAGTTCGCGAATTATGTAGTTTTTCTCTAAAAATATAATTATTTGCCAATAATTGTGCCCAATAAAATTGTTCTAAACACATATCAACATACATATCAAATTAAAATAATTAATAACTCGTATAAAGTTTGGCTCTGATACCACTTTTAGGTTTGTAATATCTATGAATATGTAACAAATTACATACATAGAGCGAAAGTGTGAAAAAAAATCAGAGTTTAAAATTTTACAAACCATATTCCCGGATCATCCTTTATGCAAAATTATTAATTAGGTGAAAAGGGATAGAGATCAAATTCATACCTTTATAGACACTAGCTTCCTCAAGTACAAGTTCACCTCTAATTCCTTTTCACGTTCAACTTGAATCCACCGAGTTTGATTCCTTCTTTTGATCAACGTTAGTCACCCAAGTGTTTGGCCTCTAGAGGTGATCCACCAAGGAAAAATAAGTATTCAAGAAGATGGGTGTTTGATAAAACTCTAATTTTATCTCTATAGAATATTGTGTACTCTCCTAACTCTTGGAATTGTCATTAACCCTTTAGCAAAATAAGACTCCTCTTATTTATAGATGTAGGCAACCCTCCTAAACTATTTAGGAATATGATTTTATTTTAATTAATTAAACTTCTTTAATTAATTAGGCTTCCTAATCTTATTAGGAATAATTAATTAAACTCTTTTAATTAATTAACTTCCTAATCTTATTAGGAATATATGAGAGTAATTTTTATTAATTAATTCTCAAACTCCTTTAGAAATTAAATAATAATAATAATAGTAATAATAATAATAATAATAATAAGACTCCTTTTATTAATTTATATTTAATATTTCCAAAATATTAAATAATAAATATTAAGCTATTTATTTTATTTTATCACCATAGATTAAATTAAATATATTTAACTTATTATTACGATTATGTCATTTACTTTTTAAATAAATATTTTTTCTTTTATGGTGTGACCATTTAGGTTCTCCATATTAAAGCAGTTGTGAATAAATTAATTAAAACAATGCTAATCTTATTTAAATAAATAAAATTTATTCTACAAAAAGGATAAGCCTCCTTAGCGATCAACGACTTCCAAATAATATAGATTTCAACATTAATCATAAAAGAACCTTTGAGTAAATAGTTATTGTACAATTCAATCCTTCCACCATACAATGTCCCAATTAAATATAAGATGTGAAATTACTATCAAATCTTATTTTATTTAATTCTATGTATTTCGATTTTTAAATGCACAACTCCAAATAATACAAATTATAAACTCATTTCTAATTTCATTATTCCTTAGCCAATGACTATTGAATTGTCATTTATCGAATCACATATGACATTCTCTTCTTTTACTAAAAGCGGTAGATTCTTTGTTGATCATTCATTATCTCCATGTACAATTTATTACACCAAAACATACCATTTGATATACCGTAAAGGTCTTAAGGGACATGTTAGAGTATAACTCGTCATACATAAGATACTATGATAATCTCAAGTCTATGGATCACTTGTACTACTATTAGTACATGAATTCCTATTGACAGACAAGTAAAACTCCATTAGGTATTCCTTAGCGAGCCACGTTCAGTGAACTTATTCTCCAATAAGTACCTGCATACTTGCTTTAGTCTCTTCACATAAATAATCATGAGATCAATCATCCTCATTCAATGAACAAGCAACGTATGTACTAATCTATCCGGATTCACTAATCCCCTTTTTAGTAATCTAATAATTGGTAACAATTTTAGTTTGTGAGATGTCTAAGAATTTAGATCTCATTAGCATGATCATCATCATGATTCTAAAAGTATTGCTTAAAATTATGGGTTTATCACATATTATAAAATAATACCATGTAGATAAATTAAAAGCCTTTAATTAAACAATTCTTTTATTAATAAATGAATAAGATTGTTACAAAGTATATGTTTTATCATCAAACATGATTGGCATGTGTGCATACTACTTTCACATTTTATAATCTTGTTTATGGTATGATTAGTTAAAGTGGAGGTAATGCACACACACGATAAGATCATAATTATTGTGAGTCAACAACTAATTGAGTTGTTAAGCTTGTATATGATTTTTTGTTTACTAAGCATTGTTTTGAATGAGCTTGGAGGCTATGAACAAGATTCATGATCCTTTCATAGTAGGATTGCATTAGTAGATTTTTAGTTTTATATTTAGTAGTTTTGCTTGAGAGCAAGCAAAGAATTAAGTTTGGGGGTAATTGATTAATAGATTTTATATTTATAAATTTGGTATTCTTTACTTAATTCTTTTGTCTAACCTCAAATGTTTTATTAGTATTTTATCTCATTTTTAGTAGTTTTGTACTGATAATGAATTTTAGCTTATGTTAGTGTAACTATGCAAAATGTTGTTAATTTAGCCTTAATATTGATGTAACGATCGAGAAATTCATAATTTAATTTAAATATTTATTGAATAAATTAAATATTTTAAATAATTTATTTATTGAGAAAATAAATAATGGATGAATTATGGTGAATTAATTTAGTAATTAAATTAATTAATGTTAATTGAGTTGAATAATGATAATGTTATTTGAAGGATTTAATTTAAGAAATTTTTTAAATTAAATCAATTGCTTAATATTTAAGAAAATAATAAAATTAAATGAATTATTTGATTTAATGGAAATAAATAAAATAAACAAAGTGATGTGTCTAATTTATTAAATTAAATTAGATATATAATTATTTATTAATTATAAGTATAATGTTAATAAGAATTTTATTATTATTGATTTAAATTAATTAAGCTAAAGTTATTTAATTAACTAGAGTGTGACGCATGAAAACTATATAAAATAAATAATATAAAAATAAGTTAGTTTGGGGGAATTATGGTTAGCTAAACATGGCCTTGTGGCATTTGGCTTATTCAACTGACGCTACCTGTTGGGTTTTTTACCAGACGTTAGTGGGGAGTGGGAGTTAGTATATTGGAACGCGTATATTATTTTCTAAGGCTAGTGTTAAGTTTTATTATTCACGTATTTGGCTAAGGAGAAAACACAGAGGGTGAGAGAAGTTCAGTGGTTTTGAAGAGAGAATTCTCTAAGATTTCAAGAGGAAGGAAAGGATTGTTATCAATTGCTTCAATAAACAAGGATTAAGATATATTGTAGTTCTAAAATTTTGTGTTTTGAGTTCTCTGTGGAAATTTTCTATAAATTATTAAGTCACGTGGATGATTGAATATATGTATACTCCTGATAAATTGGTTGGTTATCATCTGTGATTGTATATCAGTTGTCAAAATTCATGAGAAATTGGGTTTGAGGAATAAAAATGAAATATCAGTGTTATGTTTATATAGTATGGGTTAGAAAGTACGAAAATTGATGTTTCATATGTGATGTAATATGTACTTTGTTGTTGGATTGTGTTACTATGGTAAGAAACGAAAACAACGTAGTTTAAATTATGTCAATTGGTTAGAAAACGAGTTCGTGGCAATCAAATTCGTTAAAAGTATAAAAATGAAGAAAATTTGGAAAAACTGTGGTTTTGATTCCTCAAAATGGTGTGTATATAATGTTTTGTATATAGAAGGGTGTTTAGTATATATAACTATAGTATTGCAAAGTTTTAAATGTTGAATTTGGGTGAAATTCTATTGAATTGGGATTTTTGGCCCTTAACAGAGTAGTAGTTCGCGTTTGTAAAAACTAAGTCTAGTGCATCGCGCGGGCACTCTGCTTGGCGCGCGGTTGGCGCGCGGGCGCGCAGAATTTGGGCGCGGGCGCGCTATAGTCCAGTGTAATGCTCGCGCGGCTGCGCGAGTAGCCAGTCACAGACAATGATGTCTGCTTAATTGCAGGTCATGCGTAACGGACTTGGGTTAGTTTATCATGCATGTTAAGAATATTAAAACATAAAGTGGACTATAATAACAGATTGTAAGATGTTGTAATTCAAAGTGTGAAGATTTTTAAGTAATTATTTAAATAAGTTATAAAATAAAACTAAAAGTGATGTTTTCAAAAGTTGTAGATAAACGATAAGGTTTATGTTGATTAATGTGTGATTTCAGAGGAGTTAAGTATGTTAACCTAAATAGTTAGGTTCTAAGTTAGGGTTATGACCTAAATGATGGTTTAAACCCTAAAGCTAATATTCATACAACTAATTGTTGTTGCGATTTTAATGATGCATGTAGGATAATTGGAGATTATTTTACACTTGTGTAGCTTACAAACAAGGCAAGTTCTGTAACCCTGCTCTTATAATAATTGTGCAAGTTCTTTAACCCTACTCTTATAATAATTGTGCAAGTTCTCTAACTCTACTTTCATAATTGAGCAAGCTTTCTAACTTCATTCTTTTATTAATGAATACAAATTCCTAAATTCTATTGAGCAACATTATTGATTTTATTTGTATTTACGGTTGATTAAGCTCTTGTAACCTAATTCATTACATCGAGCAAGTTCCACTTTTCTAATTATTATACAAAGCATATATTGTTCTAATACGTCGATTCAAATAAGATTGTTCTAATTCTCTTGAACATAGTACTTTGCATGTGTATTATGTTTATTCAGTTATATATTGTTCATATTCAATCTTTGACTTTGATAGCCTTGTTCAGTTATACACTCTTGTATTAAACCTTTGTTGATGGAAATTGAATAAGTGTTCTAAAATTATAGAAACACTGATAAGTTAGTTCCAAACTAAACTTTCTTTAGTGCGCAAATTTTAAATTTAAAATGAGACGAATAACCCTGACATAGGGGATTTTGTACGTGTAACGTTTAGATGTTTGTGCACAATACATGGTACAAAGGGCTGATCTCCCTGAGTACGTTAAGAAGAGTCTGTACAGTCTAATTAACTGTTAAGGTTGGGGTAGTAATACCTAATCACCGTGGACATAGTTCGTGGTCATAAGACCCTTAGATATTAAAGTTCGAACTTGTTTCTGTTTCTATTTGTAGAACAAGTTCATTATTATACAGTATTCGTTGTTCATTCTCTTATGATTATTATTACTATTCTTTATTTCAGTGAGCAATTGTTTACTCACTCTTGCAATTAAACAATGCAGCTAAAGTCGAAAGAGGTGATGAGCCATCTACTAGCAAGAGAAAGGGCAAGATGTCCAAGTGTTGAGGAATTAGTTAAAGTTTATTTAAATACATTCAGTTATAAAACTTGTTTATTTTATAATGTATTCCGCAAACTGATGTAATAATTTAAGGTTAGATTACCTGGGATTGTTATGAGATGATGTAACCCTTTAATGGAAAAGATTATTGTTTAAAGTTATTTAATGTTTTATCCTTTATTATGGGTAGTTAGATGTAAATATTTTGGATAGTGAACACCAAATTCGGTGAAAATGAAGTACCCGGATTTGGGGGTGTTACAGGTTGGTATCAGAGCCATAGGTTATGAACCTTAGGTGGGAAAAGCCTTAGGAAGTAGCCTTTAAGAAGTTAGAAAACATAGAGGTGTTTAACTCTTATCGGGTTTTAAGGAATGGATTAAGGCATCCATTGAAGCTAAACAATAAAAGACATTATGTGCTATATGTTAGTAACTTATGTGCTCGCGAGTATCGATAATGTTGAGTAAAACTTAAAATATTTTGTTGTCAGGATGTCTAACGGAGGAGGATCCAGTCCAGCTAGAGAGGTGATACCTCAGTTACCTGGAGATGATGAGCCCCGGGATATTCACGTAGTGCGGGAACAGTTGATCCGGGAGGATGAGCTTGTGACCGATCCCGAGGAGGATAGTCCTGAGGAGATAGAGGAGGATGATGGTGAGGAGGATCCTGAGGAGTTTCCACCAAACTCCGTATCGGCTGAGATGTATGATGCCTTGTATGACCGTAATATAGAGTTATAGTATCATGTAGAGGAACTAAAGGAGATGGTTGAGATGCATCAAGCTTCGATGGACCAGAAGGATGCAGAGATTCAGGAACTTAACTCAAAACTTGGAAACACCGAGTGGAACCTAGTTCATACTAAGGGTCAGCATGAAGATCTGTTGGCAGTGAACGAGAAAATGAAGACGGATATGGAGAAAATAAAAGATGACTTCAAAGAGGAATCAGTTAAGCGTGCAAGAGCAGAGGACGCTTGGATGAAGGCGACTCAACGTGCAGATCGTGCCGAGACTAAGGTCCACGTGAAGAAAGCAAAGATGAAGGAGATGGATTATGCTTTTAATTCTGCGATTGATAGGGCCCAGGATCGAGTCCATTATTACCCACCTTAGTTTGAAGACTCGATGTGGTTCGTGATGGATCGTAGAACGGCTTACCGTATCATGGAGGAAGAGCGTTGTAAGCCCTGCGACGTCTTAATATCCGTAGATAAAAATATGAGTGATAATAATATGTGGTTATTTATGTGAATAAATAAGTTGTGAATCCCTTATTTTGAGATGAATAAAGGGATAGTATGAGTATGTAATCCTGAAACTTATCTAGTTCAAGAAAGTGAATGTTTATAGCGGTTATGCTATTTTGAGGATGTTATAGAACTTTATGAATGAAAAAAATATTAGAGTTTATTTGAAATGTTATGTGTTAAAGCTTCAATCTTGGAATGTTTAAGTTAAACTTTAAATACCCAAGAAGTTGAGTAATGAGCTAATAAGCGTATATCTTAACAGAAAATGCCTCCTAGAAGAAGTTAACCACGTCAACAACCACCTCTTGAGGGGTCTACTAATAATAACAACGAGGCCAATGCTAATCCGGTTCAGCAGTTGGTAGCTTTGTTGACGGGTGCACTTGCGAATCAACCGCAAGTTCAAGCTACGACTTTCAAGGAATTCAAAGCTGTTGGACCGCCAGAGTTTCAAGGTTTTATGAATCCAATGGAAGGCCAAACCTGGATTATGGAAATGGAGAAGGTGTTCGACGTTGCTAGAGTTAACGAAGATCAGAAGACTGCATTCGCGACGTTCATGCTGAAGTCTGAAGCTAGCTACTGGTGGCAGGCAAATAAGGTTCGTGGGGGACAAGGAGTGATAGCGTGGGATAGATTTAAAGAGATGTTTTTCGAAATGTACTTTCCAGTGAGTTCTCAGATTCAGTTGGAAGTGCAATTTCTGAAACTGAAGCAAGGAACAATGACGGTGCCAGAATGTGCTGCGAAGTTTAACGAGTTGGCAAGGTTTGCCACCTATCAAGTCAACACGGATGAACGTAAAGCGAGAAGGTTCGAACAAGGATTGAAGCCCTGGCTTTACAGCAAGGTTTCAATGTTCCAGCTGAATACATTTACGACTGTGTTGGAAAAAGCAATTATCGCAGAAGGTGGAAGCGATGCTTTGACTAAGTACAACCAAGAACAGAAGAAGAGGAAAAGTGAGAATGAGAATAAGGCTGGTGGAAGTAATGTTGGAAGTATTAATCAGAAGAGGAAGTGGAACGAGAGTTCGACTACGGGAGGACAGCAGGGAAATCATCAGAAGAAAAAGTTTGAAGCTTGTGCGACGTGAGGAAAGAACCATACTGGGGTATGTTTGAAGGGAAAGAGGGTGTGTTTCAACTGTGGTCAGGAGGGACACATTGCACCAAACTGTTTTAGCCCAAAGAAAGGAGCATGTTTTACCTGCGGTTCGAAGGATCACATGGCTCGTGATTGTCCTAAAAAGCCAACGGGGGGTGCAAGTGGCGGAAAGGGGAACAGCAACGGTGGTGGTGCATTGACTATCACTGGATCAGCTCAAACAAGCCGACCTACTGCAAGAACTTTCAATATGACCGTGCAGGATGCGGTTCAGTCTAAGGATGTGGTGTCAGGTATCATTCCGATTAATGGTATTAATGCTTATGTACTGTTTGATTCGGGTGCTACTTGTTTATTTATATCTGATAAATTTGCTCAGAATTTATATTTGCCTCAGGAAGAATTAGAATTTCCCTTAAGCATAGAGATTGCGAATAGGGAAGTGATTCCTGTTAGATTCATATATAAGAATTGTAGAGTGGTTATAAAGGGTCAAGAGATGGTGGTAGACTTGATACCAATTAGACTGGGTGAGTTTGATGTTATACTGGGAATGGATTGATTATTCAATTACGGAGTAATAATTGATTGCCAAAGAAAGTGTGTTAACCTTATGACTCCTTCAAAGGTTGTGTTCTATGGCAGCAAATCACCTCGACAAGCAAGTTGTCTGACGGTGATGCAAGCCAAGAAGTTGTTGAGATAAGGATGTGTAGGATATTTAGCCTACATAGTTGATACACAGAAGAAAAGCGCGAAGTTAGAAGAGATACCGATCATAAGAGATTTTGCAGACGTATTTCCAGACGATTTGTCGGGTCTTCCGCCAGATCGATAAATTGAGTTCGTGATCAATTGAAACAACTTCTCACAGTGGATCAATTGAAACAACTTTTTAGTTTATGTGGTATAGTTGTAGAATGTAGTATAACTGATTCAAAGCATTTTACTTACATAGAAAACTAATAGGTACAAAGCATTTTTCTTACATAGAATACTCAAAACCTGAAGAAGCAACTGCAGGCTTATTTTCTAACAGGTACTTGATGCAGGCTCCTCCATGGTTGAACCGTTCCTAACAGGTACTTGATGCAGGCTTATTTTTTGAAACTGTTTTGGACATGATAGAATTCTAGTACCATCGTCATTCTTATTTTCTACTTCTACATCATTGTCTTGTTCTTTATTATGACTGCAGCCTGTCATAGTTGATGAGAAGGGTAACAAGAATTAAATATTTGCTTCAGGGACAAGGATGGGTACCACTGGCTCACTGGGAGAGTTGATGATGTTATCAATGTTAGGTACCTTCTACTTATCCATAACATGTCTAAATTTCACACAACTCACTAAAGAAGTCCAACACAGAAGTTATGTTCCTACATGCAGATATATGATTTTTTGTAGTTGACAACAATGCATTTTTAAGAATTTATATTCTACTCAAGTAATTATATTAGATGGACCAATTTATATATCCTCAATGATATCCTCACATAAGCTGAAAAAACTAGCAAATTCTCAAGGCGATTGACCGGCATGATGTAAATTTTGAAGATTTTTCTAGATTTTGCTTCTTTAATTCTTTATTCATTCGGGAACATACACAGTGGGCATCGTATCGGCACTGCAGAAGTTGAATCTGCTATAGTTTCTCATCCCCAATGTACTGAAGCTGCTGTAGTTGGTGTTGAACACGAGTTGCCTACATCAGTTCTAAGTTCTAATTATGCCAAAGTGCTGACTGCTGGTTTGCCTTTTGCATCTTCAGGCCAGAGTTTGTCATTTTGAAGTTACAGGCTAAGTCATTGTTGATACTGGTTTGCCTAGGCTTTTTTGCACATGCTTAGGTAGTAGCTTAATTTTATGAATAGTTTGGTTTATTGTGGTTTATTTTGTGGATTGAAAAGTGAATTTGAGATGTATATATGGACATTTTGGTATATATTTTGTGGATGTAGTAATTTGAAACTGTAAACGAATGGTATTATTGAGATGTATTTTGAATGGTTGATACATTTTGGCTATATATCATGGCATTAGTATATTGCAGGTGCATTGGTAATATAGGTGACATTCTCTTTTTTTCTTTTTTTTTCTTTATCTACAACATTTAAAAAACGTTGTCTGATATACTAAACAACAACATTTTTATCCAAAAAACGTTGTGGAATCATACCTTCTACAACGTTTTTAAGCATCTGCTAATTTTTGAAAAACAAATCTACAACGTTTTTTTCCTAAAAAACGTTGTGTATTGTGCTTAACTACAACGTTTTAAAAACGTTGTGTAAGGGTATCAAATAGACGACACCCTTAACGACGATGTTTTTCTGACTGAAACCACAATGTTTTTTCTGCGTTGTCTATTTACTGTTTTTTAGTAGTGTTTGTTTCTTTCTTTGAAGTAGTCTCTCGAGTTTTCTTGAGAGCATTTCAATTTCTTCATCAAAATCTTCATCATTGCCTTCTATGCAGCTTTCAGCTTGTAGAGCCAAGGTCTTCTTCTTAGGTGCCTCATCTTCTTCATCGTATAATTTTAATTGGTTTTCAAACTCTTCAAGTTCTCCAAATAAGGTAAGAGTTTCCATTGTGCTAATTGTGACTGAGTCTTGAAGTGTAGTAACCTTTGGAGCGAATCGCTTTGGCATGACTCTGAGAAGCTTTCGGTTAATTTCCTTTTGATCAATCTTTCGTCCGAGCATGCTTAGAGAATTCATTAGAGTAAGGAATCTTGCTTGGGCATTTCTAATTGATTCATTTTTCTCCAATTGGAATAGTTCATATTCGTGCATTAACATGCTCAGTTTGACCTCCTTCACTTTAGTAGTTCCCTCGTGGCTCATGATGATTGTATCCCACATTTCTTTTGCTGTGTTGCACGATGATACTTTATCAATTTCAGCTTGGACCATTCCGCTTAGCAAGGTGTTCATGGCTCTTGAGTTGTAGAAAAACATATAGCTTTCGTTTGCATCCATCTCCATGAGAGCCTTTGGTTTGCCATTATCATGTCTAGGAATGACATGTCCATTTTCAACAACCCACCATTCCCATGGGTCTCTTTTAAGAAAAATCTTCATTTTGAACTTCCAAAAGTTGAAGTTTTCACTTCCGAACAACAGCGGTGGCCTACTTATGGACTGACCTTCTTGAAAGTTTAGGTGTGCCATAGGATCTTCCCCTACGACCTGCAACAATCAATATTAGTAGAGTCTGGCTCTGATACCAAATGTAATTCTATGTATGTGCACACCTAGAGGGGGGTGAATAGGTGTTTAAGGTAAAAGTGATAAACGGTGAAACCTTTTTGAAATTTTCTGCAATAAGTATAATTCAGACAGCTACGCATGTCTGCTTTAGTGTCTGCTTTAGCTTATGTTCTTCGTTTCTTATTATCAGACAGCTAGACCTGTCTGCTTTAGTGTCTGGATAGTGACGTGAATAACAAAAAAAATCAGAACGTGAATTACAGTTAAAGAGATAAACAAAAGTAAAAATCACACCAAGATTTTTACGTGGTTCAGCCCCTATCCTCTAATCTAGTGGCCTAATCCACGTCCAATCTCAACTAGGATTGGAGACTCTTTTTATTAAACTTAATATTCAATTAAATACAATAAAAAGAACTCCCTGTTTCAAAGAAGCCTTCTACTGATGGACACATCTGCCCCCTTTGCACCTCTGCAACCTTTCTCACCACTGAGACCTTTGCACCTCTACAACCTTGAAAGCTCTCTTTGAACAGACCCTAGCCACTACTGGATCGATCAAGCCAAGCAAGCTTGGAAATTTGAATATAATAGAAGAAATTACAATAGACTTCTTATTTTCCAGCCACAAAGAATTATAGACAGTACAATGAATAGCTGGAAATAAATAATGAAAGCTCTCAATAGGATTCTTCTCTGTATAGCAACGTGAATTAGCTTCTTGTCTCCCTCATGCTTAGCCGTGAGATAAGACTATATATAAAGAGAGACCCAACGGCTATAAAATAATTGTTAGCAAGAAATCATATGATTTAAATCCCATAGCAAGAAATCAGATTATTTAAATCCCATAATATTAGCTACTAATATTGACCAATGATTATGAATATAAGATAGACTAGGAAACTCATAACAAAGTTGGTATACCCCATGATATTAACAATTGAAGAAACCAACAGATTTGGTAAATCAAGAATATATTTTCAAGTCAAACTAAAATACTTTAAATAAAGGAACAAGGAGATTAATAAGGATAAGACCCAATAGCTTCTGTAAGTCTCCTTTTCAAAATAGAATACCAAAATGTCACTAACCAATGTGGGCTCCACTAAGCAAGATAAAATCTTTAAATAAATAAGCACCCACGAAATACTCTGATGAAATAGAAGAACCAATTTGGGCCCCTTAATAAACTCCAGTTCAAATATTCCTTGATAAACTCCAATTCAAATCCTCTAAATGAAATCTTCCTTAATAGACTCCAAATCAAATCTTCCTTAATAAACTCCAATTCAAATTTTCTTTAATAATCTCCAAACCATGTAATAATCATAACCCATGCATATTAGATATAATATTATAAACCATAAACCATGCATATTAATTTTAATATTATAAAATATTTATAAACCATAATCCATGCATATTTAATAATATTATAACAAACCATGAACCATGCACACGTCTAATATACTTAAATTAGTCATCATTCAAAATATCATAAAATCAAAAACTAACAACTTGCTCGGCTGAATTAGAAGTTAATGAAATGATTTGAGTCTTATTTACAAGTTGATACATGGTATTTGAAGTAAGGATGTTTCAAACTCCCAAAAGGCTGATACCTGATTGGTTTATGCTATTTTGCATGGGATTGGAGACTTGTTATCTTTAGTTAATAAAAGACTAATAATTAGAATAAGGGGGTAATATATTTTATGTACTTTTTCATCAGTAGGAGAGGATTATTAGTATTCATAATTTTTAGAGTAGTTTTAAGGGTTCAGAGTATATTTTTCCAAAGGCAGGAGAAAGAGTTGGGAAATAAGACAGAGGCTTCAATAGAGTTTCATTCTTTTTTCTTCAACTCTTATATTTTGCATTTTGAAATGATTTTGAATGATTTGTTATTTTTTTAGCTTTAGTTATGAACTAATTTATTTATTAGGGAATCAACGGAACCCGATGATGATTTAATTTATTATTTATTTCTATTGATCATTGAATTAGTTATATATAATGATATTGTGTATTATATCTTGTTATGTTTGTTATAATTGTCTAATCAACAATTATTCTATGAATTTAGATGAAATTTGACAGTGAAGTCTAAATTAAGATCTGGATGTAGTAACTTGTGATTAGTAAATCTTCGTAGGAGTGAATGCTAATTTGTGGACGGGATAGACATATACCTCTGGATACCACAAACAACTATTGAAAAATGAATCTTAATGAATTTATTATTATTATTTCTCATAGGAATATAGTAAAATTAATAATAATAGGTATGCGATATAATTGTTTGAAAAATGGTTATATTAATTATTTGTGATTTTCCGTTGGCAATTCCAGTTAATCAATTCGATGCAATATTAATAAGGTTATTTTCTTGATTTATCGGGGGAAATTGAATTCTTTAATGCTTTTATTCATAGAATTAAAATTTATTATTATAGTGATTATTTATTAGCCATTGAATTCATTTGTCTAAATAAAATTAAACTGGAGTATAGTTAGTAATTGACAATTATATATATATATATATATATATATATTATTCTTGCCTTTTATTTGATAATCGATCATGTATATTTGTATGAAATTGTTATATAGAATTAGATAAATATTAAGGAATTCTATGGTATTTCGTGCAACTATTGTTGTTGATCCTGTGGAGCCTGATCTAACAATGATTAACTATTCAATTCATTCATTTATTTGAGTGTAGAACTCCACTTCACTTTTGAATTTTGAACAAAGTAGGAAAGTATCACTCCTCATATGCTGTGGAAGTGGAACCAACCAGAGGTCCAAACACACGTAAAGTCTCCTAATACTAATTTCCTACCAACAAAATACTCCACATTTACAAATAAGAAAAAAACAAATTAATTCCAAAGAAAAATTTGGTTACCAAACTCCCCTATGGTCAAAAATCTGACGGTTTAAAACCGATAACTTAAGTAGGACCCAAATATCCGACGGCAGCGAAAATGTCTGTTACCCAACTGTCACACTAGTCTAAAATTGACCCCTTAAATTGCAAGTCTTTTCCTTAACCCAACCGCCGAACCATTCGTTTGTTATACAAAATACAGTAGTACATAAATTTTTGTACGTAACTACTATGGAGTAATTTCCTACCAACAAAATACCCCACATTTATAAATAAGAAAAAATAAATTTAATTCCAAAGAAAATTTTGGTTACCAAACTCCCCTATGGTCACAAATCTGACGGTTTAAAACCGATAACTTATGTAGGACCCAAATATCCGACGGAGCGAAAATGTCTGTTACCCAACTGTTACACTAGTCTAAAATTGACCCCTTAAATTGCAAGTCTTTTCCTTAACCCAACCGCCGAACCATTCGTTTGTTATACAAAATACAGTAGGAGTACATAAATTTTTGTACGTAACTACTATATACATACACATATATATAAGATTTTACATTGTAAGGATTTGTTCCCGGAAAGAAAAAATCATTAGCAAAGAGACTGAATCTGAGGCTAATTAAATTTCTTTAGTTTTCTTCAATATTGTGGAATCGGAGACGGCGTTTTGAATTCGTAAGTACAGTTGATTTCTAGGGTTTATGCTATTTTTGAACAGCTGATTTGCTATTAATTGATGTTTAAAGATAGTTTATGATGCTTCTGTTCATATTTTGTTAGAAATTCGGCAGTTTAATTTAGCACAAAAAAAAAAAGAAATTCGGCAGTTTATATGTTCTGTTGGCTGGTTTCTTATGCAATACAGGAAATTTAGAGCAGAAATATAGCATCTAATGCTTTAGTGTTGGCTGTTATTTTTTGGATAGGATACGGTTGTAGTTTCTTCACCCGACAATTTGATTAAACAAACTCATTATTTTTTATTTTTTATTCTTTTTGTTGTAAAATGTGGTGCATGTGAGATTTAAGAGATTAATGCTAAAAAAGTTGTCTTTTTGTTATTATTTTAGCTTATCAATATAATAGTTGGTTTTTATATAGTATATAAATTACCTAGAGTGCGAATCGATTCAGTATATGGAATGAGAAAAAAGTACAGTGACATAATCCAAATTATTAACTTAATATGATTCTGTTAATAACTCAAAATTTTGGTTTCACTCTTGGATTTGCTGTGTTGCAACTATTCATGTAAACATTATGATAACATAGGTTATTGGCCTATTAGATTGCGTTCCTTACAATGTTGTTTTTTAAATGTTTGCTTCTTCCCGCGCTAGGAGTAGCACAACAAGAGGGATTACCATTATGGACCCAATGGTGAACGACTAAAACCTTACCTCATAATAAACATATATCAAATGCAAATCTATTGTGTTGGAGTGTATGTGTACATGTTCAGATTATATGAACCAAATGATAAGTTACTAACGGATAATCTTTTACTCGTGACTTTGTGGTAGTTACATATCATGAGAGATGGTCTTGTTATTTTCATTGCAAGGGTGTGAAAGACTAAAAGAGTATCATCATGATTTCTTGAGTAAGATATTAACATCTAACACATTAAGTATTCAGAGTCCAGAAGCTGCGACATTTCTGTGGTTGCTAGGAATGTGGTTAGCGTGCCATGCATTAGGTGCTTAATTAAGGCTTACAACACCTGCATATGGTGTTCGTGTTGCTGACGTAAGTAGCGGTTTCAATTGGATTTGGTTTAAAAGGATCATGTATGATGGTTGCTGGTTTTCAGGTAATAACTTGCTGGGTATTTTTGATACAATAAGTAGTGAGAGAGAATTTGAAGAAAGCATGGAGGGGATAGGCAATTGAGGAGTGTTCTTAATCAATTGTACTCCTTAACCTTAATTGAACTCATTATTGTTTGATTGTGGACCTTAGTTATAGATACAAAGCTTTGTAAAAAGGTTGTTCTCAGTGCACAAGGGTCCTGAAAATAGCAGAGTCTAGAGACGGCCCAAGACTTGAACACGTGAGCACTTGATCATCTCGCCAAGCATGACCCTCAATGGACATTGCTTTGTATATACCATAGAATTACTGAAGCAACTTAAAGACCTTTTAAAAAAGAGAAAAGACTAACGAATGAAGAAATCAAATTGGGATGAAAATCACAATCAGGTGGATCTGTTTTTTTTCTTTTGGGTATATTGCTTGACAAATTGTTGGAACTCTGAATAATAGGGAAGCAGAAGATTTTACTTGTGCCACTAGTGTTTAAGAATTCTTACACTCTGTCCACCTCTTCTAGTTGGCATGCCCTAGATTTATCTGATCTTTACCCTAGTAAGTCCTTTGTCTTTCTCTTTTGTCATTGTCCTCTAGACTGCTTTCCACCGGCCTCTAAGGTTCCCTCTAAGATCTAGGCTTTCACTTGGCCTTTGGTTCATGATAGCTCAAGACTGACAATAAGCATAACGCACATACCTACAAATCTTTGTTTCTTGAGATATGTGTTCCGTATAAAATCTAGCCAGACCCGTACAGCTCTATGGCTTGTAGGTTTTTTGGTGCTACTAATTTGGGGTTTCTGGGGAAGCACGGGTTTGTTTCAATAGAGATACCGTTGCTTACAAATTTCATAGCATTAGAAGGTGGGGGGAAGGATAGGAAATTTGGTGTTGTGGATGCTTTGCTAATTGCTATATACTTTGGGGGCTATGGATGGAGAGCATTGCCATGATTGTTGGAGATATATACGTGTTTGCCTGCATCTTTTGAGAAATGGAGTTTTTTTGGCATCTCTCGGAACCTCTATTTGTGTGCTTTTCGAGGGTGTTGTTTTGTGATATTTATAAGGATTAGAGAGAGACATATTCTTAGGTTTTTGTATTTCTCTTTGTGCTTTATAAGAGGACTCTTTGTCCTCCTTACATGTACTTTCTCTTATTCCTATTGAGTATTTTTTCAGTCTATCCAAACAAATACTAATAATTTTAATATGTTAACAATAAGTTACTTATTAAATAAGAAACTTTGGTGAATAATTATTCCTAATTTTGAGTAAAGACTTCTTTCTGTATTGTTTTGTTACTTTTTTAAAAATCTATTATCTCCTTGTCTTTTTATAAAGAAGAATAGAAGTTAAAAAGTAGACCTTTAAGCAAAATGAATTCTGATGCTAGTACTTAATAATCGTGATGTGATATTGCTCAATGTTGCCAAAAAACTTCAGATTAATTTGGTTATTAGTTGTTGAAGTCAAATGAATGTCCCTTATATTTATGAAGATATGTGCATTGTGAAGTAATTACTACATTTTGAACTTGCTTTTTGGTCTCTTTAGTTTCGATGTTCTGATATTTTGCTACTAAAAACTCTCATTATAATTTATTTTGCTTTCATATTTGTATTGAGTTTCTTTGATTCTGAAGATTTACTTACTTGGTAGAGTAATTATAATTTTGAGGTCAACATCCTGAAAGCACTCATTTTTGTTACCAATATCCACTTGATTGTTCCCACATATCGTGAATAATATTTGTTTTATTCTCTTTGTACAAACTTTTTATATTCTGCTACTTCGATGATAATAATATTAATAGTATAAATTTTTTCTACGTACTTCTTGTTCTCTGCGTTGTCTTACTTTTCTGTGTTCATTGTAGGCTTCTTGGTCCTACCCTTTCTGATTCTTGCTTTCCTTTTCAAGAAAGCAATCATCTTATGTAATTCACGAGGCTATCAAACCATCATTTCGCCAAGTGGTCAAGTAGGTCTGCCTTAATCGTGGTTTCATGCTCTTAAAGGAACAAGGTTTTCGTATAATCAAACATTGAGGGTGGCGTAGCTGACCTATAAAAGCATCCGGGAATCCTGTAAATGCTATTTGATGTTAAGCTTGAAATCAAGTTTTGCATAAATCTTGAGGGAACTCAGTTTGTTTCCGCATCTTAAGTAGTCTTGTAATCATCAGGCTGATGGAATGGCGAGGTGTTTTATTTTCTTTATGCTTCATTGTCACTCTGGTTGAATCCTCAGGCATATCAGGGGCTATGTGGTTGGTTAGTTTAGATGGTGAGCAGACAATACTCTACAGCTGGACAATCTGCAGTGCTAGCATATTCGTACTTGTTGCCCTTGTTCTATCCATGTATCTTGTCTTTGAGCATTTAGCAGCATACAATCAGCCTGAGGTTTGATCTTTCATTCTTCCTTTCTTTCTTATGCTCGAATCATCTTTGACTCTTTGGATTTCTTCATTTATAGTTGCCCTTGTACCTTTCTTAAGCTTTCTCATGTGTCTGTCTAGAGCAACTCTTTTCACTTGTTTTCTAATGTCATCTGGGACTGAGAGCAAGAAGTTTTAATTTCAGGAGCAGAAGTTTATGATCGGACTCATTCTAATGGTTCCTGTGTATGCATTGGAATCGGTACGTGGAAGTCCTCACTATTAGTTTAGATTTCTAATGTTTTCCATTTCTTGTTGTTTGGCTCAAGTTGATTATGGCTTTCTCCATAGCCCCTACTTTACGCTTTCTCCATATTTCTCAAGTAGGCATCGAAAACGATGCAAGGATATTAGGTTATACTTTCTTTTATTCATTTCCAAGTAAATTATAAGAACTATCCACCTGCTCCTATTCTCCGTTGTGGCCATTGTAACGGCTCATTTCCTTTTCTTCTGCTTTGACTTTGGGTTATTAAGATGATATCTTCTATTCCTCAAGTCCCCCCATCTTGCTAATAACCCATCTCGCCGGTAGTACTCAGGTAATAATAAAGCATGACAATACGTTGTTTTGTGGCCAACTTTGATTTTCTTCCGAAATCACTTAGTGTAGCTTGTAATGTCTTTTGATTAAATCTCAAACAAATTAGACTGACATTGTGACTGAAATTTATTTCTTTTTGCAACAGTTTTTGTCACTATTGGATTCTAATGCTGCATTCAACTGTGAGATACTCAGGGACTGTTATGAAGCTTTTGCTTTGTACTGCTTTGAGAGATATTTGATAGCCTGTTTAGGTATGCATGTGTGACAAAACTTTTAATTGTTCCTTTTTGCCTTTTATTTAGTGGTTGTCATTTTACCTTAAAGTTATTTTTGCAATGAAGGTTTTAGTAAATCTCTATCCAACTACTTATTTTATTATTGCAAGTAGTATTTTGTTCTCAATTTGAATTTGTATTGAGGAGCTCTTTGTAGTCCTGGTACATTGTTCTGTTATGGAGTTTGAGCTTAATTTTGTATTTTTGACATCTATAAGTGTTATAAGAAATCCCGTCATTACTGATTGAAACACTTTTGGTGATAAAACCAAATACATCTTATGGTACACTTGTCACTTTGGTCAAGTTCTATCGCTCCTTAATATATTATGTACATTTCCTCAACCAAAATATGTGAATGCGAATTGTCCAGAATGTGAGGGTTCAGGGTTATCAGTTCCACAAACTCACCCTTCCACACAATTCTTTGTGTAGCGGGGATATAACTTTCAAAACCGGGAAATTTAGTGAGGTATTTGTATTCAGATAGGGAAACCCTTTGATGATTACAAGTGGAATGATTGAAGACTGAAACATACTTCACGACATGTATAATGAATTACTTATCTTCAAGGCAGTGCCTAGGCATTAAGCAGCATGTCCATTCTAGATAATGCATTCCATGTTCAAAATCATAGCAATTTCTTACTTCTCACCTTTGCAAACATTCAACATGCACTCATTAGTTAATAGATTCATTTACTACTTTTGAAGAGAGATTGTACATATTGTGGGTTAAATTGTCGAGAATCCCCTGAAGCTATATAAATTTTATCTGGCCAACACGAGGTACAGAGTTGTGGAGCATAGTCCGGTTGTGGAGTTTCGTTCATGTATTTTAGACGATATATAGAGCATCACAGATATCTTTTGTCAAAACAAAAAGATATTGGTGACAACTTACATAGCATGTTGACATTACTTGAAAAGCACCCTTTGTTCCTCAAAAATTCCATTTGAAAATCCAATTGTGGATTTATAAGTACCATATCTGCATGTTGAGTAAGAACTTGTATGTTAGATGGTACTGCAAAATTTTGCTGCTCAACTCTTTTCTGAAGGGGCTCTTATTGGGAACTGGGATGTCCTCCCCCCACCCCCCACCCCGCACCCCAAAAAAAAATAGAAATAAAAAAAGGATTAGACTGAGATGGAGGGTGATAGTAAAATGAGTTCTATTTTCATTCTTTGTTGTTACCTTTGATGGAACTTCAACCACTTGTTTCTTACAAAGTGTATTATTGCTTAAAGGTGGTGAGGAGAGGACAATCAAATTTTTGGAAAGTCAAAGCCTTATCAGCTCCAGCATACCACTTCTGGAAGAGTCATATGCTTATGGAATTGTTGAACACCCCTTCCCGCTTAATTGTTTGTTGAGGGATTGGCATCTTGGTCCTGACTTTTATCAAGCCGTAAAAATTGGCATCGTTCAGTATGTATGTACTCTTGCTTGTATTAGTATTTTTTTTTCATAGGTCATTCTCTTCTATAAAACTCACTGACATTGTTTATTAAATGTGTACTGCCCAGATGATTCTAAAGCTGATCTGTGCTCTGGTTGCGATGGTCTCTCAATTATTTGGTGTCTATGGGGAAGGAAAGTTTGAGTGGGGATATGCGTAAGATGTTCTCTCTCTCTCTCTTTCTCTCTATTTTTTAGAAAAATTAGTAGCGGTGATTGCACTCCTTATGTATGGATGGATTCTAACGCTTTTTGTTTTTTTTGTGCTTACTTATTATCAATCCACTGTGATGTTAGTCCAGAGACAATGCATAATGAATTATTCTTTTTTCAGTTTCTCTTACTTTTTTATATAAAATGAAATTATGAAAGGGACACTCGCATCGAATTGCACATCAATGAGAGAGCCTTTTCGTTTGGTTTTCTTGTGGTGTATTTTTTTTTTGGCATCAAACTCTGTCATTTTCTTGCAGCTATCCATACCTGGCAGTTGTTCTAAACTTCAGTCAGAGCTGGGCCTTGTATTGCCTTGTACAGTTCTATTCTGTTATCAAGGATAAGTTGGCCCCAATTAAACCTTTGGCCAAGTTTCTGACATTCAAGTCCATAGTATTCCTGACATGGTGGCAAGGTGTGGCTGTCGCTTTTCTTTTCTCCATGGGAGCCTTTAAAGGGTCATTGGCCCAAGAGTTGAAATCACGTATACAAGATTACGTCATCTGCATTGAGGTATGCTACAAATTTACCATTTATTGGATTTAGTTCATTCCCAATCATATCACAATGTGATGTTATGTGTCATTTTTCCCTAAAAAATAACGAATATTAGTTATACCCTTTTGCTAGGTTTAGCATGTTATATAACTTATGAAAGGAGTCGCTTTCTTTCCATTGAAAAAATTGAATGAGGTGTCCGGTAATATGATTAGGGAATTGATATTTTCGTAAGTGGAAGTGTTAGTTTCACAACTCATATGAGAGTAGACCCTACTTACTATTCATGTGAGGAGGAGATTGTGGAACTATCAAATTTACGTGTGAAAATAATTCCCTATGATTAATGTTACCTAGATCGTGGTTTGATGCAGTAAGTGGAACGAAACTTCGAACGGAAAACGTTACTTTTTGTGATACCGAGAATGGTATAGGTAGGTTTCTTTGAATCATTTAATTTGTACTAAATAGATTTATCTGAAACGTGGTGCAGTAGGAATAATTTTCTGGATAGATATAGTTAAAAGTAGTTGAGTTGTTTCTAAATGTAGTGTCACAACAAGTACATTTTCAACAAGATTACACCATATTATTGCTTACTTGACACAGACAAGGCGCTCAGTTGGCTACATTAGTTGGCATTTCCTAAAATCTTCTTTTAGATATTAGAGTTTCTAATAAAGTGTTTTAGATCTACTCATATTACTACGTTGCGAATATTATAAATATTTTACAGGATGATTTTAGATAGTAGATACTAGTCTTCCATTAGATTTGATCTTTAACCATTGGTTGTATGGCCCAAGGACTATAAAGGAGGATGTTCCTCATTTGTAAATCATAAAGCAAAGTTGTTTTCATACTTGTGCAATAAAAATTTAAGTAAACAGGAGAAAAAGTTTGGATCGCCACATTTAATATTTCGGAATGAAAGTGTACCATGTTTTAAAACGTTCGTACCAAAACGAAATTCATTACCATATATCAAAAGGTGCATATGAAATTTATTGTGTGATTGAAGTTAATATAATAGTATGGAGACTGCACATGACTTCTTTTATTTATTTACATTTAAAAATAAATAAATATATAATCAATAATTAATAAAATAAATATATTTTGCAATATGAAAAGTTTATTCTTATTTAGTTTATTTTGTTAGTTATTTATATTGATCAATTTTAATTAATGAACAATAGAAATATTAAAAATCTAATTCTTACTGATTTGATCCAACAAATCTAGAGGGTTATTTATCTAATAAAATAAGTATTGATTACATAATTATATAAAGCTTAATAATTAAGTATTGGTACAAATATAAAAGGATAATATTATTAATTGATAATACTAATAGATAAGTTGGGGTAAAAATTCATAGTATGAGTTAACGCAGGACCAACCAACTAATAGATAATATTATTGTTGGATGTGTTATTATATCAAGACATAAGACATAGACTAATAGAAGTTGAGAAGAGGTTAGGGGTTTATTTTAAGTTGGCTATAAAGATTTATGAATCTTGTCTTTCATGCAAATATATGTGATGTATTTATTTTTGAAATGAAACTATTGACTAGACCACAATTATAAAAGAAAGGAAATGTATATAACGTATTTATTTTTCAAACGAAACTATCGACTAGACCATAATAAGAACCAAAAGGAGGAGTTCCCCTAAGGGACAATTATGAACTTTCACACATGAAACTGTGTATTATATACTCTCTATTCTACAATATAAGATCAAAGTTGACTTTCAAAATTAATATGAGATATTTTTAAATACAAAATTGATGGAGTCATTTTACTTTTGAAAGTACGAAATCTTGTAATTAGTAGTGTTTTTTACCGTCTTTAATTTTCATCTAAGAAGCAAGGATTTGGGTGCGGAAATATGTGTGCACATACGGGGATATAGGAGTTCAACAAATTATAAAAAGTGGTGATTCCGGTGTGGCAGAAATGAGACACATGATTAATTACAAAGAAAAAAATCTTATTTTTTATTAAAAAGTACTGTACAAGTAAAAAACGTTTTCATAGAAATAATTGAGAAATTAGAATTTTTATATTATCTTTAATATTAATGACATAAAAATGAATCTTGTTGTATTAGTAAATTTTTTCTTAAAAAAGGTAGTGCAAGTCCATATTAATCTGGGCCAAGACACAAGTACAAAGGCCTATTATGATAACTTAGTGCCAGGCTACATATGCTAACCATATGGTTGTACTAGTTAAATAAAAATAAGATGTTAGTGCAAGCCCATAAATATGGGCCCAAACAAAAATAACCCTATGATATCCATTTGAGTTAAACAAATTTGAATTTAGTCGCTATTTTCAGTTGGCAGCTAAATAGGAGAAAATATGAACAAAAGCAAACTAGGAGAGAATACTGAATAGGCATACCTGATCTCCTCCTCCAATCTCTCCTTCAGTCTGCTAATAAAGTGGCCATTAAACTTGGTGATACGACATATGCCGCACCCTCGCCGCACCTACACTCTTCCCGCGAAAAGGTTATTCTTATATTTGTATTGTCTAAAATTAAAGAAATTCATATCAATTTTAAATTTTAGAATATCTCAAATTGATTTCAAAAAGTCAATATTGATCCTATATTTTAGAACGGAGGGAGTATATATGTGTATATATGGGAAAGGATGGCTGTGGTCACCACATCCATCTCCATGTGTCCCCATTATATTTTAAGGGTAGTTTTGTCTATTCAACTACTTATATTTAGTTACACTATATAAATACGAATTTGTTTAATAAGCAAGAAGAATAAGATAAGGAATATCAAAATAAATAATGTGGTCGTATAAATTGTAATGTAACAGAGCCAGCAAGCAGTGTGACTCATGTTGAGTTCATTGATATTTTAGAGATGTAGACTCTCATAACAAGTGGACTCAAGTACCTAGCACTGATTGTTTCTTATTAAATTTCTGTAAATTATCTGATTGTTTAAGTATTTCTTTTTGTGGCGAAGTTAACCTAATGACAATTCAGAATCTTTGTATCGACTTTGGATTGCTCATGTGGAGGAGATTGTGGTAGTACCTATAAAGAGAGAACTGTAATTTTTAGCTCCATTCAATATTAAATCTGTTATCATCTTGCCATCTTTTATTATGCTCTATGCTTGAAGTCTGTTCTCAATAAAGTCTCTCATGTGCCTCGATTGGGTGAGTGGACTACAAGTGAGTGCATGAGTAGAATATGTTTTCTTACTAAATTTATTTTAACTATCTGTTAAGTATTACTGCTGTGGCAAAGTTAACCTTATGACAAATTCAGAACCTTGGTATCGACTTTAAATTGCTTAAGTGGTGGTTATTGATGTGTACCCATTATGGGAACTTTCAGTAATTTTTAGCTCCATTCAGTGTTTTATTCTAGTAGCTTCTTTAGAGGCCATACTCTATGCTTGAAGTCTGTCTTCTTAATAAATTCTTATGTGCCTCCATTTGGTAAAGGACCTAGTTCATATGCATGTAAAATAGAAGTTACATCCCACCCCCTTATTTTGAATAACCTAGCTGTTTTTATTGGCTTCTGATTTGAACGTTTCAAACAGATGGGTGTTGCTGCTGTGGTGCACCTTTATGTTTTCCCAGCAATACCGTACAAGCGTGGAGAAAGATGTGTACGTAATGCTGCTGTGATGTCTGACTATGCATCTCTAGGAACAGATCCTGATCCAGAGGAGGTTAGAGACTGTGAAAGATATACTAGGATACACGTGGGTCGACATGATGAGGGAGATAAGCGTTTGAATTTTCGTCAGAGTGTTCGTGATGTTGTCGTTGGAAGTGGTGAAATTGTGAGATTAGGAACCTTTTGCTCTTGTAGTTACTTGTATGTATTGCTTCCCAGTTCTAATAATTCATTTCCATGTTTGTAACTTGGTGCTGCCACGTTTTCTTTTTCAGATCGTTGATGACATGAAGTTCACAGTTTCACACGTTGTAGAACCAGTTGAAAGAGGACTTTCAAAAATAAATGAAACTTTCCATCAGATATCTGAACATGTCAAACGGCAAGAGGAGAGAAAGAAGAAGTCTAAGGATGACAGTCATTTAATTCCCTTGAATTCTTGGGCCAAAGAATTTTCTGACATGCACGAAAACCTTACCGAAGGTAGTTCCAGCGACAGCTGTTTGCCTGATATTAAGAGACAGTATACCCATTCCGAAGCTTCAGTTTCTCGGTTTAGACACAGATAGATCTCATCATTATTCATAGCAAAAGTAGGATTATAGTCACAATTTTAACTCATGTAATTATTGGACAACATGACTGTAATTTTGTGTGCAAACTTGTTTTAAGTATCTCTCAGTCAGTTACCAATAATTAGACGAGCAGTTTTGTATTTTCAAGCTGATCTATTTATGGTGTTGCAGGGTGAAGCAGCAGGAAGATCAGTAAACATTCCATTCTTTCCACTGTGAAAGTAAGTAAATAACTTTTAAACATGCCTACTGATGTGATTTGGTGAAGATACAAGGACCCAGTGATGGCGGTCACAATTTATGAATTGATAATCAGGTACTGATTTTGACTTGTACTTGACATGAAAACAGTTTTTGAGCGAAAAGAAACATACATGGCCATGTGTATAACATTTACTTTTCAATTGCAAAGAAGTTGGTAAATCTTAAGGTGACTTCATGCTTAAAAATCAATGCTTGATTTTACACTTTCGTGGCCTCCTTTTTTTGTTGGGAGGGAGAGAAGGGGGGGGGGGGGGGAGTTATGCAGTGTAATGTGAATTTTGTAACGAGAGAATATTAAAGATTACTGGTTGTTTAAGGACTACCTATGACATAAAATTAACATACCAAGTTTCTGAGTTTCTTTGTTTTTATATGGAGCAAAAGACTAGTGTGTTTTTGTTTCATTTTTTTTCCTTTTCACAGCCAGTGACAAATGATTTACCACTTCAAGTCTCGGTATGAGACGAGGTGCTGCAGCTACATGTTAATTTCCTTTAAAGCATCAAGATGCTTTAAAGACCCAAGGCTGGGATGATTGAATTAAATTAGGAAAAATGCTCGTCTTTCTCAATTTGACATTCTGATTTGCTCCTATGCTTGTGTACCACTTGATATTTTCAATTTGTTTATTTTTCATAAAATTTGCTTGTGGTGCATTGTGATAAAAGGGAAAATTAGATGAAATAAACTTTGCAATACAATTAAGTAATGAAAGAAATTTTCTGTCAATACAAAGATGAATTGAGGGACAAATTTCATCTGAAAAAAATTATCTACCAGATTCAACTCTTCTAATTAAGAGGATTTTCTTAATCCTGGATATTTATTTTATTTTGTTTTCACCATCAATTGCCTCTGATTTGAATCCAATATTGTTGCATCATGTTTTGCCTAACAACCTGTTCATTATCGCGGCATATATATCATTAGTTTTTAGAAAGGAGGGATTAGTCTTTTCTTGGTGCTCGTAAAGTTTACGAAGTTTTGAATTCGCAATTTATTAGACCTGTCGGCTAAGGGGTGTAAATGAATCTAGTTGAGTCGAGTTTTGAGTTGTTCAGAATTGGTATAAAATAAAGTTTGATTGAGACTCATTTAGCTATCAAGTTGAGCGTGATCTCGAATCGAGCCCGAGCAGTTTGAATTTTTCGAACGAATATGATTCGAGTATCAATAAAAAATTACAATTTGAGGAGGTTCGAGTAATTTATTGAATTTTAAAATTTGTTCATATTTGACTCATTTATATTTCGAGTCGAGCTTGAATCGAATTTTTAATTGAGTGAGTACTAGTCGAGTCTGTTTGCTAGGTTAGGTAAAAAATACTCGGTTTTTATTGGGCTACAAAAGCGAGGCATGTGGCATAGGGTTCAAGAGAGTAATAGGCATCGAAGAAAATGATGTACAAGAATGTTAACAACTTTTTAGGTACTTCCGACCAGAAGCAATAGTCAAGTAGTTTCAATTGATTAGCATGACATCGATAACAGGAAGTCAATTTTTACTAATTCACTAATTATTATTTACTTTTTGTGTTTTTCTCTTGTTACATAATGTATACACTTATACACAATACAAACACTATTCATAATTTTTTCCACTAACAAATTAATACTGAATGCTGTAATACGTTTGCAAATAGTTTAACTACAGAGGTTAAAATATTAAAAATTAATGATAAAATATAATAATTTTTTTCAATTTAAATATTACAAATAATGTATTGTCATGGCAGACAAAAATATTGAATTAAAAGAACAAAAACAATCGATTAGAGGAATATAGAGGGAGTGGGAGTGAGATTGGAAGTTTGGATGAACAGAACTAAAAATATTTTATTTTTCTTTGTTTACTTTTAAATTCCCAAGAGAGTTGGCATTCTCTTTTTATTTTTCTTTGTTTACTTTCAATTTCTTAAAAGAGTTGGTTTTGACTCTTGAGAAGTGTTATAGTAAACTAAATTACTTTTAAATGTGAGAGGCGGGCCACTTCTGAGCCTGGCTGATTTGTTTGGGCCAAAATTGGGCTAAGCCTTTTTACTTAGATTTTTTTGAGAAACTCAAAACTTACTTCTAATGGAAGGATTGCATTGCTCCGTTATCCTAGGTCAGTTTTACCAAGTCTATAATTTTTACCTCATCAAGACTTCATACAATAAACGCAAATTACATTAAGAAGATGGGCTAAAAGCTATTGACCACTACAACTAACTTTTAAAATACAAACATCTAAAATAAACTTTTAATAAAAATCAATTTATAAATTAAAACTTTGGTTTCTATTTAGGTGTGTAAACATCTCTTGGATTTTTGTTGGGTCATTAAATCATGCAAGAATAGAAGAGAAATATTACAAATATATTGCTCCCACTTCAGATATTTACAAGAAAATTGTAAAAAAAAAAATAATGTAAAAATATTCTATAAAATACTACTTTTTTCCACCATTATTCATGGACTTCATCACCCTAATCAAATATATTAAAAAGAATTATATCTGTCTCGGTTAGTTTATTGTGAATATGGTAAATATTTCTTGTTGTAAATTAAAATTTTGAAGAAAGAAACTATTTTAGGACATGTTAAATAAAAATTATCCACCGGATCGAGGGTACAATCGTAATTATCTCATTAAATGGAAAACTAGGGTTTGGTCTTTGGTGAGCTTCGTCTTGTGCGTGTATATATATGTTCATTTTTCTCCCCCCAATCTTCAATGCTCTCTCTCTCTCTCTCTCTCTCTCACTCTCACTCTCACACACACTCACTCTTAGGGGCTGCGTGAGCTCCTTTATTCATCTCTCTTTTTTTATATGACAGACGTATGCTTACACATGTTTTTCGAAATTTTTGATTGGGCAGTGATGAGTATTGATGAAAGTCATGCACCACTCTGATTTAATCATTGATGATAAGTTTTCTCTTACCCATTTTTTGAATCTGAGCCCAATTTGCCCTTGATTGTTTTCTTTATTTTTTGGATTTGGACGATTATTCATATGTTAAATTCTTATAAAAGTATGGAAATGGATGGAACCAGGTGATGTGATCTTTGAAACAAAGATCAAACCATGATGCGGACCGTACAAGCATAGCATAATGCTTCTGGGGATAAAATTTTGGTGTCTGATGGTTCCTTTTTCTATCCTCCTCCATTGTGTATTTTTAGTCACCTGTTTCGCCATCATAAATTAAAACTTAAATACTAAAATGAAGGAATATAATAATAAAATGTAGATGCAATAATGTGTTTATTCTTTTCTAGTTAGCGCTTTTAACGAGTCTAGTCTATCATTGAATTGAGACTATCCTTCAATTTGAGACTCTCCAAATATGATAAAATTGAATGAAATGATTTTAAATATTTTAAATAATTTGATTGATTCAGTTTAAAAATTTGATTGATTCAGTTATTTAAATAATTTTTATTTAAAATAAATGCACCGAATTGAATCAGCTGTTTATAATTGAATTTAGACTATATTTAAATATGAGCTTTGAAAGGGGCCAAGCTCACTAAAAAATAATTGAATTTAGACCATCTTTTAGGTTTGTAAAAGGCCAAGCTCACTAAAAAAAGGTTCAACGAAGTTTGGGTTCTCAAACCAGTCCACATAAGGACTTTAATAAATGAGTTGTTCATGAGCATTACATTGTTTGTGAATATAATAGCCCAACCATTAACAACTAAAATGAGAAAATTTAAAAAAAATCATTGCTATTTTAGGGTATAATATGTAATTGGGACATGTTTGGGAATGACTTATTTTAAATGACGTATAAATTGAAATATAAGTTGATTTATAAGTTGTTAAGTTATGACTTATAAATAAAAATGTTCAGCATCAATTTGACTTAAAAATTAAAAATTAAGTTAAAATAAATTATGAAGGTCTTCGGTTCATAATGACTTATAAGTTAAAATAAATGTAAAGATTATTAAAAAAATTAATAAAAAGATGGCTAAAATAGATATTACATTTGGTCAAACTAACTTATTTTAAAATAACTTATAATTCATTTTAAAATAATTTACACTTATTTATTTTTTTGACTTAAAACTCAACTTATAAGTAGAAAAATAAGTTATTCTCGAACAGGTGAATAGTAACAAATGACTTATAAATTAGTTTCACCAACTTATAAGTCATTCCCGAACAGACTCTTAAACCATTTCCTCTTCTTTTTATCCTAATTTCATCTATAATTGAAATTAAGACTTATAAATAGGCTAAAATCTATCCAAATTGTTCACCTTATGATGACCTGAGTCATCACCCAAAATCAGTCGGTCAATTCTACAGTCTTGTTTTTGCTAACAACCCACACACTTTTTGTATATGATTAAACACAACCTTGCACTAATCAAACACACTTGCACACATACACGCATGTACGCAATGCTAGATTTAAAATTCAATTGCAAGCAAGCATAAAGAATAAGCACACGATTTAAAGGCTAAAAGGCCCAACCTTTATTGAACCAATAGATACAAAGATTTGGGCTCAAAAACACTTCTAGTAGGCATTTCGGCTCAAAAACACTTTTGACTTAGGTTCAAAAGCGCTTTCGGCTTTAAAACTTGGGTCCTTAACAAAAATATACAACAATTAGAAAGTAATTATAAAAATAAAACATCTACAAAATAATTACAAAAATAACGCAATTCACATTAATAAGGAAACTTAAAATCAAGAAGAAATAACTGCCATAATCTAACAACAAAAATAAATTCAAATTCAAAATAATAATTCAAATTCAAATCTTCATCTCCCTCACAGTAGCCCTCTCTTCCGTCGCGAATCTCCTTCTTCACAAGTTGCATCACGATAAAATGCAAAGAAACATAAGATTTTTGAAAGTACAAATACTAAACAATACGATTGGACTGTTGACACTACCTAAGCGATTAATTTCTTACAAATACAATTTATGTGTCTTCAACACCTCTTGCTTTATTGAGTTGAAACACACCCTTAATGCTTGAGTAGTTTCATCACTTCATGTCAAAATAAATAAACCGTGAAGCATATATATATATATATACTCACTCACTCACAGAAACTCACAATTCATAGACATGATAGTTGATCCAAACCTGTAGTGATCCAGACTGAAAATCTAAGAAGCTCTTGTAGCTAAGTTCTTTCTTTTTCCATCTCCGATACTTAGATTCTGAAAATGTCTGAAGTTCTTCCACCTTCTTCCTTAAATCAGTCAGAAGACCCTCTAGCTCCATTATCTTCTTCTCTAGTTCAACAGTAGCTTTGGTTACCTTGGTGTGAAGGTTTAGTTACCTTGGTGTAAATGTTTGGTTACCAACTGCACTATGAAAAATCTGAAGGTGTGGAGGTGAATTAGTTACCTTGGCATGACAGTTTGGTTACCTTGGTATGAATGTTTGGTTACCAACTGCACTATGAAAAAACTGCAGGTGTGGATGTGGATTGGTAACCTTGGTACGAAGGTTTGGTAACCTTGGTACAAAGGTTTGGTTACCTTGGTATGAATGTAACGGATTGGTAACCTTGGTACGAAGGTTTGGTAACCTTGGTACAAAGGTTTGGTTACCTTGGTATGAATGTTTGGTTACCAATCTCTTCTATCAGTTGCTAATTTTGGATCAACAGTAGCTTTGGTTACCTTGGTATGAAGGTTTGGTTACCTTGGTGTGAAGATTTGGTTACCAACTGCACTATGAAAAATTGAAGGTGTGGAGGTGGATTGGTTCAACAGTAGCTTTGGTTACCTTGGTATGAAGGTTTGGTTACCTTGGTGTGAAGGTTTGGTTACCAACTGCACTATGAAAAATCTGAAGGTGTGGAGGTGGATTGATTACCTTGGTATGACAGTTTGGTTACATTGGTATGACAGTTTGGTTACATTGGTATGAATGTTTGGTTACCAATTGTACTATGAAAAAACTGCAGGTGTGGAGGTGGATTGATAACCTTGTTATGAAGGTTTGGTTACCTTGGTATGAATGTTTAGTTACCAATCTCTTTTATCAGTTGCTAATTTTGGATCAAATCCAATAATAAAGGTAAGCATTGGGACGAATATGCCACCACCACCAACACCGCCTACACTTCCAAATGTAGCTCCATAGAATCCAATTACAAAATCGATAACATTTTCCCTATTAAATTTCATTTTCGGCCAAACATGTTGGCAACCTGATTGATATGTTTAAACTTATTTCAAACAAATATAACATATACTAATATATAGAAAATTTGAACTGTGCGTGACCGGTCCGGGTCGGTCGAGCAGAGAAATGAACTTTTTGAATTTGTTCACTGCCATATCTGTTACAGCTCTGTAATCGGTATTGCCGGAATCCATGGAGGTTGAGGAAGAAGATGAGTGATTTGTTGGGTTTTGGGTGTGAAATTGTTGGGAGGAGTGAGAAAGAACCCTGATGAGATTCTCGATGCTCTGAAGTCCGGCGATGACAGCTTCTTGGACGGTGGTTTCTTCCATTTTGGCACCAAAATTGTAACCACTGCTCATCAGGTCAACAATCATTTCTGAAAAATACTATCAAGGCATCAACTAAGGAAAAGCAAAGGACTTTGAAGCTGAAATAGTTTTGTAGAGAGAGAATGGGTATTGGGAGTCAAAACAGATGATGTGGCGAAAAGTAAAGAAAAGCAACTAAGGAAAAGTAAAACAGATCTTCGTGTACCATCAACTAAGGAAAATCAAAGGATTGTGTATTAGTGTTATATGAAGGACACGAGATCTTCGCTTCGATGAAGGACAAAATTAACTACCTGAATACTAATCCCTTAAATTAAGCAATCCTAATTACACTAATATTGTAAATAAATATGAAAAGGTGTATTACTTTTGTAATTATTTTATAAATGCACTATTATTGTAATTATTTCTAAAAATGTACTAAATTATGTAATTAATCCTTAAAACTTTAGACAAAAATACAAAGTTATTACCACACATTTATCTTAAATTTGTCACTAACATTTTTAAAAGCACTTTACAATTATGTAGGCATGTAACTAAATACTATTTTAACATTTTATAAAAACACTTTAATTAAACATTTTATATTTAATAGTGTTCTATCTCATATCATCACAACACATCCGCGAAACAGACACTTAATTAAGAATCAAGATGTGTAGGAAATGTACTATGCCAAAGCAATCTCATCAAACAAAAGTCGATGATATCTTAGGTTAGTGGTTAAGACTAAGGTTATTGTGGTATTTAAGTTTGATTCTTATTTAGGTGAGTTTATTTCTTTCATTATAGAAAACTCATTTTCTCTTTATATGAGATTTGTTTGTCAGTTTATTACTTTTAAAAAAAGAAATTTAAAAATATCACGGAACAAAGTACATAAATAAAAGTCAAGACAAACATAGAGTAGCATTAGGAATCCAGAAATAACAATAATCTATGCAAACTATGAGTAGGAAGAAAAGGCCAACTTTTATAGGACAACTTTAATAACAAATTTACTAAGCAAGAAAAGTAGAAAACTGCAAAACGTAACAAGCGATATATATATATATATATATATATATATATATATATATATATATATATATATATATATATGGAGAGTCTCTAAAGCGAACCTTAAAAAGCGAACCAAAGACGAACCGTCGTCTTTGGTGTCTATGGCGACGGTTCGATCCGTCGCCATAGCCATGTAGTCTTTGGCAACGGGTCGAACTGTCGCCATAGAAACCAAAGACGACGGTTCGTCTTTGGTTCGCTATTTAAGGTTCGCTTTAGAGACGGACCGTATATATATATATATATATATATATATATATATATATATATATATATATATATATATATATGTTATCTCCAAGTTTCGTCTGCGCGTCCAATCACAGAATCCATGCGCTGAAACCTGCACAATAACAAATCACACAGAAGCTTGACGACCGTGCCGTTAGGGGATAGCTCTGGTGTGAGAATAAGTACATACCGTTTACAAGGTTTAACAATGGAGGTTATGTGTTTAGTGCTCAAAGTAGGTATTACCTGTTAATTGTAACCTTGACCTTGTATTTATAGAGCTCCCACCACCTTAGTATCCTTCTCCGAGTTGGACTAAGACTCCTAAATATGGTAGTTACCTATACTTGGGTCCAACGCAATCTCCTTGAAAGGTGCAAGTAGAATCCCTTTCCAATACTACCTTTAGAGTTGCCTTGTTGACATATGATTAGGGTTAGGACCCTCAACCACGTAATCCCCTTATTACTCCCAACTCTGCATGTGGGCCGTTCGGCTACACAGGCCCAACCCCACAGACATCATAAAATCCCGGTCTAGGCCTCGGCCCAAAGGACTCGAAGACCCGACCCCGACCTTCATAATCACAACCGGATCCCGGCCTATTGGGCTCGGGTCCCGAACCCGACCTCCTATATACCTTCGACCATATAGGCGCGAGCTCTTTGGTTCTGGCCCAGGTCTTTAGCCCATATAAGGGTCGGTAAAACACTCCCAAACATTGCCCCTCAGTCTCTTGTCATTAGATATTTATGGCATGAGACTTGAAAGGACACAAATTTGATAATGAGCTGTCTCGGGAACCCCAACGGTTATTTTTCGAGTAACGCGTTGGTACACATTTCTCAAGGGTTGGACCCCACTTGCCATAAATGGCCGCCTTTGGGAATCGTGTCAGACATGCTATATAAGCCCCAATCCCCCATCACTATCACTTTTTCGAGCCTTCACCTTTTTCAAATCTTTTAGCAAATTTCCAGCAAGAACGATTTTCGGCGAGCTACACCTCACCCGTTTTTGTTGATTCAGACCATTTTCGATCGTTTTCCTGTGTGCATCCTCCATCTAATGGCTGATTCTAGTGACCCAGCCCCGGCCGGTGACTCCGTTCTTCCCTCTGTCACCACCGGCGACCTGGTTCCAATCGAGTTGCCAGTGGCTCCTTCCGACGCCACTCCCTCCACGATCCTGCCTACTTCAAGTAGCTCCGAGGTTAGGATCCGAAACGCTTATCACTCTCCAGAGGAGTTCTCACATCTGCATACTCCATCCACCATCACTCCATCTCAACTCTCCGACGTTCGGATTCTCTACAACATCCCTCCAGAATACAAGCTTCGGGTCCCGAAGCCAGACGAGAAGATGCTCTGGAGCCCCGAAGGTGAGTGGGTTGCCGTCCCCCTTTACAATCTGAAATATGGGATTTGATTCCCTCTTAATGAGTTCATTTCCTCCTTTCTGAACTTTGCTGGCCTTGGATTCGCACAACTCGTGCCGAACTCATACATTCATCTCATCTCTTTCATTGCCCTATGCCACGAGATCGGGATTACTCCTGGTCTCGACTTCTTTTTTGCTCTTTTCACCATTACCGGCTCGAAAGATCCCGGTTTACGACAATTAAACAAACGGGCCAATCGTCCTGTCATCATCAAAACCCCTTCGAGTAACAAGAGGTGGCACGACAAATGGATCTTTGTCCGAGGGACTGACCTTCAACTTCTTCCCCGTTGGGCTCATCCCGAGGATCCCATCGCCAAGGTATTGAAGTTTCCGAAGGGTCGAGCCGACGCCTTCAAGGCTTTCTTCAAAAAATGGAGCAAAACTGAGTGGAGTCTGACGATTTTGTCTAGTGAAGGTTGGCTGTACAAACATGGATGTAAGTATCTCCCTTTCTGCCGATCAATTCCCACATATTTTTCATCGTTTGCCTCGGATATTTCACGTCTTATCCTGTTCTCTTCCGTGCAGTGACAATTTTCAAACCCGAAGGGACCACTGAATCCCTAGCTCCTCTGCCTGTTCCTACCGAACCAATCCATCCACCGATAACCGATGACGTCCCTGACGAAGAAACCATCCCCATTACCGAGTTGTCGGTGGGATCTACTTCAGATCCCGACCCCTCATCCACCAAAAAGGTAGCTTTAAAGATGAGCCGGGCAGAGAAAGTGGCCTTTTTGAAGAGGTCCAAAAAGCCTTCTAAACTTTCTACAAAAGTCCCCACCAGGGTCATCCCTCCAATTGTAAAATCTACTCCCCCCCTTCCTGCTCAAATCACCGTGGTCGAGGATTCGGAGGATACCGAGGGGGTTCCTGTCAAGCCCCGACCGAAAAAAGTTGCGACTCTCCCAAGATCCAGAGCCACCACACTCCGAACAACGAATTGTTGAGGTTGATCCCCTTCCAGCTGCCACTCCCCCTTCCCGAGCGAGCTCTTCTCAAGGGACCCCGACTACTTGTTGGCCGAAGAGTCCTTCAGACATTTTTTCTTTCCATCTGTTCGATCAGTTCAAGCTTACGGGCGACGATGAACGGTTCAGAGGATTCACTTCTGAGGATTATCTGGTGTCGTACATCCGGGCCCAATGCCAGGTAATTTCATGGTCATTTATATCATAACTGATCCTGCGATTTCCATGGTTAATATATACGCTTGTTGCAGGCTAATGCCATTCTTGCTCGGGCCATCCCTCCACTAGCTCGAACAACTAAAAAGGAAATTCAACAGGGAACGGATCTGCTATTGCTTGAGGCTGAGGTTCGGGGTCTGACCTCGGACCTGAAGAATGAAAGGGACCGTCATGCGGAGACCCGAAATAAGGTCACCCAGGCCCAACGTCAGGCCGACGAACTGGAAGAACAATACTCCCTACTTCAACAGGAGTTCGTCGGACTTGAGGGTCATGCGAAGAAGCTGATCGAGGAGAAGGAGCACCTGGCTGTGGAAGTCAAGGATCGAGAGAAGGCACTCGACTCCATCGCAGAGAAATATGCAGAGAATCTTACCAAGATGAGGTACCTGATAAAGGAGAATACTGCTCTATCAGCCGAAGCCGACTCCTTTCCAGGGAAGTTCTCTGAGGCTAAGCAGTAGGCAATTGCCGAGTATGAAGAGTCTGAAGCCTTGAATGATGAAGTCATGGCCCAATTTGGGGAAGGGTATGAAACTTATCGGGAAAAGGCTAAGGCAAAGCTGATGGCCGTTGGGCTCGATATCTCCCTCCTTGACTCATCAGATGAAAAATCAGAGGTTGAAGCCGATGACAACCTTCCTCCTGAATAGCTCCTGTTAGGACTCATAATTTTTGTAACTTGCTTGATCAGTTATGCTAATGATATACGCATCTGAAGCATGTTTAATCAAAAATTGTAAAACATTTGCGTATGAATGAAATGAAAAATTATTCTAAGTTGTTATCTCGATTAGGTTTGCTGGACTTTTATCGACCAGTTGGGTCATTTCTGACTGTCTGGTCAATTTGTGTCCAAAGCTTACAGGATCGAATTTATAACTTTATCGATCAGTTATACTTGTGACGTTTGCCAATCAGTTAAGTTCTTTTGGACTGTCTGATCGTTTTACGCTCGAAGCTTATCTGATCGGATGTGTGACTTTGTCAATCAGTTATGCTTGTGACCTTTTCTGACCAGTTAGGTCCCTCTGGACTGTCTGATCAGCTTCTGTCCGAAGCGTGTCTGATTGGTAAAGCATTGCAAATTCAAATGAAGTATAAGTATTTCTTGAAGAGAAATTTTGATTTCATTGATAAATTGCATAGATTACATAAATGAAGGGGAGAATAAACATGCATTTACTGGTAATATTTTCTAAGTCTTCCAGCATGCCATGTATTCTTTACCTCCGATCCATCCATAGCCCGAAGCCGGTAGGTCCCTGGCTTCGGCATCTCCACTACTTCGTAAGGCCCCTCCCAGTTAGGCATTAGCTTGCCTGTGTTCTGGGGGGTTGATGCCTCTGACTCTCGAAGCACCATGTCTCCTACCTCAAACCTCCTCAGCTTCACCTTCCGATTGTAGTGTCGGGCTGTTCTCTGTTGGTAAATGGCCAACCTCAACATAGCCGAGTCTCGAACTTCATCTAACAGATCTAAATTTGTTTTCAGACCTTCATCGTTGTATAGTTCTTTGTACTGACTGACCCGAAGAGTGGGGATTCGATCTCGACTGGTATGAGTGCATCCGTTCCGTATGCCAGTCGAAATGGAGAGTCTCCGGTTGTTATCCTCGGGGTTGTTCGGTATGCCCATAAAACGCTGAGTAGTTCTTCGGGCCACCGGCCCTTTAACTCATCCAACCTTCATTTTATTCCATTGAGTAGGGTTCGATTGGTCACTTCCACTTGACCGTTCGACTGAGGGTGGGCAACTGAAGTCTTGCGGTGTTGAATTCCCAGCTCTTCTAGAAAACTTTCGAACTTTGACCCCACAAACTGTCTACCATTATCCGAGACTACTGTCATCGGGATACCGAACCGATACACTACTCCTTCTTTCAAAAAATTTAGGCATTCTTGTTTGGTGATCTTCTGTAGTGGTTTGGCTTCTACCCACTTCGTCATGTAGTCGATAGCCACTATTACAAAATTGACTTACCCCTTGGCCTTTGGCAGAGGCCCTAGAATGTCGATTCCCCATACAGTGAACGGAATCGGGGATAAGACCGAGCAGAGCTCTTCGAGTGGTTGATGTGGGATATTGCTGTTCAACTGACACTTGGGACATCTTCTGACGAATTCCTTTGCCTTTGTGTAGACAGTCGGCCAGTAATACCCCTGCCTCAAAATCTTGTGTGCCAGCGACTTGGCCCCCATGTGATCCCCGCAGATCCCCTTATGTACCTCCCGAAGCGTATAATTCGCTTCTGACGGTGTTAAACACTTGAGTAATGGAGAGTTGAAGGCCCTTCAGTACAGATCTCCATCGATGAGTACAAAGTTTGAACTTCTGTGCTTGATCTTTCTTGCTAGAATGCGATCCGAAGGCAACACCCGTCGGCCAGGTAGGAGATGTATGGTGTAAGCTAACAGTCCAGCCTATCAGTACATAATACCTCTTCCTTTGGGACACTTGGCTGCTCCAATACTTCTAGATATACCGATCCGCTGAAAGAGCTTGCTTCTATCGTTGCCAGTCGGGCCAAGGCATCTGCCACTGTGTTTTCTGATCGATCCACCCCTTGACAGCTGACCGAGTTGAAGTATGTCAGTTTATTCTTCGTTTCGGCTAAATACTTCGTCATTCTTGCCCCTCGAGCCTTATACTCCCCCGATATCTGTTTGATGACCAACTGTGAATCACTGTAGATGACCAAGTTTTGTACCTCTAGGCTTCGGGCTAACTTCAGCCCGGCTAGGATGGCCTCGTACTCTGCTTCATTGTTGGTTGCTTTAAACTGAAATCGAATTACTTGTTGGACTTTAAACCCTTCGGGACTCGTCAGTATTACCCCAGCACCACTGGTATCCGAGGTTGACGAGCCATCAACATATAGTGTTCATGAAGTCCTCACGTGCCGCATTTCGGTCACCAACTCATCATCCGGTTCTTGGAACGAGCATTCCACGACGAAGTCTGCAAGTGCCTGTCCTTTGACTGTTGTTCGGGGTTGATATTCCAACGCAAACTGTGTCAGTTCCATTGCCCAAGCTGCCAATCTCCCCGAAACTTCTGGTCGGTGTAGAATTTTCTTCAATGGCTGATCCGTGTATACCACCACCACCCGACCCTGGAAATAATGCCTTAGTTTCCTGCTTGCTATAATCAAAGCATAGGAGAATTTTTCCAGGTTTGGGTATCGGATTTCGGCGTCTCGAAGCACATGGCTAACGTAGTACACTGGGAACTGATTTCCCCCTTTATCCCGAACCAACGCTGCTCCCACTGCCATCGGGCTTGTAGCTAAATATAGATATAAAGGTTCCGAAGGGATCGGTTTCATCAGCAGTGGTGCCGAGGACAAATATTGTTTGATCCCTTAGAACGCATCATCGCATTTCGAAGTCCATTGAAAGTTTTTCTCGTTCTTGGGGCCTTTTAAGGTGTCAAAAAATGGTAGGCATCTTTCAGCCGACTTGGAGACGAACCTTCGAAGGGCCGCGATCCGACCTGTCAGTCTCTGCACATCCTTGTAAGACTTCGGGCATTTCATGTCCAGGACTGCCTGGATTTTTTCTGGGTTAGCTTCTATTCCCCTTTTGCTGACCAAATACCCGAGGAATTTTCCCGACCCCAATCCGAACGTACATTTAGTCTGGTTCAACCTCAGCTTGCGTCTTCTTATTGTTTCGAAACAGTTCTCTAGATCCTCAAGATGGTCATGGACTGACATGCTTTTTATGATCATGTCGTCTACGTAGACCTCCATACTTCTCCCTAACTGTTTCGTGAACACCAAATTCATCATCCGCTGATAAGTTGCCCCGACATTCAATAGCCCGAAGGTCATTTTCCTGTACGCGTATATTGCCCGATGTGTGATGAAACTGGTCTTCGGGATATCTTCCTTACTCATTGAGATCTGGTGGTATCCTGAGAATGCATCCATGAAACTCAACATACCGTATCCCGAAGTGGCGTCTATCAATTGATCTATGTTGGGCAAAGGGTAGAAATCCTTCGGACAGGCCCTGTTCAAATCTGTGTAGTCGATGCACAGCCTCCACTTCCCGGTCTGCTTCTGGACCAATACCACATTTGCCAACCACTCTAGGTAATCTACCTCGAAGATGAATTCGGCCTCCAGAAGTTTGGCGATCTTTTCATCGATTATTTTTTGTCTTTCTGGGGCAAAAATTCTTCGCTTTTGTATAACCGGTTTCTTGCTTGGGTCTACGTGTAATCTGTGTAGGGCTACCGATTCTCTTACTCTGGGCATATCACTTGGCTCCCATGCGAAGATATCGGCGTAGACTTGGAGTAATTCTATCAGTCCGGTCCTGAAAGGTTCCGCTAACCCTGACCCAATCTTGATCAATTTTTCTTTCTTCCCTGGTATCAGCTCTATGTCCTCGGTTTCTTCGACAGGAAGTGCGAGCGGTTCTGTCCTACCCTCAGTGAATGGCTAGACCTCAATGGCCATTGTCTATTTCTGCTTACTGACCCCGACCCCTGAAGAAATCAAGCTGTTCCGATAGCACCTTCGGGCTATGTCTAAATCTCCTTTTACCTCCCCGATCCCGTTCGGTGTTGGGAACTTAATTTTGAAGTGGGGTATGGATGTGACTGCTTGCAGGGCTGCCAAGGTTGGTCTCCCGAGGATCGCATTGTATGCCGAATCTACTTATACGACGAAAAATCTGACCGATATTTCGACCTGATTGGGTGTAGTGTCGAACTTGACTGGCAGTTCGATGGTACCAGACACATACACCGGATCTCCACTGAACCCGTACAAAGGTCCTTCACCTCCCAGGTCCATCTTTTTCCCTTGTAGATCCATCCTCTGGTAGGCGTGAGTGTACAGTATATCGACTGAGGACCCGTTGTCTATCATCATCCGTTTCATGTCCACGATCCTGACTTGGGCAGTTATCACCAATGCTCCGTCGTGCGGCTCGATGAGGTCTGTCGGGTAGTCCTCGTCCGAGAAGGAGATAGTTGTTCCAGGATATGCCCGATCCTTCCTAGTAGTTGACCCCGCAACCGATAACACTGCCTCGAGATACCCGCTTCTCTTCCTTCCCGTCATCCGTCCGACAGAACCTCCCGAGATAACATCAATCACGCCTCGGGCTGGGGGGTTCTGTGGAGGCTGGGTGTCCTGACCTTGATTTCTGTTTTCTTCTCTAGTCGCCGTTGCATTATCCCGACCGGCCACATACTGTATCAATTGTCCGTTCTGAACATTTTTCTCTATCAAGTCCATCAGGTTGATGTATGCTTCAGTCGAACACCCGGTACTTTGATGGTATTCGCAATACTTATCCCGACCCCTTCTTCCCGGTTTGGTTCGTCTTGGGCATGGCTCGTAGAAGGGTTGGTTCTTTATTTCCTCCAAGATCTTGGCCCGATCTGCAGTAAGAGGGGTGTAGACCTTGTTGATGTTACGATTGGGTAGTGGAGGTCGGTTATTTCCTGACCCTCCTCCGTTGTAGCTTTTCTTTTCCGGTCGGTCCGATCTCCACTGACTATTATTCGACCGTTGATAACCCTGTTTGTCTCGATCCTTCGACTTCTCGTAGGACTGGGAGTGCGGTTTGAAATTTTCCATCGCTTCTTCTATTGCTATGAACCCTTCGGCCCGATGAAAGGCTTCGGTTAGATCTGCCGGAGGGCTGATTACCAAATCTTTGACCAATTTCTTGGACCTCCCGATATCCAATCCTGTCGTAAAAAATCCCAGGCTTGCGGGGAATTGAGCTCTGCTACCGACCCCACAGCCTCTCGAAATCTCTTGACGTACTGACCTAATGTTTCGTCCGACTTCTGTCGGACTTGCATGAGGGACGCTGTGATCTTTCCTCGTCTCCTGTTGCTCCCGAACCGAGCATGGAACTTATCTCGGAGATCTTTCCACGACCCGATCGATCCTGGTGCCAAAGTCCCCATCCATTCCCGGGTGCTCTTCTTTACCGTCGTGCCAAACATATGACACTTGGCTGCATCCGAGTGCCCGTAGTAAGACATCAGACGATCGTACCCATCCGAGTGATCATACGGATCCCCTAACCCATCATACGTGTCCATAGGGGGCATCTTTTTCTTTGGATCGGCTATAACTTGATTGATCTCTGGCGAGAAGGGCGATCCCGAATATCCTGATGAGGTCCCCGTCGGACTTTTAACTGCCAGCAGTCTTTCCAGTTCCGCGACTCTTCGGGCGAGGGGATCGGCCTCCCCTTTGCGAGGGGACAAATGATGTTTGTCCCTCTCGTATTCGGGGGACACGATCCTCCTCTTTTGATCCGACCTTCCCGGATGTTCAGATCTTCTGTCATCTGATCGACTCCTCCTTCGACTCCATCCTTCTCGAGAACGACTCCATGGTCGGCTCCTTTCGTTACTAGCCTCATCACGTCGAGATGATCGGGACCGGCTAGGACGTCTGCGCCTCTTCGAGCAGGCCTCCTAATCTCCGGTCATTCTAGCCATCTAGGCTTCGAGTTCTTCCTGCTGCAACCGAAGCGCCATTATGGTATCTTTGTTCTGTTCCAGTTTCTTCTTCAGGAGAAACTCTCGCTGGTCTCAGCTACCCTCTCCTCTTATCTGCCTCACGAAGGCCCAAGAATGACTCTCGTCAGCCTGACTCGCTTGATAGGGTGTATGCTGACTACCGTGGAAGAGCCTTCGTCGAAGATCAGGAGCCGGTATCTCCTGTACCTTTGGAATTTTGGATCCCAGGCGATCCTTCACCGAACCCCTAACCTGTGTGGTCTGGTGGGACAGCTGGGTCTTTTCCTTTTCCGGGACATCGACGTCATTCTCCTTGCTCTCCATAGTCTGCTGTCGAAAAAGTTGGTGATGATTGTAAGAAAGCACTAAGCCCTCCTTCTAATGCCAATGTTATCGCCAAGTTTCGTCTGCGCGTCCAATCACAGAATCCACGCGCTGGAACCTGCACAATAACAGATCACACAGAAGCTTGACGGCCGTGCCGTCGGGGGATAGCTCCGATGTGAGAATAAGTACAGGCCGTTTACAAGGTTTAACAATGGAGGTTATGTGTTTAGTGCTCAAAGTAGGTATTACCTGTTAATTATAACCTTGGCCTTGTATTTATAGAGCTCCCACCACCTTAGTATCCTTCTCCGAGTTGGACTAAGACTCCTAAATATGGTAGTTACCTATACTTGGGTCCAACGCAATCTCCTTGAAAGGTGCAAGTAGAATCTCTTTCCAATACTACCTTTAGAGTTGCCTTGTTGACATTGATTAGGGTTAGGACCCTCAACCACGTAATCCCCTTATTACTCCCAACTCTGCATGTGGGCGGTTCGGCTACACAGGCCCAACCCCACAGACATCATAAAATCCCGGTCTGGGCCTCGGCCCAAAGGACTCGAAGACCCGACCCCGACCTTCATGATCACAACCGGATCCCGCCCTATTGGGATCGGGTCCCGAACCCGACCTCCTATATACCTTCGACCATATAGGCCCGAACTCTTTGGTTCTGGCCCAGGTCTTCAGCCCATATAAGGGTCGGTAAAACACTCCCGAACAATATATATATATATATATATATAGAGAGAGAGAGAGAGAGAGAGAGAAATGATCTATAGCATTTATTTACTATAAATTAAAAATAGGCAAATAACATCTGGACCATCCATAACAATTAGGCAAATAACATCTGTACGGTCCAAAACAATTATTAACCGTCTAGATCGAAAAACCATTTTAACCATCTGCTAGTAATTCTAGCGGATTGGTTTAAAATTTATATTGGTTGATTTTGCAAAATTCTTCTCCACATCCGCTAGTATGTCCAGCGGACGGATTCTTGGTTTTCAATGGCGATTCTTGTTCTTCATTGACGATTCTGTAAGGAATATGCATGGATATGGAAATATAAGTTAGAGAGTATTTCAGTCTTTTCAGTTGTAATTTCTGGGTCGTCATTGTCCTTTCTTATTTGCTGAGATGTGAGTGAGATGAGAGTATATGTATGGAAATCATTCACAATTGAAGATAGCTAATGAATGAAATATGAAATTGTTCTTTTCTAAACTCTCTGTTTCCGTCTTATCCTCTCTCCATTTCTACTCCCTCCTTCTGATTCTATCTAACTCTTTCCTTATTCCTTGTGAATTGTTGTTGCTGTTTGCTTAAGTAACAACTGAACTTATCAGCTTGTTACAATTGGTATCAAAGCCCCTTCAATCCAACCATGACAATCAACAGTCAACAAATCAGTAACTTGGAAACTCAAGTTAATGAACACACAAACGCTATTCAACAACTACAGATTCAACTACAGGAATCAGTAAACAACCTCAAACAAGGCTTTGAGAAGAAGCTGGAGGGGATGACGGAAAGATTTGAGGCTCTTCTCTATGTTTGATTGCAATCTCTACATACTAACGCATGTAATTTTAGCTATCAGACAAAAATTGAAGATCCAAGCTCACTTGTCAATCAAGTTTGCGCTGAATCAATTCAGGATAAGGTAATTTCTGTTCTCAAAAGTGATTCCTCTTCTCCTAGCTTGGCAGTTAATAGTACGATATTGTCTTTTTGCACAAATGCAAAGGCGTGTCCTGTTGTGGATAAAGTGTTCAACAAAAATCCCCAACGAGAATCAGTTCAATTGAAGCAGGTCACAGGAGAGAACATGGAACATGAAACTAAGGTGTTTGATAAAAAGCTTGAACCAGGAATAACTATCCATCAGAATGAAATTAAAGAAGATGGTGTGACAATTGAAGGAGTGTTTGACCTTGGGGAAAACATGAAGAGCTGTTTTAGTAGTAAAAAGGAAAATAAGGTGGAAAAGCCTTCAAGTTCTATAGTTAATCATGTGTACAGTATGAAGTACCCTTCAGCCATGAACTATAGTGGTGCATGGGTCAGTTATGGGTCTTCTGAGTTAGCCTTGGTGACTTTGGGTTATATGTCAACATCAATTATCTGTTTCTCTATACCCCTGTTAGCTAAATTGTCATGGGCAGTTATTCGACCCATTCCAATAAGTGTTCTAGCAATCAAGAAATTGTTATATGGATCCAAATTTAAGCTGCAATTAGCTATGCCTTCAATTGTGGCCAGCCAATCAAGAGTTTCTTCCGAAGAGATCAAATCACAAAATTATAGGACTACCTTCTTACATGTTTTGAGGTATGAATTTGATGAATGTGATTACATATCCAATGTTGAGTTTAATGTTAGATATGATCCTAGTTGGTTTTTGGAAGATATTATACAAAACTTATGGTTGGATTTACATGTTTTGCCCAATATTTTTCAAATTGGTTACAATCATAGTAAGGGTAGCGTGGGATTTTGCACCGCAGTTTCTTAACTTGCTGCTTTGTTGAGCACAATGTTGTTGGCATCCGATTTTGGACAAATTCCAATATTAGCTCAAAGAACACATTGATGCTTGGTGCTGGTTACTATGAAATGGCAGGCTACTACATTAAAAATGGATATAGCTTCATGATTGAGTGCATACCAAGTGGGACTATCTTCTATTCACTGTATTTGGTTCCACATATGCATTTATTGTATGAGTTTAAATTGATTACTGATACTTGTTGTGAAAAGTTGGGTATGGAAAAATTTGGTGAACAAGTAACACCAATAACTATGTTTGACCCTCAACTTAAGATTGCTATTTTACTGATTGGGTTGCAATTTGGGGGGAAAGGTCCTCCTCCTAATTTTTGTGTTAGGGGAAACAGGTGTTTGTTATTATGAGTTTTGGGTGTAATTTCTATATTCTGAATTTGCTCATTGATTTTTATGGTGGTGTTGGGTCTGATGAGAATGCAAAAATTCAAGTGCACACTGTATATGAAATTGATATCGTGAGAGTTTGTTCGAATCATATAGTAGTAACATATACAAAAGATACTCAAGGAGATGAGCTCTTCCCTATTTATATCATTGACAATGATGCTAGCACAACAATTGGAAAGCTTCTTATTGGTGTAACATACAATATTGAATGGGCAGAAGATGTTTTGATGCACATTATAATGGATAAGACCCTCCAACAAGACAAAGTGTGGTTACTTCAATTGGGGATAGACGAATCAAGTGAATCTTGTTTTTTGCACAAAGAAGATGATATTTTAACTTTACATCTAGCGGTCTTTGAGAGCAAGGATGGTAAAAGTGCAACCATAAACTCCATATGTGATCAATCAAAGTACAGCACTGATGCTTTCTCAATTGGGTTGCATGTTGGGACAGTTAGCTTGACCAACTTCGCACAAATGTATGGCTCCCTCCTTGGTGTCCACAAGGCTAAGATGATAGGTCCTTAATTTGGTTTTCCTAATTGTTGCTGTAAAGGAAGTACTATACAATGCATTCAAAGACACCTTCTATAAAAGCAAGGAACTGTTGCTAATCAATGTTGAAAACGAGTTTCTGATTTTCTTTATGTGTGAGATGCAATGCTGCCTTAGACATATGGAAAAATAGTAGCCATCTCTGTATTTTGGTGGGTACTACTAATTTCTTAGACCCAAAAATTTTTTTTGGATGCCCTCAGCTATGTCTTTGCTACCAAACTGGGAGTTCGCCTAGCTGAAGCTTGTATGAATGGTACCTGTGCATTGCTAAGTCTTGATGGTAAAACTCAAGTGACTGTTGAGTACCAGAATGACAGTGGTGTCATGGTCTTCATTCGTGTGCACAATATTCTGATCTCCACGTACCCAGCCTGATGAGACTATTACAAATGATGAGATTGCTGCTTTGTCATTGGTGCTTGTCTGGATGAGATTGGTGGTTTGTCATTTTTGTCAAATGCCTAATACTCCAGTATAGTTGGTATTTGTTGTCTCCATATTTTCAATTTTTTGTTTGTGATAAACCACACCCTTGAGGGCAAGGGTGTTTTTGAGGAGCAGGGAATGTAAGGAATATGCATGGATATAGAAATATTAATTAGAGGGTATTTCAGTCTTTTCAGTTGTAATTTCTGGGTCATCATTGTCCTTTCTTATTTGTTGAGATGTGAGTGAGATGAGAGTATATGTATGGAAATCATTCACAATTGAAGATAGCTAATGAATGAAATATGAAATTGTTCTTTTCTAAACTCTCTGTTTTCGTCCTATCCTTCCTCCATTTCTACTCCCTCCTTCTGATTCTATCTAACTCTTTCCTTATTCCTTGTGAATTGTTGCTGCTGTTTGCTTAAGTAACAACTGAACTTATCAGCTTGTTACAGATTCCTCTAGAAATCATTCAATTGGAAAAAAAGTGCAAGATTCGGGACCAAGAGTGAAAGATTTGTGTTCTACATCAAATTAATCAACATTTAATCGGTGAGTTTTTCTAATTATAAGGTTAAGAATTGAAAACTGTGAATAGGGAACCCATCTATATTTGTCCAAAAATTGGGTACCATGATGGTTTGGTTCACATAAAAGATTGGGTATATGTGCTATTAATCTTGTTTTGTGTTTAGATTTTGCTATATATGTTGGGAATTTCAATGTTTACTCTTGTATTTGCTATGTTGAGAAGGGTATCATGACTGATTTTTAGTGTTAATAATTGACCAAGTACCATGATTGATTACTTGGAACACGTGCATGGAGTAAAAATTGAATTTTTTTTGTACTTGAAACTAAACACGCATTGCTAAACTCTTACAAAACTGCCACTGTTGAAACCATTGCTAATCTATTACAGGTCTCTATCTCTTTCTCTCTCTATATATAGATGTGTGTGAGTTTGCATGTCTGCATTTTCTGTTTAAAGCTGTAATTTTTTGACTGTTTGATTTGCATGTGCGATTTCAGTTATCATAGAAGTTGCAAACTTATGGAGACTGATATAGATTTATTAGTGAATTGTTTTATATGAAACATGTGGTTGTTTATTACATTAATTGTTGGCCTATTACTCAAATCCGTATCAAGTGCTTTCCTTATGAATCTATCTTTTGTCTCTGTGCTGTTTGTGGAGATTAACCTTGTAATTGCTCTTGATACTCTGTTTGGATCACATGAAAGACATGGGGAGAGAAAAAGAAGGTAATGTACAAAAAGATTAAGAATTTTGCCGAAATTTGGTTTTTTATAAGTTACAATTGAACCTGTATTGCTAGTTCTATTTTTGCTATATAGCCTCATGGAACTGGAAGACCTGCAAAAAAGGTTAAGAGAAGGACAATAAAATAAAATATAAACAGGGGGAATTTGTGCAAATTTGACCTTGTGCGTCCAAAATTTGTGTTCTACAGTAAACTAATCAGCATTGAATCGGTAAGTTTGTTATTTAATCTCCCAAATCTAAAGCTGCTGCGATTTCTCATGAACCCTAGTTCGCAGTTGAGTGCATATCGGTAACAAGTTGTTATTTTAATATTGTTGTGACATTAAGCTGGAAAGGGTTATGTATCGTGTTCTGTATTGCATTTGGAAAATTGATTCAGTGCAATTGAGTTCAGATGAATATAACCTAATAACCCCCAAGAATTAAGTAATAATGTAGTGGAAGATCTGGAAGAAATTAAAATCCTAGTGAGTTGATATCCAAGAGCAGACTATCCTCACAAAATGGAATCATCAACACCTTTTAAATCCATTTACGCTTCATCCTTTTTTCTCCCTCAAAACTTAAGCTAATAAGCTGAGTACACCTGTCAGGACTTGAACTCAAGCTTGTCTTGCCTTCTATGTAATATTTTTCATTTCTTTCCTTGTTTTCAAGTTGTGGATTAATTCGGTAAGGAGTTCATGTAAAACCACTTGTTGACAACATCTATTAGCAATTGGCCAAGTAAGTATTTATGAGAAAATCAAAGAATTTGATTGTATTTACAGACTGTGATAACTATAATCGTGGTGAAAAACTATTTAATTAATCAAATTGAATAGGTTGATGCAGTTTAAACTCCTTTATTTCCTTTAAACCGCGGTATTCAGCTTCGGCACTCGATTTAGACATAGTGGGTTGTCGTTTGGACGACCAAAAGAGTAGATTATCACCGAGGAAGACACAATAACCGGATGTGGATCGGCGAGTGTCCGGACACCCACCCCAATCTGCATCTGTATAAGCAACAAGGGAGGCAATGGAGGACTTGTACAGATGTAGACCAAAATCAAGAGTACCTTGTATGTAGCGTACAATGCGCTTGAGAGCATTCATATGCTGGACTTTCGGATCATGCATGTGCAAACACACTTGTTGAACAACGTAGGATATGTCGGGCCTGGTGAATGTGAGATACTGTAATGCACCTGCAAGCTGGCGATAGTGTGTAGGGTCCTCATAAGATGGCCCAGCCGAGGTTCCAAGCTTGGCCTTTGTGTCAACCGGAGTGTGACTGGGCTTGCAAGAAGTCATGCCTGCACGCTCAATAATGTTTGCGGCATAGTTCTTTTGAGAGAGAAACATGCCAGCTGAAGTGCGTGTAACTGCAATACCCAAAAAATAACCCAAAGGACCTAAATCCTTCATTGCAAATTCGGCACTGAGTAGAGACATGATGGATTTTCGGAGAGCATCAGAAGAAGCTGTGAGAATGATGTCATCAACATAAAATAGAATATAGGCAGTGTCAGAACCACGACAAAAGATAAAGAGTGAGTGATCAGCTCGACTGTGGGAGAAGCCAATGGTGGAAACATAGTCTGCAAATCGCTGGTACCAGGCTCGAGGGGCTTGCTTGAGCCCATACAATGACTTTTTCAAGAGGCACACATGATTTTGGTATTTTGGATCCCTAAATCCCATGGGCTGATGCATATAGACTGTCTCATTAAGATGACCATGAAGAAAGGCATTCTTGACATCCAACTGATGAATAGGCCATGAATGTGACAGTGCAATACTCAATACAGTCCTGATAGTAGCCGGTTTGACAACCGGGCTAAATGTCTCATCGCAGTCCACTCCAACCTGTTGAGACCTGCCATCACCTACAAGACGGGCTTTATGTCGCTCAAAAGAACTATCAGATTTCTTTTTATGCCGTAAAATCCACATAGAACGAATAAGATTCACATTTTTAGGACGTGGTACTAATTCCCACGTCTTATTTTTAATGAGAGCATCAAATTCATCAACCATGGCAGCTTTCCAATTCGGGTCATTTAAAGCACTTACTAGATTTCGTGGAATTGGGGAAATGGAGGTGGCCGTGGCAGTGCTTAAATTAAATGACATTTTTGGCTTGTGAATTCCATGTTGGCTTCTTGTGGCCATTCTGGTGGGCTGAGGGTTATTTTGTGGTATTGGGCCGATGGTTGGTGGGTTGGGATGTGGGGGAGGTTGCGGCGCTGGGTGGGGCGCTGAGGAGGCTGCTGGGCTTTGCTGGTTGGGTTGGGCCAGCGGTGTAGGAGCAGAGGTAACGACAGGCTGGGGTTGGGCTTGTGTTTGTGGAATGGACAGATTTGAGGGAGTCAAAAAATGCATAATGTAAGGTGATAAGTTATTGTCCAAAAAATCATAAGAAGTGGGATTTGTTTTTATGCAAAGTGGAAAAAGGAAATTGATTTTCATTAAATATGACATGCTTGGAAATTATTATTTTCTGACTTGATAAATCATAACACCTGTACCCCCGATGATTTGATGGATATCCCAAGAAAATATAAGGTTTGGAACGGGCTTGCAATTTATTTATGGTTGTGGATGGGAAAAGAGGATAGCATAGACACCCAAAAACCCGGAGATGAGAAAAGGATGGTGTTCTTTGAAAAAGAACTTGAGTTGGGGATTTGTATTTTAAAACCTTTGAGGGAAGGACATTGAGTAGATATGTTGCCATTTGGAGTGCGTGATGCCAAAAGGATGGGGGCATGGAGGCGTGAGCAAGGAGAGTGCGCACTATGTTATTAATGGACTTGATTTTTCTTTCCGCCTTACCGTTTTGAGGTGAGGTATGGGGGCAAGAAAATCGAAATTATAAACCATTGGCCATGCAAAAAGATTTAAAGGGTCCATTATCAAATTCCCGCCCATTATCACATTGAATATTTTTTATTTCTCTTTTGAATTGAGTTTTGATTAATGCCTTAAAGGAGAGGAAAATAGAATAAACTTGTGACTTGTTTGAAATGGGAAAAGTCCACAGAAAATTACTATAATCATCAAGGAAAATGACATAATAGCGATGGCCATTAGAACTCAAAACGGGAGATGTCCATAAATCACTGTGAATAATGTCAAAAGGCATAGTAGTAAATGACATAGAAGCGTGAAATGGCAACTGAATGTGTTTCCCCAAGGGACAAGAAGTACAAAAAGAAGTGCGAGCCTTATTACATTTAATCAAATCATTATTACGAAGAGAATTAAGAATAGCTTGGCCCGGATGTCCTAAGCGAGAATGCCATAAATTGAGTGATGCGGCAAGAAAAGTGGATGGTGATGTGGTCCTATTTTTGGCATTGATAGGATATAATTCCCCGGTGCTCTCACATCTCATTAGGTGGCTCCCCGTCCGTAAATCCTTCACAAAAAACCCACAAGGATCAAACTTAACGGAAACATTATTATCGTTAGTGAATTTGCGAACGAAAACAAGGTTTTTGATAAGTTTAGGAGCATGTAAGACATTTGTGAGGTGTAAAGGTGGGTGAGGCGGGGTGAGGAAAGTATGACCATAACCACGAATTGGAATAGTGTTACCATTACCAACAATAATACCATTATTTTTGCTCAAATTAAAATAAGACGTGAGAGTACCTGGATTGGCAGTCATGTGAGAGGTGGCTCCCGTGTCCATATACCAATTATCATCCGGTTGGTGAAGATATGAAGTGTGCATGGCGGCATCGATGTCAGTCGGTGCATATCCGGATGAAGTCGGGCCCGACATGGAAAAGCCATAGGAAGCAGGAGCTTGCATGGTGTATGCATGGGGTGGACGTGGACCAGGCCCAAGGACTCCATTACTGTTGGGCCTTGGTGGACGTTGCTGCTAGGGAGAATAAGTGGGATAGGGACACGGTGGGATAGCCCACTGCTGAGGCAGCCAGGTCAGCCAGGCTGTGTTCGGCCACGGTGGGCCTTGCTGAGACGCCGCCGGCTGGCTGGGTTGATGGTGACCGCCGCCACGGCTGTGTTTTGCCCCGGTTGTTTTTCTGGCCACGATGTTTATTGTTATTCCTGCCACGATTTTCACAATTATCCCGATATGAGCGACCATGAGAGTGAGTATTATTACCTCCGTGATGGTGTGCCGAAGATTGAGATGATGTGTCATCATCGGCGATAAGTGCAGTGGAGCCAGAGTCACGAGCCCTTTCCTTTGCGGTGGTGTCCTCAAGTTTGAGGCGCGAGCAGACCTCAGAGAATGGAGGGAGAATATCCTTCTGTTGGATGTTGGTGACAAAGGTGGAGTAGGCTTCAGGCAGTCCGGCAAGAAGGCGCAAGACTAATCGCTGATCGGAGACGGGCTGCCCCACATTGGCGAGTTGAGTTGCAAGAGATTGAAGCCGATTATAATAGGCCACCACATAAGAAAATTTAACCAGTTTTGTTGTTGTGAATTCTGTTTCAAGGTATGCTTCCCTTGAGTTTTTATTGTCGTGAAATATTTGGGCAACGCGTTGCCAAGCTTTTTCGGCCACATCGTCGACGACAAGGATAGAGGTGAGAATTTCATGAGAAACCGTGGCGTAGATCCATTGGAGGACGACGGCGTCAAGCCTTTTCCAGAGAGGAAGATCAGTGGCCTTCGAGGCTTGGTAGGCGGTGAGTTCAGCAGCCTCTGTTGGAGGAATTATGTGTTCAAGGACGCTATGTACCCTTACCTGAACTTTAAAGAGGGTAGCCCATTCATGGTATTGACCTGTTTTAAGGTCCAAGGTGATGGTGATGAGGGATTTCACGTTGGTGACTGCAAGGGCAGAGTGGAAAGTGGTTTTCGCAGCCATGGAAACGTGTTTGAGAGAGAAGAGGTGAGGGTGAAGAGAAGCCGACGGCTAGGTTAGAGGAGGAGGAGAAACCTGCTCTGATACCATGTAGGAAATCATCCCCCCTTTCATTCATGTGATTGAGTCAATATATACAACATAAATACATAACTGTAAGCAGAATCGTAGTCTAAACTATAGGAGCTAATTAGCTCAAAATAATAAGGAAAATATTACTACCTATTATACATGTATTAAAAGAGCTTTGACTATTTCCTAATATACAAAGTCTATCAATTTTCTCGTAACACATTGAATTGTCAGGTTGTTATTGGATGCTGTAAATCAATGGTTTTACCGGCAGTCCACAAAGAATTCTTTTTGTTCCAAGTTAGGTTTTAAATTTTCTGGTTAATAATCTTTACCTAAGCCTTTTGTTAAATTTGCTTGCTTTATAGACTTTGAATGAGACTATGAGCCGTTATGTTTTCTTTTGCTCTTTAAATGTAATTATAAAGCTCTTTGGTTATTTTTGTAGAAATTGCTTTACAAAATAAGTAACATCAGATTGTTAGCTTAAAATATGAAAGGAAAGGAATGGAGGAAAACTTGTTAGTGCTATATTTCGTACTGCTGATACATTTATAGTATGATGCAGATTTGTTTGGCAAAAGAAGATTGAGCGTGATGTTACGTAAGGTATGCCACTTGAAATGTTTTCAGTAAAAGAAAAGAAGAAAATGAATAGAGAAAGAATGGTATGTACTATGTAGGATCACTTTGTTATCCACATTATTTTATCTGTAGCGAAAATTTAATAGTAACTCTCTATTTGGAACTGTGAATCCTACTTTTTTTGGTTTACGACTTAATTTATTCTTTTTTTCATTATTATACTTTAGAAACTATAATTTATTATTAGAAGAATATTACAAAATAGAATTATGTATAACTCTAACCTGTGCAAACTTTAAAACTCAAAAAATTAACAAAAAAGAAGTATGCCTTTCATTTCCAAACAAGGGAGTTTTCTTTTATTCCATATATGCATGTAGAAGCTACTACATAGGAGAACAAAAGAGTTTTCAATGTGGTGGGAATAAAAAATCAATGAAACAAATTAAGTGCACGAAAGATTTTCGATGGAGGTGAGAGAGTGACTTTCTAGCTTTTCAATTCAAAATATTTTCAGTACATAACTAATTATACTTATTGAATATAGATAGAGAATTAGAATAAGAAAAATATGATATATTTAATGCTAAGGGTATAATAGGAAAATTTATATAAAAGTTTGGTTATTAAAAGAAATTGGACATTTAACATGAGATTACCTAAAATAGTAATAAGGACTTTTATCCTGAGACGAATGGAGTATTATAATAGCAGTTATTTCGTTGTTTATTAAGAAAAAAGAGACAATACAATAAAGGAGAGTCCCTTAACTTTAATGGCTCCCATCTAGTGCTCCTCAACTAATAACACAAAATATGGTGTTAATCATAATCTATATATCGTTTATATTTCGAGTCAAGTTCGAATCGAATTTTTGATCAAATGAGCATAGGCGGAACTAGGGGGCGGGCGGGGGCATCTGCCCCGGTAGGGAGGCGGATCAGGCGGACTAGGGGAGGGGGAGGGGGAGGGGGAGGGGAAGGGGCGGGGGGGCAGCTGCGGTGCAGCCGGTGCTCCGGTCCGGTCGTCTTCTCCGACTGCAGAGTGCAACAAGTTTGTAACTTCAATCTCTCTCTCTCTTCCCTGTTTGTGGATCAGTGGATGGGGGAAGAGGAAATGGTAAGCAATGTCAAGAATACTGAAACTAAAACAAACCCAAAATTAACTTTGCTATCTCTAATTGAACTAATTTTCTACAAGGTATCTGGGGTCCTTTTGGTGTGGAAGATTCAGTGAAGGCAGGAGGTGGCCCGCTTCTTTCCTTGCTTGGTTTCTTGATATTTCCCTTGTTTTGGAGCTGAGCAATAAACCAAAATAAAAGGTAATGATATATTTATTCAATTATTGTCAGTTCAATTTTGATAATTATATAAATAAACAAATTGGTGTGATACTTTATGTTAATTGTTATTTGGAATTTTGGATGTTGTAATTATATGAAGGATTAACTGATTAATGAACTCTGAACATTTTTTAAAGTAATTTGTGCCTATCTGAACAAGATTAGAGGAGATAAGTTGGTTGTGCGGAGGCATAAGAGAGACTAAAGTCACTAAATGGATTTGAAATTCAAACAAATAGGCATGAAATTGGTAGCTTAGAACAGTGCGCACAAGTTGTTCGATAAAAGTCCCAAGTGGATTGTTTTGGCTAAAAGTCCCAAGTGGACTCCGCTCCTTCCCCACTGCGACCTACACGTTGCTGCTTCGGACTTTCGGTAATTGCCCTCAAATTTTGACCCCCCTCAAATTTCGTTCTGGTTCCGCCACTGCAAACGAGTACGAATTAAACCCGAACCATTTGGTTCATTTTCCAGCCCTAACTGAAATAATAGAGGTTTATTTGAATTAGCTGATATATTTTGAAAAACTAATGAAAGTAGGCAATATTTGTAGTTTTGGGGCATTAGTGGTAAAATAAAACTTAAAATAAGCAAGCACAGTATAAACTAAACAAACGTGTTTGTTTGCATGGTTGAAATCTCTTAAAAAAAACTAATGATAGTTCATAGTATTTGAAGTTTTGTGATTATTGGTGAAATAAAATTTAAAACAAGCAAGCAAGCAAGAATAAACTAAACTATTACTGCGTTACTAAGCTATAAGTGATTTGCGGGTGATGGATAATATCATAATTAATCATTTTTAACATTTAGAAATGGGTACAATATATAACTGAATTATTGAACTATAAGGGATAAGCAACTACAAAAATAATGATATACTCAATTTGTTTCTAAAATATTGTCGTTTAAAGTTAATTCACATATATTAAGGAATGAAATTAATGCCTATAGAAAATATTATACTACCCTTATTATAATTGTCTCAATCAATTATTAGTTTTGTAGATTCTAAAAAGGAGTATTTCATTTAATTAATTCTACTTTGTATTCCAATGCTATATTCAACGGAGTAGTTAAAATAAATAAGAGAAAACTTTAAATAAGGATAAAGTAAAGAAAAAATAGTTACTTTGTATTGATAAACTAAAAACGTCAATCTTTTAGGAACGAAGAGATTAATTCGAAATCATGCAAGCATATATAATTTATTGTGAAATTACCCAAATTTTTCATTGTTTAAAATTTCATGAAATTGTCAAACCTTTGACTTTATATAATTAAGCTTATGGCTTTTTTTTAATTATTTTTTTATAACAAATGTTACATCAACAAATGACGCTAGACGATTAAAATATCATATACAATTTTCGTTATAGTAAATACAAAAAAATAAAATTATATACAATCGAGTGTGTACGTATCATGAAATGCAAATTCTACGTAAGCCCATGGACATCCCACAACACAATTCTACCGCCATATATATATATATATATATATATATATATATATATATATATATATATATATATATATATATATATATATATAAAATCTAACATAAAAAGTGGAAATGAGACCATCTTTTGTGACCAAGTAGTATTACCAAATTTGTGGTCTTATCTCATCGCACAACCGAAAAGCACATAGAATACAACAAAGCCTTTCACTTTTTCAACAACTCGAAAAATTGCGTATATAATTTAGCCACCTCTTTCAGGTCTTGGCTCAGAAACTAACCAAGAATTTTAACATTCAACAATAATTAGAAAAGCTTATAATGACATGAATTATAAATATATCAATGCAAATAATTCAAATAGAATTTCTACCACTGTTTAAATTAGTATAAAGAGTTTATAAAACTAACACACAAAAAAAACTATATTTTATGTCAACTAAACTAAATAAATAAGCATATAAATCAATCAGCTTCAAGTAAGTTAATATCTAAATTTTGTACCTAAAATCATTCACGATTCTTCATATCATAATCCCGATTTTTATAGTACTTATAACCATCCGTTTGAGAAAAATCAAGCAATTGACCCGTCGTAGCACCACCAGCTGCCCACATAGGGTATTCCATATTGTACTCATGTGGCATAGGTTGCATGGCCTCCCCATAGTAGCTCATTTGGGGTGTCCTAATTAAATTTTTCATAATGCCAATACTCTCCACCATCCCAACCTTAATCAGTTCGTCATAAACCCCTGCTTCGACCTTAAGCGTAGGCCCATACACAATATTTTTGCAATTAGAGGCGCCCTCAACATAATCAATATCATTAATTGACTCAATCATCCTCGAATTCGAAATTAAATTCGTATGATGATCAAAAGTACTAAACCCCTGTTGTAGCTGATAATTGTAGGGTTGATCGAACGGTTCAAGTTGATTGATCGAGGATAAATACGTGGGATGATCAAAAATACTAATCCACTGCTGCAACTGATAATTGTAGGGCTGCTCACACGGCTCTTGTGAGTTGATCGTATTCAAAAAGTTGTTGAATAAGCATTGTTGTTGTTGTTGTTGCCACAACTCTTGTTGTTGTATAAAATAAACATAATTATAATGCCTAATCTTTGCATCATTAAGCTTCATTTCCAACATACTACTAATTTTCCTTAGTTGATCTACCGATAAACCATTATACCGGTGGTCCCACGTTGGGTACTGGGCCTGGTCGTTTATTTTTCACAATTTTGCAAGCTCATTTTGGGCCTTTTTCTTGCGGTCCACAAAGTAGTCTGATAAATGAAATGTTCTCTTCTTACGTGCTTCGGAAGATTGAGCTTTGTATTTGTTGATCAATTGGAGAATTTCGTTCTCACGATTTGTAGGCCAGATTTCAAGTTCGAGTAAATCGTTGTTATTAATTGTGGGCCCATAATTGACGAGGCCCACTTCGACACCGCAGAGAGTTGATAGTTCATAAATTTTCTTTTTCACAGCATTCTTCCTCTTTTAGAAAGTGAAATTCCGGGTCTTTTCGTTTTCTATGAGTTTCATGTTTAGCTTAGGTCGGCCCATTTGCATGCACATAATATAATTAATTAGATTAGGGAGTTCAACTAATTACTACATAAATGAAGGAACGAGTATGTATATAAAATGAAAGAGAATTTATTAAAAAAAAATTATAGCTATGCGAAGTTCTCGGATTAGGATCCCTTCATTACATTTATGCTTCAATTTTCTCTATGCATATTTAGCAATACAAAATATTGTTTTTAACGATGGTACCAGCGACACAATTACTTGCGACAAATTTTATTGCGTTGATAATTATTTATGTTAAATTTTATTAATTTTAAATATGTAAGAAAAGAAATTAAAGAATAAATGGAATCCTAATATTAAGTTAACTAAAAAATTAAATAGCTAACAAGGTATTACCATGATTGTAGAAGATATCAATTGATAACTTGTGATTTCATGCTCGATTTTCACCATAAGCTTATAATGAAGGATTTTTGGTTTTTTTTTTCTTTCCCTTTAATGTGAGACATGTGTCTTACCCATAGTTTGTAATCGAATTTTCTTATTGTTGATTGCGTAATTTATTTTATTTATATTAATATCCACTAAAGTGAAAACATTCAAAATAATAAATAAACATAGAGATTAGAGAGGGTTCAGGTTATAGATCTAAAGAAATAAATTAATTAACTGTTAATGATATTCAAAACTCTAGAAATTCAGATCACACTATATGCATAATTTTTCAATGCAGCAATAAATAAATAATAATAATAAAGAAATAAAAAACAAATACAAAATGTAAAAGAAAAAGCGGGTAACAAAGTCAAGAATTTATAATTGAGTTTAACGGGTCCATAATAATATAATATAATAAATGTAAAACTACTATTATGATAACAATTACTTTGTTGTTTATTAGTTAAATAGAGAGTATAACTTTGTAGTGCTCTTCAACTTTAATGGCTTCTTTGTTTTTTTATGGAATGTTTGCTTGAATATTGTCTTATATTTATGATAAGTGAATAATTATTACAATGAATTGTTATTATTATTCAAGATATCATATCTTTTTTATTTATTAGAGCATTCATAATAGTTTCTTTATTTCTATCCTTATTTTGCAATGTCATTGGGTCATTCTGTAGAATAGGGATTCAATTTTTTTATTATGTACCTAACATGTTTCTTATATTGATTCTTTAAATAATGAAATTTGAAATTGAAAAGTTCCAATAGTCAAAACATGTTTTTACCGTTGTAACTATTTGACCTTCACCTTTGTATTGACTTCATGCGTTAGAGCTTATGATAGATGTAATATACTACAATCTCTTGTTTTTAATTATAAAATTATTATTAATTTATTAATCTTTTTTGAAGTAAGTATGTGACATTTTTAAATTTAAAATTAATATAAATTTAATCAATACATATTATAACTTATTTAGGGAAAAAAAATACTATTATTTATAAAATTTATTATTTTTACAATTCTTAGCAAAATTATTAAGTTTGAGAATGCATTAAATTGACTTATAAAAATTAATAATAATCTTATAATTTATAAAAGAAAGAGTATAATTTATTAATTGTATTCTACTGTAAAATAACTTTTATTTCATTATAAATTTTAAGTAATTTATGGAGTGAGTATTGAATGGATTGTAGATGTAAATGTACATAATATCAATATTAACTTTTAAAAAGTTATTTTTTTGATATTTTTAAATTTAAAATCAATATAATTCATTTAAATTTTAAAAATAATAAATTTTATAATTAATAGTACTTTTATAATATTTATAATTATATGGACATAAATTAAATAAATTTATATCAATTTTAAATTTGAATACGTTTGAAATTTTTTTTTTTTTAAATAAGTCAATATTAATTTTATAATTTGAAAATGAAGTAGTAAAAAAGTCATGTGATAATAATGTCAAGATGTGTATGATTGATGAGTTGTCCACTTAAATGAGGGTGTGAAATATCATTTTACATATGTATGAAACACTCTTTTGACTCCCTCACTCTAGAGAGTAAAATTCTTATATAAAGATTAAAATAGAGAATTAAATAAGCATAATGATTTGTTGATATCTCATTCAAAGGTGAGGATCGAGAGTTTATTGGAGAAACTGTTGTGAATGATCTTAAATTTCTATTTTAATGATTGAAAGTTTTAAGAGTCCAACCCCTGTTCAACTTTTAATTTTATAATTGAAATAATGAAATTTCAAGACAAATCAAAAAATTGGAATTCTTAATATTGAAACCATAAATTCGGAGAAATAATTATGATAATATTTAAAAGATCATTACTTTTGTGATTGAAATTAATTAATACAACGAATATTATAACACTTTGTATTTTCTGAAAGATTTATTATAAGCTTTCTACGTTCAACGTTAAATATTAATTCAGATTATACCTTATAATATAGTTAGTTAACTGTTAGGTCAAACCATATTAACTGGAACCAAATGGGTTGGTTAACTATTTTTATTTATTCAGGTTAGTTAAAATTTGGATCCATATTTTTTAAAACAAATATAATTCTGAACCGGTTAAACATTTTTCAACCCATATTCCATTCCGATCTAAATTATTCAGAAAAATAGGGTTTTTGGGTACCCTGTGATTTAGTCCCCTGAATTTTCATCTTCTTCTCCTATATATATATATATATATATATATATATATATATATATATATATATATATATATATGAAATCAATCGGTTTGTTTCTGTGAAGTAAATAAACAAAAATAACAAATTATTCGCTTTCGAGAGAGAGAGTGAGAGAACCCACTCCTGACCATATATATAATTCCTGACCATTCACTTAACAAGTACCAAGTAATGAGAGAAATAGGCACACAACTCCTCTAGAAAAGATTGGTGGACTGGGTCATCATGGTCAGGAATTCATCTATATCAACGGCCCCATCATGATTACCGTGAATTATTTCATGAATTATAAATATATTTCAATATTTAAACGACATTCATATAATTATACTATAGTCTTTCTATTAACAAGTTAATAATAGTTTTGAAAAATTATTTAAATATGAAAGGGTATTAATAATTTCAATTTAAAATTTTATTAGTATAGGTTTTTAGCATTTTATTATTTATATTAATAATTTTTATATCATATTATTACTTAATTAATTTAATTGTGATGGTCACAATTTTATTTTTCAAAAATTCTGTTTAAAAGTCAAAATATTTTAAAATAGTTAATATGGTTTTGAACCATAACCATATAGTTCCAACCCACATAACCCATATTAAAAATAGTTAATATGGTTTTGATTCTTAAATAGAACCATAACCATATTTTGAAAATCAAAACCAACCCATAACCATATTTTGTCATGCCTAATTCAGATACACTGAATTGAAATTATGAATATAATTGTTTCAGCTTGTTTGGTTTCATATGAAAGCAGGAGAAAGAAAAATATTTTGGGGGAGCAGGGGAAATTATTTTTAAATATTATTATTGATCATATCTATTTGATAAATCCTACCAACTTAATATTCTTGTAGTTCACTAAAAAAAATAAAGAAAGTGTTCAATTTATTTCTTGTAGTTCACTCAAAAAATAAAGAAACTGTCAAATTTTCAAAGATGAAAAGCTAGTATATTTATTACCTTTTGCTTATATTTAATTTTAAAAAAGTAATTTTTATTTGGTAAATAAAAAGTACCTAAATTAGTAAAAAGTGTTTGGTGTATAAAAATTTGATAATCATTTATTTCAGGTATAAATTACTAAAAATAAATATTTTGAGAAGTAAAGATGGTAATGGATGAATTACTAAAAATGAATACTTTTGTCATAAATCTTCATCAATATCATAAATGGTATTCTCCCCATTCCAAAATATAAAATAATTAAATTTTTTAAAATTAATTTGAGACATTTCAAATTGATATGATATTACAACTATACATCAATAAAATATTATAATTAGTTATATGTTTAATAAATATATCAATTTCGAGTTTAAAAATGTTCAAATAAAATTCAAAAGGTCAATAGTAATCTTATTTTGAAACATAATGAGTATATAAAATTAACAAACAATCTCATAATAACAAAATATTAAATATTATGCATTTTAAAGATTTAGATAATCAATCTATAAATATATACAAAAAGAAAAGAAAAGGAAAGCTCTTGTTGAGAGAGATACTATCAATTTTTAATATGATAAGCATGCTTTAATTTTTGGACAAGGTTTTTAGAGTTAATTTTTATAAAAAACACAAAAAAGAATATATATTTCCTAAGTCAACTCATGACCAATCAAAAAAATCCAATTAACCGAGCCTACTTTTGTTGTTGTTGTTGTTGTTGTTTTCCTTATTATATATAGTATATATTTATCATTAATACTTTTAAAAACACTTTCAAAATTATGTAACCAAACACTATTTAATTTTCTTATAAAAGTAGTTTTGTCAAAAGTTATACAATTGAAGTAATTCATCACATCACACCAAACTCTGCCAAACGGACACTAAATACTCTATATAGGGATTTGTTCAGTCAATATATATATATATATATATATATATATATATATATATATATATATATATATATATATATACACACACACACACACACACGGTTCTCTTTTTCAGCGAATCGGTTATAGCGACGGTTTGAACCGTTGTCATAGTTATGTCGTCGATTTTATATGGTATAGCGGCTCAAAAAATCGTCGCTATAGCCGATTTGCTATTTGGTGCACACCCATCTACTACTTTACTTGAATTCTTGCGTTCTCATACTAGATTCAAGAGTGTTAAGCTCAATTGTGGTGAAGGTGGGCATCAATTTTTCCATATTTTTTTTTGCAACTGGGTTCATGGGTTTTTTGCCTATGCGTCTGTGTAATCTTTATATGTTTTATGTATGGATGATATATTGGGGAAATTTGATGCTTTTTTTATGATTCTTATGGGAAATTGGATGCTTTGGTGTGTTATTTGATTTTGACTAACTGTGTTTCTGTTTGTTTCTGATTCTTTGTTTAATTTTTTTTATAAAAATGGGATTATGATATTTGATAGAACTTGGGTTGAGTATTATTGTGAATAGAAGGTTGACTATTTTGATTTTTTTTTCCCAGGGGAACATATTGATTGTGTTTATATTTGTTGCTAATGTTTGTCAATTATAGTTTCCTTGTATTTAACAGATTGCTTTGCAAATTTTGTATGAGGCCAAATTGTCCTCTGTTCATATTTTTGGTTTAATGTTAGGCAAGCTTACTCAGAGGAGGTTTTAACTAAATACTTCAGGGCTATTGTTTAATTTCTCATCATCAATTTCAATAGGTCACCAAACATAAATCTAGTATGTTTTTTAAGTTATGATGGGTGGTATGCTGCTCTAAAGTCCTTTGCATATACGACTACGAACTCTCATTGATGAATCGCATTTCTATTCTGAAACATGGTTTTTTTAATACTGCTCGTTCTATCAAATTTGGTAAAACGATGATCATGTTTTTTGCCCCCTTAATTTTTATTTATCTCTCTCTTTATATCTGTCAATCTAGATAGGTGGTTGCAAATTTTTAAGTACATGTTTGGTGCTTACCCTATCATTGTCTATATTTTATGCTTTATTCTCAAATGGATAAATCAAAGAGCACAAGTTATACGATTCAATAATTTAGTTATTCTCTTCAGTTTTGTTTCATTTTGTTTATTTACTATTCTGGTAGTAACAGGTTTATATTTGTAATTGATATGTTAGCTTACTATCCTATTCTCTTAATTTTTCGAATTTGTGCAAGGATTTTTTGGTAGAAATATATATTAAAAAAGCATAGTGATTTGGTGAAGTGTGTGTTTTTACTTTTGGAATTAGCTCTTGATCAGTTGTTATCATGGAAGTTACAGTATTTAGTTGGTAGGGTGTTCTCAAGCCTCTTGACGGTTGACCTCTCTTATGTGAAATGAATTTACATAGTTTATTAAAGGAGAACATATTTTTATGTACATGAATGGCCCTTAATTATGCTTTGTGTAGTCATATGTTCATAGTATAGTTTCTACCTTGCTCTAAATAGTTGGATTGCATTTCTTTGTGATGTGAAATTTGGAAAAATAATGCTCTCTTACGTTTCATAAATTTTAAATTTGTGATGCCATTGTTTAATTTCTCTTCATCAATTTCAATAGGTCACCAAACTGCAAAAATGTAAGACCCCGAATTTTATGAAATAAAAGTATTCAATTTTTCTTATAATTACTATTCAGTAAATGGTTAAATTGATAAAAGTTTAAAGTTATAAGTGAAATATGATTTTTTTTTCAAAATAAGCAAGTGGTTATAAAATAATCATTGTTGTCGGGGAATATTCGTTTGGTCGTGGAATATTCTTTCTGTCGGGGAATATTCGTACGACGGCGCAGCCATTTGTGGGCCCCATAACGAATAACTGTCGGATGAAGAAAACGACAAATTTGAGTTTTTACAAATAACGGCGTAGTTGTTACCATTAACACTGTTGGAATACCCGGTGGTTAAAATACAGTAATACGCGTTATTGCACAGTAGCACACGGTATTGCACAGTATTTTTGAAATTATTGATTCTTACGTAAGAAGGCACTACTCAATAATTGTTACAGTAATTACTGTTCAATATTTTATTTTATTGATTCAATAATTGCTGCGTTGATATTTTATATTATTGTTGTTTCAATAATTGTTGCTGCACAGTATTTTCTATTATCAGATCAATAATTATATTATTTGAATAATATTATTAGATAGCATTATTGGCAATGTCTAGAAAGTTCTGTCTAAGGAGAGGTTTGGTCATCTAATTGCGCGCTAGTAAGGAGAAATCCTTATTGGAAAGCCCCCTCTTTCCTGGGAACGGCCTGGTTGTCATAAATGTGATTCTGTAATATTATTTGTGAATAATTAATTATTGATTCATATGATAAGGAAATATTTATTTTATGTGGATATAAACGAGGGATATATTTTTGTGGTTAAAAATGAAGGAGTTAATGTTGAGATTTTTATCCGTATTTTTGTCGGAATGGAGGTATTAAAAATCAGGATTTTTGAGATATTTTGCGGGGGTTATAATTTTTAATCCGACCGTTGGATCGTGGTAATTTTTGGATATGTTATACATATATAAGTTGAGTATATGCCCACAAATTTTGAACCGTTAAAAATGAACGTATGATTTATTATGAATTTTACGAGATGACTGGTTCAGAAATTGTTGAATTTTCGGAGTTTATCATTTTGGTGGAAAATTCTAGAATTGGTGGGCCCCACTTGTGGTTGGTGAAGAAATGTGCTGAATTATATTTCAAATGTGGTGGGTGGGAATAGTAGCAGGTAAAGCCATCAGGTTGCAGGTCAAACCTACCAAAATTTTCCTATAAATAGAGGGCTAAGTTAGAATTGAAAATCACACCAGAAACATAAGCTTTCTCTCTTTCTCTCTCTATATTATGAAGCATATTTTGTGAGTATTTAGATACTCTGTGAGTTTCTATTCATCAGTGTAAGTTTCCTTTAGCGTCATATCCGATATCCAGTCAGAAGTGCTGCTCTTTTAAGGTAAGGGATAGTAAGGGATATTAAGGGATTTTAAGGGTTGTTATGATTTTCAGTTTCGTAATTTTTCTGAGCTTCAAAAATTCTGGAAAAATTTGAAATGATATTTTGATGAGTTTTCTTGATTGTATCCAAAAAAGGTGATTTTTGGATGTATAGATTGAGAGTTATGAATTTTATGAGAAAAGACTATTTTAAAAGTAACAGCTTCTAATTCATTGTGGTTAACTCCAAAATTGATGAAATTTTTATTGGGAGTACATGTATATGATAGAAGTATACTCTGTAAATTTCAGAATTTTTAGACAAAAGTACAATTTTTGATAAATGTCTAAATATTTGGCTATTTTGGCCATATGAAAAATAGTAAATGACTTTTAAAAATTTTGAGAAAAATATATGTTCACTATGGGACTATATTATGCTAAATCCCAGAAAAGAAATATTTTTGGAACTGATTTGGTATTTTTCATGAAAATTGTCTAGTTATGAGTAAATGAATTAAATATGTTTTGTGAAGAAAGAAAATTGGAAAATAGGATTTTATGGCTTGAGAATCCTATATGAGGTATATGCAGATTTTTGATGAGGGTTTTGGTTATTGATGATGAAATTGTAAGAGTTGGCATTTTATGATGATTAAATGCATTAATTAGTAAAGTGTAAACAATTAAAATAAATTGTTTATAAATTTAAGTAATGTTATTCTTTCAATATCATTATACCAAAATATTGGTATGGATTTTATTGTGAAATTTCTATCTTTTGTGTCGGGGTTACTATTCATGAGTTACTATTCACGATTTACTATTCATGAGTTACGAATATTACTCTTGAGATTAAAACTATATGTTGATCATATTATTTTTATCATCATATATAACATTTTTATAACCCTGATGTTGAAATTCTCTTTCACTGGAGTGTAAAGATGGGTAGATTATTGGTATGATCATGACTAGGGTTCTCTTTGGCCTGTAGTGCAAAGTTGAATTGTGACTGGTATGATCATGACCATTGAATTTATAAGTGAATATCTTTAGCTTAAGTGCAAAGGTGAATTGATCAACATGGTTATAATTATTGTTTATATAAATTCTGAAATGATTATATATTTCTTTGAGATATTAATATCTTTGGCCTGTAGTGCAAAGATGAAATATTGATGAATATCTTTGGCCTGTAGTGCAAAGATGAATTGTTGATGAATATCTTTGGCCCGTAGTGCAAAGATGACATGTTGTTGAATATCTTTGGCCAGTAGTGCAAAGATGAACAGATGTTGAGATAAACATGACCAACTGGTGATACAAATGAATATCTTTGGGCGTAGTGCAAAGATGAAGTTATTAGTATGATTATGAACAGGAAATGTGATTTGGTGTAACCATGATCTTTGATGTTTCAGGTAAAGATATGTGATGAAAATTATCATCGTCCTGGATGAGAAGAGGAATTTAGAACTACAGTTATGATTATGAGTTATTCATATGATTGTGGACCAGAATTGTTGATTGATGTTACAGGGATAAAACATTGTTGGTGGATTTTTAACATGGAGAAGATAATAGACTTTATAGTCTATTTGACTCTTCTAATGGATTGCTCGTTCCGCTGCAACTATGGTTGAAATTTTTATCATTTACCATATGTTCTAAATCTCTGATTTATTGTTGATGAAGGCTATTGATAATTGAATTATCTTTAGTCATGATATTCTTTACTGAGCTAGTTGTGCTCACCCTTTTGCTTCACAATTCCTTTCAGGTAATAAGAGTGTAGCTGGGTCGAGCGAGGGTAACGGGAAAATAGAACGGTGGTCTCTAGCTGTGGATGTTCTCCCGAAGCAGTATAGAAAAGTTCATTTAGTAGTTATATTTGGTGAATCCAATAGGGTAAGGTGTACCCAACGTTGGAAGGGTGGTTTGCCACTATCATACAAGATGTCTAACGACATACAACCTCGTGTCATCATAAGACAGGGATGTGCTCATCCACTTGCTGAGTATATATACGAGCACTACCTATATAATCTTGGTGTTTGTTTAAAGTATAATTCTCAATTAGAGACAGTAGAGATAATGATATGTCAAGAGAAGACTCACCATTGGGAAGAATATGATAGTAATCTTCTCGTTTTTCTTTGGGGTCTATTGGGTCAACCAAGGATAATTCTGTGGCCATATGATATCTATCATAACCTAGACGCGTGGCCTCCCATGTACGAAGGTTTCCTTGAGCACTTTCCAAAGATTCTAATTTCTAAAACAATTTTTGACTATACCTTTATGTAAGGTGTCATTGTGAGGTGATGTCCACGGTTGGAACATGAGTCACATTTGGTATATATTTGTATCCAAACTCACAGTATATGTGTTGTTGTATTTTGCACGACAATTGTTGTAATAAAGTTATAGTTGTTTTCTGTACCATGTATTTGGCGACTCAGAATAGGTTGGATGGAATAGATCTATTTTGGGGTTGTCACAGGTGGTATCAGAGCTTAGGGATATGATCTCTGGCGGAGATCGGGGAATAAAACTAGGAGGGGAGAGATGAGTAAATCCTTCGCTAGTGTGTCCTACCTAAGCTTATTTGTTGGTCAGTCATAATATCGGGATATTATGTGATATGTTAATTTGTTCAATTAACCCTTGTTTTGAAGCTGTATTCTAGAATGATATTTGAAATACAGGAGATGAGCAATGGAGAAATTATGATGACAGGAAAGATGGAATCTGAAATGAAAAGAAGGTATTCTCAATTCTTTGAAATACCAGGTACGTAAATTTCGGGGACGAAATTTCATAAGGAGGGGGAGATTGTAAGACCCCGAATTTTATGAAATAAAAGTATTCAATTTTTCTTATAATTACTATTCAGTAAATGGTTAAATTGATAAAAGTTTAAAGTTATGAGTGAAATATGATTTTTTTTTCAAAATAAGCAAGTGATTATAAAATAATCATTGTTGTCGGGGAATATTCGTTTGGTCGTGGAATATTCTTTCTGTCGGGGAATATTCGTACGACGGCGCAGCCATTTGTGGGCCCCATAACGAATAACTGTCGGATGAAGAAAACGACAAATTTGAGTTTTTACAAATAACGGCGTAGTTGTTACCGTTAACACTGTTGGAATACCCGGTGGTTAAAATACAGTAATACGCGTTATTGCACAGTAGCACACGGTATTGCACAGTATTTTTGAAATTATTGATTCTTACGTAAGAAGGCACTACTCAATAATTGTTACAGTAATTATTGTTCAATATTTTATTTTATTGATTCAATAATTGCTGCGTTGATATTTTATATTATTGTTGTTTCAATAATTGTTGCTGCACAGTATTTTCTATTATCAGATCAATAATTCATATTATTTGAATAATATTATTAGATAGCATTATTGGCAATGTCTAGAAAGTTCTGTCTAAGGAGAGGTTTGGTCATCTAATTGCGCGCTAGTAAGGAGAAATCCTTATTGGAAAGCCCCCTCTTTCCTGGAAACGGCCTGGTTGTCATAAATGTGATTCTGTAATATTATTTGTGAATAATTAATTATTGATTCATATGATAAGGAAATATTTATTTTATGTGGATATAAACGAGGGATATATTTTTGTGGTTAAAAATGAAGGAGTTAATGTTGAGATTTTTATCCGTATTTTTGTCGGAATGGAGGTATTAAAAATCAGGGTTTTTGAGATATTTTGCGGGGGTTATAATTTTTAATCCGACCGTTGGATCGTGGTAATTTTTGGATATGTTATACATATATAAGTTGAGTATATGCCCACAAAATTTGAACCGTTAAAAATGAACGTATGATTTATTATGAATTTTACGAGATGACTGATTCAGAAATTGTTGAATTTTCGGAGTTTATCATTTTGGTGGAAAATTCTAGAATTGGTGGGCCCCACTTGTGGTTGGTGAAGAAATGTGCTGAATTATATTTCAAATGTGGTGGGTGGGAATAGTAGCAGGTAAAGCCATCAGGTTGCAGGTCAAACCTACCAAAATTTTCCTATAAATAGAGGGCTAAGTTAGAATTGAAAATCACACCAGAAACATAAGCTTTCTCTCTTTCTCTCTCTATATTATGAAGCATATTTTGTGAGTATTTAGATACTCTGTGAGTTTCTATTCATCAGTGCAAGTTTCCTTTAGCGTCATATCCGATATCCAGTCAGAAGTGCTGCTCTTTTAAGGTAAGGGATAGTAAGGGATATTAAGGGATTTTAAGGGTTGTTATGATTTTCAGTTTCGTAATTTTTCTGAGCTTCAAAAATTCTGGAAAAATTTGAAATGATATTTTGATGAGTTTTCTTGATTGTGTCCAAAAATGGTGATTTTTGGATGTATAGATTGAGAGTTATGAATTTTATGAGAAAATATTATTTTAGAAGTAACAGCTTATAATTCCTTGTGGTTAACTCCAAAATTGATGAAATTTTTATTGGGAGTACATGTATATGATAGAAGTATACTCTGTAAATTTCAGAATCTTTAGACAAAAGTACAATTTTTGATAAATGTCTAAATATATGGCTATTTTGGCCATATGAAAAATAGTAAATGACTTTTAAAAATTTGAGAAAAATATATGTTCACTATGGGACTATATTATGCTAAATCCCAGAAAAGAAATATTTTTGGAACTGATTTGGTATTTTTCATGAAAATTGTCTAGTTATGAGTAAATGAATTAAATATGTTTTGTGAAGAAAGAAAATTAGAAAATAGGATTTTATGGCTTGAGAATCCTATATGAGGTATATGCAGATTTTTGATGAGGGTTTTGGTTATTGATGATGAAATTGTAAGAGTTGGCATTTTATGATGATTAAATGCATTAATTAGTAAAGTGTAAACAATTAAAATAAATTGTTTATAAATTTAAGTAATGTTATTCTTTCAATATCATTATATCAAAATATTGGTATGGATTTTATTGTGGAATTTCTATCTTTTGTGTCGGGGTTACTATTCATGAGTTACTATTCACGATTTACTATTCATGAGTTACGAATATTACTCTTGAGATTAAAACTATATGTTGATCATATTATTTTTATCATCATATATAACATTTTTATAACCCTGATGTTGAAATTTTCTTTCACTGGAGTGTAAAGATGGGTAGATTATTGGTATGATCATGACTAGGGTTCTCTTTGGCCTGTAGTGCAAAGTTGAATTGTGACTGGTATGATCATGACCATTGAATTTATAAGTGAATATCTTTAGCTTAAGTGCAAAGGTGAATTGATCAACATGGTTATAATTATTGTTTATATAAATTCTGAAATGATTATATATTTCTTTGAGATATTAATATCTTTGGCCTGTAGTGCAAAGATGAAATATTGATGAATATCTTTGGCCTGTAGTGCAAAGATGAATTGTTGATGAATATCTTTGGCCCGTAGTGCAAAGATGACATGTTGTTGAATATCTTTGGCCAGTAGTGCAAAGATGAACAGATGTTGAGATAAACATGACCAACTGGTGATACAAATGAATATCTTTGGCGTAGTGCAAAGATGAAGTTATTAGTATGATTATGAACAGGAAATGTAATTTGGTGTAACCATGATCTTTGATGTTTCAGGTAAAGACATGTGATGAAAATTATCATCGTCCTGGATGAGAAGAGGAATTTAGAACTACAATTATGATTATGAGTTATTCATATGATTGTGGACCAGAATTGTTGATTGATGTTACAGGGATAAAACATTGTTGGTGGATTTTTAACATGGAGAAGATAATAGACTTTATAGTCTATTTGACTCTTCTAATGGATTGCTCGTTCCGCTGCAATTATGGTTGAAATTTTTATCATTTACCATATGTTCTAAATCTCTGATTTATTGTTGATGAAGGCTATTGATAATTGAATTATCTTTAGTCATGATATTCTTTACTGAGCTAGTTGTGCTCACCCTTTTGCTTCACAATTCCTTTCAGGTAATAAGAGTGTAGCTGGGTCGAGCGAGGGTAACGGGAAAATAGAACGGTGGTCTCTAGCTGTGGATGTTCTCCCGAAGCAGTATAGAAAAGTTCATTTAGTAGTTATATTTGGTGAATCCAATAGGGTAAGGTGTACCCAACGTTGGAAGGGTGGTTTGCCACTATCATACAAGATGTCTAACGACATACAACCTCGTGTCATCATAAGACATGGATGTGCTCATCCACTTGCTGAGTATATATACGAGCACTACCTATATAATCTTGGTGTTTGTTTAAAGTATAATTCTCAATTAGAGACAGTAGAGATAATGATATGTCAAGAGAAGACTCACCATTGGGAAGAATATGATAGTAATCTTCTCGTTTTTCTTTGGGGTCTATTGGGTCAACCAAGGATAATTCTGTGGCCATATGATATCTATCATAACCTAGACGCGTGGCCTCCCATGTACGAAGGTTTCCTTGAGCACTTTCCAAAGATTCTAATTTCTAAAACAATTTTTGACTATACCTTTATGTAAGGTGTCATTGTGAGGTGATGTCCACGGTTGGAACATGAGTCACATTTGGTATATATTTGTATCCAAACTCACAGCATATGTGTTGTTGTATTTTGCACGACAATTGTTGTAATAAAGTTATAGTTGTTTTCTGTACCATGTATTTGACGACTCAGAATAGGTTGGATGGAATAGATCTATTTTGGGGTTGTCACAAAAAACTTCAATTCACCAACTTCAACAGAAGCATCTCGATTTTCACCCTAAACCCTGTCTCATTACCTAGGTGGTTTGATTGTGTGAATTGGGTATTTGTGAGGAAACAGGAAAAAAGATGAGCTCAAGTGTTTTGGAAGGTATAGTTCAAAGGGGAAAGCATCACAAGTAGTCGCTGTTCATTGAGAGGGAGAGGAAATGGGTGTTTGTTTAAGAGAGAGAAAGTTGGTTATGGAGGAGAGAGAGAGAAGGGAAAGAGACTGGTCAATGGATTGACAAGGAGAATATTTTATTTATTTTAGACTAAAAGACAATGTGCACCCCAAACTTAATGTCAATGTTGGAGAAGATAAACATGAAAAGACTTAAACACCCCTCCAGATCCATATTACAGCTTTAGTCGGTCACTTTTGATCGGTTAATAAAAAAAAGTGTGCTTTCTGTTACGTTTAATTGAAGTTTGGGGTATACTTAGACACTTTTTTCGGTTTGGGGTGCAAAAATCAACAAGTGTGTAAAGTTTGTGGTGCACATTGTCTTTTAGTCTTACACTAATACGCTAGAAATACTAGCGGATGTCAGAGAAGCAATAACAAATATAAACATGTCATATTCAAGCAGTTGTTAACAATACTTTCCAAGCACTTGTTGACTACACTTTCCAATCATAAACAAGACATCACTTTCCAAGCATAAACATGACATAACACTTTGTTTGCATAAACAGGACAATACTTTCCAAGCGTAAATAGGACACATAACACTTTCTTAAACAGGAGAACACTTTCGAAGCATAAAGATTGATAAAATTATACCAATCTGTATACTTGATGATAAAGATTGATACAAAAACATTCAAAAAAGAAAGCACTAGTTTATTAAAGCTAATATAACAACAAAAAGGTAATACATAATAAGACTAGTTTATTAAAGTTTATTCAAAAAAGATTGATACAAAAACATTAAAAAAAGATGAAGTGTGATTGTACTGGAAAGACAATATTAAAGCTAGAAAATAAAAAGGTAATAAATAATAAGATGTAGGACACAAATCCCATTTGTAGAATCATTTATTTATTCCTAACTCTTACAATACCATAATCATAGAATGCTGAATTTTCCAGCATAAACAACTTATTGGCACAACCAATGGCAAGAGCACCAACTGAACCGCTTTCGCCGGTTATAACTGTTATAATCGGGACTTTAGGGCCAAACATAGTCCTCAGATTATATGCAATTGCTTCAGAAAATAATGTTAAAACAACAATTGATGCATAGAAGCAATTGAGTTACCTTCTCTGTGATGTTGAGGATATGAACAAGAACAGTAGGTCTATTTGGATGTCGAGCAATATTGAGGCGTTGAATGGGTGTTAAGAGCCTGAAAGTATATACTAATAATGTAAAACTTGGAGCTAAATATATATCAACTCAAAAGCTAAGAAACCTTATTCAACTACTCTTTGTTATTCAGGATCATGACATGTTTATGCTTATTATTGCTTCTCTGCCATCGGCTAGTATTTCTAGCGGATTAGTTTTATTTTTTTTGGTGGGGCGTTATTGGGAGCATAATCGGTCAACAAAAAATTTAAAATAATCCGCTAGAAATACTAGCGGATGGCGAGAATGAGTTTTTAATCTGAGCCGCTAATAATTGTTATGGATGGTATGTGACGCTCCCAAAATAGGTCTATACAACCCATTTTGAGTCGCCAAATACATGGTACAGAAACAACTGTAACTTCATTATTACAATTGTCGTATAAAATACGACAACATATAAACTGTGAGTTTAAATATAAATATTCTCTTCTAGACAATATCTACACTCAAATAAGTCCTCATTATAATTATTGATACACTATTTTACAAAATAATGAGGACTGTTAAAACAACTGTCTGGACCCATCACTCCACACCCCGATTAGTTTCCGCTATATTCTCGCCTCCTGAGAAGAAAAATAAAACAAAAAAGAAAAGGGTGAGCTCAACTAGCCTAGTAAAGAATATTATGACTAAGATAATGAACAATAAATTATCGTTAGCCTTCAACAAATCGAATAAAATATAATGGACAACAAGTTTTTGATCAATATTCGTACCGAAAATAACAATTCATTAGAAAAGTTAACTAGAGAATGAAGTCTACTATTTTTTATGATTTACAAGTCCATCATCAATATTTTGTCCCTATAACATCAATCAATATACATCTTGAACCAAATATTCATCTTTACTTTACGGGCTAAAGATATTCATTTGTATCACCAGTTGGTCATGTTCATCTCAACACCTGATCATCTTTGCACTACATGCCAAAGATATTCATCATGTAATCATTCATCTCTGCACTACAGGCCAAAGATATTCAGTTATATCATCATTTAGGACTGAGGATGATGAAAAATATTTTAAAAAAATAATTCCAGTGAGATAAAAGGACAAAGAGTATGGATTCGTATTTTAGATAATCCAAGTTCAAAAATACTCCGTAATAAACCATAGTGAAGTAAAATTCAAGAATGAAGATCAAAACATGAATACAATCAAAGATAGTAACCATAATAGACATCTTAGACAAAGAAGAGAAAATTTTATTTTTCTGTGAATAGTGCCTTATTCGTAAATAGTGCTGTATACGTGAATAGTGCCGTATACGGGAATAGTAATCCCGACACGAAAAGGTAGAAATTTTACAAGACAAATCATACTTCGTGAATAGTACTCGTGAATAGTACCGAATTCGTGAATAGTGCCGTATACGTGAATAGTAACCTCGACATGAAAAGGTAAAAATTTCATAATAAAATTCATACCAATATTTTGGTATAATGATATTGAAAGAAATAACATCATTTACGAAGAAAATAACATCTCTTACCTCAAAAGAACAATACTTCTGACTGAAATATTAGATATAGTGCTGAAGAAAATTTGCACTGAATAACAACTCTCAAAGTATCTAAATACTCACAAAAATACGCTCGATATTATAGAGAAAGAAAACTTCTGATTCTGGTATGATTTTTAATTTTAACTAAGCACCCTATTTATAAGAAATTACTAGAACGCTAAAATAGATTAAATTTAATAAAATAATATTTTCAAAATTACTACGCACACCTCCTTGACCAAATTATCAGCACACCACTAGTGGGGCCCACAAAATTTAGAATTTTCCACAATAACCAAAAGTGGGGCCCACCCATATTTTTAATAAAAATATTTATTTCTGAAAATTCAATAACTCATAATAAATAGCTCTTTTATCAAAACAAATACGAATTTTATGTCCATTCCATAGAAAATTTTATTCTCTACAACTTTGTAGAAGAAAGTTTTTTCAAATTTCAAACAGAAAATAATCGAAATCCACATACGGATGATTTTTAATACCTTCATTTTGACAAAATACTGATAAAACACCTCAATATTAATTCTTTCATTTATATTCACATAAAAATAAATATTTCCTTATCATATAAATTAATAATTAATTATTCAAAAATAATATTACAGAATCACAATATGACAACCAGGTTGTTCCCAAGAAAGAGGGGATTTTTCGATAAGAATTTTTTCTTACTGGCGCGCAATTAGGTGACTAAACCTCTTTCCTAGACAGAACTTCCTTAGACATTGCCAATAATGCTATCTAATAATATTATTCAAATAATATGAATTATTGATTTGATAATGAGAAATACTGTGCAGTGACAATTATTGAAATAACAATAATATACAATATCAACGTAACAATTATTGTGTTAATAAAATAAAATATTGAACAATAATTACTGTAACAATTATTGAGTAGTGCCTTCTTACGTAAGAATCAATAATCTAAAAATACTATGCAATACCGTATGCTACTATGCAACCATGCGTATTACTGTATTTTAACCACTGGGTATTTCAACAGTGTTAACGGTAATAACTACGTTATTATTTTTAGAAAACTTATTCTTGTCGTTTTTTTTATCCGACAGTTTTTCGTTATGGGACCCACAAATGGCTGTGCCATCGTACGAATATTCTCCGACAGCAAGAATATTCTACAACCAAATGAATATTCCCAACAACAATGAATATTTTATAACCACTTGCTTATTTTGAAAAATTTGTATATTTTACCCATAACTAAAGCATTATATCAAATTAACACTTTATTATTCAAAATAATAATTAGAGAAAATTCAATTTTATTTATAAAAAGTTCGGGTCTTACAACCTCCACTCCTTATAAAATTTTGTTCTGGAAATTGACGTACGTACCTGGTATTTCGAAAAGGTGAGGATATCTCGTTTTCATTTTCGATTCCAACTCCCAGATCATTTCCTCAATAGCATGGTTCCTCCACAAAACTTTGACTTGTGGTATAACCTTTGTGCGTAGGACATGCTCCTTCCTATCCAAGATCTTGACAGGTACTTTATCGTACGTTAAATCTTCGATTATCTCGTCTGGTTCTAACTCAATAATGTGGTTTGGGTCTTTCACATATTTATGAAGCACATATATGTGAAAAATATTATGAACACGAGACATGCTTGGAGGTAATACGAGTCTATATGCCACATTTTCTACTTAGTCAAGAATCTCAAATGGACCAATAAATTATGGATTGAGCTTTCATCTCTTCCCGAATCTTGTAACTCCCTTCCATGGAGCAACACGTAACAATACATGATCCCCAATATTAAATTTTACGTCCTTTCGATGAAGATCCGCATAACTCTTTTGTCGATCATGTGCCGTTTGTTATGTTATCGGATCATTTGGATCTACTCTGTAGTCATACGTACCAACTCTGGTTCCAACAATGTAGCTTCACCTACCTCATCCCAATATACTAGAGAGCGATATTTTCGTCCATACAATGCTTCGAATGGAGCCACACCTATACTTGCCTGATAACTGTTGTTGTAGGAGAATTCCACCAATGGTAAGTACTTATCCCAACTTCGTTTAAAGTCTAGGACACCGAGTCTTAATAGATCTTCAAAAGTTTGAATAGTCCTTTTTGATTGCCCGTCCGTTTGAGGATGGTATACCGAACTGAATCGTAAGCCTGTGCCCATAGCTTTCTGCAAGCTAACCCAAAATCGTGAAGTGAATCTTGGGTCACGATCCAAAATTATGGATACTGACATGCCATGCAATCTTATAATCTCATTTACGTACATACGAGCAAGATGTTCAAGGGAATAAGTCTCCCGTATAGGCAAGAAATGAACAGACTTGGTTAATCTATCAACAATAACCCAAATCGCATCCATACCTTGAGAAACCTTGGGAAGACCTATAACGAAATCTATGGTAATGTGTTCCCCCTTCCATTTTGAAATCTCAAGTGGTTGCAATGGACCCTTTGGCACTTGATGCTCTGCCTTTACATGTTGATAAGTTAAACACCTCGAGATAAACTCCGCGATCTCTCTCTTCATATTGTTCCACGAAAATGTATGTCGAAGATCATGATACATTTTGGTACTCCCAGGATGGATTGCAAAAGGTGTGTTGTGTGCCTCCATCATAATTCTATGCTTCAAGTCAGAATCGTTAGGAACACAAAGTCTGGAGTTAACTCGAAGTATTCCTTCTTCATCGATTTTTGCTTCTAGAATAATACCTTCTTGTACTTTCTTCTTCATACGCATCAGCTCTGGGTCTGTGGCTTGAGCAGCCTTAACTTTATCGATTAAAGTCGGTTCTACTCGTATGTTTGATATCATTACGTGGGTACTTGGAGCATTTAACTCTATCTCCATCCTTTGTAAGTCTTACAAAATGGGTCTTTGTGTTAACAACATTGCATTTGTACCCGCATATGATCTTTTACTCAATGCGTCAGCTACCACGTTTGCTTTTCCAAGATGATATTGGATGATATGATCGTAATCTTTCAACAGCTCGAGCCAAAGTCGTTGCGGCATGTTAAGTTCCTTTTGGGTGAAGAAATATTTGAGGCTTTAATGATCCGTATAAATCTCCACTTTCTTCCCATACAGGTAGTGTCTCCGGATTTTTAACGCGAAAACGACTGCTGCCAATTCTAAATCATGAGTAGGATAATTCCTCTCATATTATTTGAGTTATCGTGAGGCATAGGCTATGACTTACCCATGTTGCATGAGAACACATCCTAACCCTTTGCCTGAAACATCGTTGTAGATAACAAATCCATCTGAACCAGATGGTATTGTCAGAACAGGTGTCAAAATGAGTCTCCTCTTGAGCTCTTGGAAACTGTTCTTGCATTCCTCGCTCCATACGAATTTTGTATCTTTCCGAGTCAGCTGAGTTAATGGAGTAGCGATTCGAGAAAATCCTTCCACGAATCTCCGATAATAACCAGCTAAGCCCAGAAAGCTACGCATTTTGGTCACCAACTTCGGTTGCTCCTAACTTTGTATTGCTTCAATCTTCTCCAGGTCAACAGATACTCCATGTTTTGACACCATGTGCCCAAGGAATGCTACTTCCTCAAGCCAGAACTCGCATTTCTTCAGCTTGGCATATAGCTTATTATCACGAAGCCTTTGAAGTACCAGCTTCAAATGGTGCACATGATTTTTACGACTTTTGGAATAGACGAGGATGTCATCAATAAAGACAACAACGAACTGATCCAAATATTCCTTGAACACACGGTTCATCATATCCATGAAAGCAGCAGAAGCATTCGTCAATCCAAAAGACATGACTAGGAATTCATAATGCCGGTACCAAGTTCTGAAGGAAGTCTTCGAAATATCCTCAGTTTTAATCTTCAGCTAATGATATCCAGAATGAAGATCGATCTTTGAAAAGAATTGTGCTCCTTGCAACTGGTCGAACAGGTCATCAATGCGAGGTAGCGGATACCTATTCTTGATGGTGACATGGTTCAATTTTCGGTAGTCAATACAAAGTCGCATACTCCGGTCTTTCTTCTTTATGAATAAAATAGGAGCACCCCAAGGAGATGTACTAGGAAGAATAAAACCTATGTCTAACAACTCCTGTAGTTGGACCTTTAACTCCTGAAGTTCAATAGGAGTCATTTGATATGGGGTTTTAGAAATGGATTTTGTACCAGGTTCAAGGTCAATAAAGAATTAAACTTCACGTTCTGGGGGTAGACAGGGGAGTTCTTCAGGAAATACGTCAGGAAATTCACTAACAGCAGATATATTATTCAAACCTAACGTATTTTTGTTCAAGTCCATGACATGGGCTAAGAAAGCTTGACATCCGTTTTTCAATAAACGAATGGCTTTATGGCTTGATATGAAAGTGAATGTCTTTAGTGGTTTGGTTGCTTGAATTCGCATAACAGGTTGGTTAGGAATATAAAAACTAACAACCTTACGAAAACAATCAATTTTGGCATGATGAGTGGTTAACCAATCAATCCCTAAAATCACATCAAATGTAAGTATTTTCAAAGAAATAAGAGCGACATGTAATGTGATGGTCCCAACTTGAATCAAGCAAGATTTATAAACAGTGAATGTAATGAAAATTTTTCCTAACGGAGTCTCAACAGATAAGTCAAAGTCTAATTTCTCCGGAGTCAAGTTCAAACGTTGAGCACAAGCAGGAGAGATAAAATAATGGGTAGAACCGGTATTTAGTAAGGTATAAACTTTGCAAGAGTTTATGTTTAGCTTACCCGTGATCACCTCGTTTGGATTCCTCGCGTTTTGGGCAGTCACAACAAACGCTCTTTCAAGAACCACCGACTTTGACTTGTCCAGGACAGCCTTTAGAGTCACCATTCCCGTTGGACTTGCTTTCGCTACAGGATAATCTCTAGCTATATGACCTTCCTTTCCACAGTTATAACACACCTTAGATTGTTGTGGATAGTTTGGACTGAAGTGTCCCTCTTTCCCGCATTTATAACATACGACAGGTGGTCGTTCTCCTCCCCTAAGAACAGTTGATGTTGGTGCTGACGTCTTCACGTTGTCATTATTGTACTTTCTATTTTTGAAATCTCCCCCCGACTCGCTTCTTTTACTATCATGGCCACGATTGCCACCAGAGTGGTTACCGCTTTTGTCCAGATATTTTCCTCCCCACTGGTTGTCATTGCTCCGATGACAGCTGCCACCGGTATGACCCTAGTTGTGGTCCCTCGATTGAACATACTCATTATCTCGCTCTAATAATTGAGCCATGTTCACAATATCTGAATATAGAGAAAATTTGTGAGAAAATAAGATATTACCGAATTTCGGGTTTCAGACCTCTCAGAAACATTCGCGTCATACGTTTCTCATTCTCTACCAAATGAGGTGCAAACCTGGATAACTCTGCGAACGTAGCCTCGTACTGGGATACAATCATGTTGTTATGTTCCATTCTAATAAACTCTACCTCCTTCATATGACGAATAATTTTAGGAAAGTACTTGTCATTGAATATTTTTTGAAACGTTTTCCAAGACATATCGAGTGCGGCAGACTGGTTACGCTTCACAGATTTTCACTAGTAATCTGCCTCACCACAGAACATAAAGGTGGAAAATGGAACCTTCTGTTCCTCCATGCATCCCAAGACATCAAATATCTTGATAATTTGGTTAACCTACATTTTCGCCTTGATCGGATCCGGCTTTCCCAAAAATTCTGGTGGTCCCAACTCTTTGAATTGCTTGGCTGTGACAAGCCGCGCGTTGTTATTATTTCCACACGTATTTTGTACACGAGTCTCCCTCGTCTGATTTTGCATGAATTGCAAAAAGCTTCTAAAAATCACATCATTTATCGTTTGATCGGTGGTATTGCTTACAGGAGGAACATTGTCGTCATGTTGCATGTTCTCCTGGTTGGTGATTAAAGGTGTCTCCACGGTCTCATTCACCCCATTGTTAACATTCTCAGCTGCCATTCTTAAATATTGTCATAAAAACAGGGGTTAATTAAAGAAATTGACATACCACATAATACCCCTATATTCTGACCGACCAACAGATAAGCTTAGGTAGGACATACTAGAGAAGGATTTACTCGTCTCTCTTCTCCTAGTTCTATTCCCCGATGTCCGCCAGAGACCATATCCCTAAGCTCTGATACCAACTGTGACTCCCCCAAAATAGGTCCATACAACCCATTCTGAGTCGCCAAATACATGGTACAGAAACAACTATAACTTCATTATTACAATTATCGCGTAAAATATGACAACACATAAACTGTGAGTTTAAATATAAATATTATCTTCTAGACAATATCCACACTCAAATAAGTCCTCATTACAATTATTAATACACTATTTTACAAAATAATGAGGACTGCTAAAGCAACTGTCTAAACCCATCACACCACACCCCGACTAGTTCCCGCTATATTCTCGCATCTTGAGAAAAAAAATAGAACAAAAAGGAAAAGGATGAGCTCAACTAGCCCAGTAAAGAATATTATGACTAAGATAATAAACAACAAATTATCGTTAGCCTTCAACAAATCAGATAAAATATAATGGACAACAAGTTTTAGATCAATACTCGTAGCAAAAATAACAATTCATTAGAAGAGTTAAGTAGAGAATGAAGTCTACTATCTTCTATGATTTACAAGTCCATCATCAATATTTTATCCCTGTAACATCAATCAATATACATCTTGAACCAAATATTCATCTTTGCTTTACGGGCCAAAGATATTCATTTGTATCACCAGTTGGTCATGTTCATCTCAACACCTGATCATCTTTGCACTACATGCCAAAGATATTCATCATGTAATCATTTATCTTTGCACTACAGGCCAAAGATATTCAGTTATATCATCATTTAGGACTGAGGATGATAAAAAATATTTTAAAGAAACGAATCCAGTGAGATAAAAGGACAACGATTAGGGATTCGTACTTTAGATAATCTAAGTTTAAAAATACTTCGTAATAAACCATAGTTGAGTAAAATTCAAGAATGAAGATCAAAACATGGATACAATCAAAGATAGTAACCATAATAGATATCTTGGATAAAGAAGAGAAAATTTTATTTTTCTGTGAATAGTACCCGTATACGTGAATAGTAACCCCAATACGAAAAGATAAAAATTCCACAAGACAAATCATACTTCGTGAATAGTACTGTATTCGTGAATAGTGTCGTATACGTGAATAGTGTCATATACGTGAATAGTGTCGTATACGTGAATAGTGTTGTATACGTGAATAGTAATCTCGACATGAAAAGGTAAAAATTTTATAATAAAATTCATACCAATATTTCGGTATAATGATATTGAAAGAAATAACATCATTTACGAAGAAAATAACATCCCTTACCTCAAAAGAATAGTACTTCTGACTGGAATATCGGATATAGTGCTGAAGGAAACTTGCACTGAATAGCAACTCTCAAAGTATCTAAATACTCACAAAAATGCACTCGATATTATAAAGAAAGAAAACTTCTGATTCTGGTGTGATTTTTAATTCTAACTAAGCACACTATTTATAGAAAAATGCTAGGACGCCAAAGCAGATTAAATTTAATAAAATAATAGTTTCAAAATTTTTACGCACACCTCCTTGACCAAATTATCAGCACAACACTAGTGGGGCCCATAAAATTTAGAATTTTCCACAACAACCAAAAGTGGGGCCCACGCGGCAGGGCATATGCGCCAGGGGACTTCAAACTCCCAATGTGTCCGTTAAACTCCCAATGTGACTGCTCACTAATAATAATAATAATAATAATAATAATAATAATAATAATAATAATAATAATAATAATAATAATAATAATAATAATAATAATAATAATAATAATAATAATAATAATAATAATAATAATAATAATAATAATAATAATGATAATAATAATAATAATAATAAATAATAATAATAATAATAATAATAATTATTATTATTATTATTATTATTATTACTACTATTAGTAATTATTATTAATATTAATGAGCAGTCACATTGAGAGTTTGAAGGACACATTAGGGGTTTGAAGTCCCCTGGCACATAAGATGCCCTGCCGCATGAGCCTGTAGCGGTAAGGGGTTTTAAAAATTTAGCATTTACATCAAATAAAGGAGGGACTATTTGGTAACTTGACATCATTTTTGAAATTGGGTGAATGCCGCTACAGGCTGTAGCGGCAGGGGTTTTATTAAAATTTATCGTGACCTTACGTTGTACTGATCAATGGATACAAACTCGGTTGCTGAACAGTGCCCAAGGCAACCAGTATCTTTGATTATTGATACTTACGTGAGAAGTCACTCAGTTTTATTCAATTATTGCCACAGTAATTAGTGCATAATATCTCGTATATTATTGATTCAATTATTTTTATAGTATCATCTGTATTATATTTTATATTATTAAATCAATAATTGAGACGAAAAAGTTATTCATATTATTATTTGCATTATTGACGATTTCTAGAAAGTTCCGTCGAGGAAATTGGTTTGGTCACCTAATTACACGCCACTAGGGAGAAATCTTTATCGGAAAGCCCCCTCTTTCCTGGGAATGATCTGGTGGTTAAATATTGTGAATTATAATATTAATGATGAATAAGTTCATGTTGATTAAAGATGAAATTATTGATAAAAATATTTTCATTGTGTTAGGATTATTAGTGTTAGTGGAAATCAACATTTATTTCGATAATAATTGATTTCTGGATGTTAAATTGACCGAACGAGCAATTAATCGGATAAATGAGCAATTAATTACTATTGGTTCACATGCAAATTACTGTTGGTTTACATATATGGAATTATTAATTCACATGCATGTACTATTAGGGGAGGTGGTGCAAGATTGATAATACTAGAAGGACTAGATTAAAAATAGAGGTATAGATGAATGTACTATACTATAATAATTTAAGCCTCTAAACGTGCAATTATCGAAACTATGTTTTCCTATAAATAGAAGCTCATTCTTCTTTCATTCTCACCAATTTACTAAGACTCACAAGTGCAATTATAGAGAGAGAAGCTATAGAGAGAAAAAAGAAGAGTATTCTGCTACTTCATTATTGTAGTATCCAGTCTTCTACTAAGGTAAGGGATATTATTTTTTTCAGTATTCGTATGAAATAATATTTTCTTCCATACTCTATAGTATGTAAGTAATATTATTTCATTTCGTATTCCTAATTCTACACTCATTTTGTTAAAGTATTGCTTCTATACTCCGTGAAATTAATAGAATATCATTGAAATTTGCGCTTCATCTAGTATCGTTTTATAAGAATATTTTTCTGAACATTCTTGTTAAATTTTAAGCTTTTCATGCCGGAGTACTATTCATGGGTACTATTCATTTATACAGTACTATTCACGGGTACTATTCACGAGATACTATTCACAGGTACTATTCATAAAGTACTATTCACGGGATACTATTTCTAAAGTACTATTCACAGAGTACTATTCACTCAGGTACTATTCACCCGGGGTACTATTCATGATAAAAATTGATTTCTTTTCTGTCTAAATCATTTTTGATACAATATTAATCTTGAATTTTACTCCACAAAGCAATTTCATGTTGACAATTTGGACATTATTGAGTTCTGGATAAATTAAATTATAAATCTTTAAAAATTTATCATTTGCTTTCTTTCAATTAAATTCTTATATCATTGTCATCATCCTCATGCTTATATTGTGATGAAAGTCATATTTGGCCGTAGTGCATAGATGGACTGTTGATTGGTATGATTATAACCAGGGATCATTCGGTATAATCATGACCCGTAATGTTATAAATGATGTGGTAAAAGTTCTCATTGACCCGTAATGCATTGATGAACAGTTGCTGGTATGATCATGACCATTGGTGATTACACGAAAATCCTTGGCCCTTAGTGCATGGATAATTCGTGGACGTGATACTAATGAATATCCTTGGCCCGTAGTGCATGGATAATTCAGTGATGTGGATTATTTATTGAGCTGAGTCTCAGCGATAAAGTTGATCATAAACTTTTTAAATCATAGAAGATGTAACGACCCCAAAATAGGTCAATTCCATTCAACCCATTCTGAGTCGCCAAATACATGGTACAGAAAATAACTACAACTTTATTACAACAATTGTCGTATAAAATACAACAACACATATGTTGTGAGTTTGGATACAAATATATACCAAATGTGACTCATATCCCAACCGTGGACAGCACCTCACAATGACACCTTATATAAAGGTATAGTCAAAAACTGTTTTAGAAATGAGAATATTTGGGAAGTGCTCAAGGAAACCTTTGTACATGGGAGGCCATGCTTCTAGGTTGTGATAGATATCATATGGCCACAGAATTATCCTTGGTTGACCCAATAGACCCCAAAGAAAAACGAGAAGATTACTATCATATTCTTCCTAATGGTAAGTCTTCTCTTGACATATCATTATCTCCACTGTCTCTAATTGAGAATTATACCCCAAACAAACACCAATATTATATAGGTAGTGCTCGTAGATATACTCCGCAAGTGGATGTGCACAACCCTGTCTTATGATGACACGATGTTGTATGTCGTTAGACATCTTATATGATAGTGACAAAATACCCTTCCAACGTTGGGTACACCTTACCCTATTGGATTCACCAAATATAACTATTAAATAAACTTTTCTATACTGCTTAAAGAGAACTCCACAGCTAGAGACCACCGTTCTATTCCCTTGTTACCCCCGCTCGAACCAGCTACACTCTTATTACTTGAAAAGGAATTTTGAAGCAAAAGGTTGAGCACAACTAGCCCAGTAAAGAATATCATGTCTAAAAATAATTAAATTATCAATAGCCTTCATCAGTAATAAATCAGAGATTTAGAACATATGGTAGATAATAAAACTTCTCAACCATAGTTGCAGCGGAACGAGCAATCCATTAGAAGAGTCAAATTGACTATAAAGTCTATTATCTTCATCACGTTAAAAGTCCACCAACAATATTTTATCCCTGTAACATCAATCAATAATTCCTGTCCACAATCACGTGTATAACTCATAATCGTAATTGTAGTTTTAAATTCCTTTTCTCATCCAGGACAAAGATAATTTTTATTACCTGAAACATCAAACATCATGGTTATACCAAATCACAGTTCATGTTCATAATCATACTAATAAATTCATCTCTGCACTACAGGCCAACGATATTCGTCAACAGTTCATCTTTGCACTACTGGCCAAAGATATTCAACAACAGGTCATCTTTGCACTACGGGCCAAAGATATTCATCAACAATTCATCTTTGCATTACAGGCCAAAGATATTCCTCAACAGTCCATATTTGCACTACAGGCCAAATATATTCATATCTCAAAGAAATATATAATCATTTCAGAATTTATATACACCATAATTATAACCATGTTAATCAATTCATCTTTACACTTAAGTTAAAGATATTCAATTATAAATTCAATGGTCATGATCATACCGGTTAACAATTCATCTTTGCACTACAGGCCAAAGACATTTCTCAGTCACGATCATACCAATAATTTACCCATCTTTACACTCAAGTGAAAGAGAAATTCAACATCAGGGTTATAAAAATGTTATATATGATAATAAAAACAATATGATCAACAACGGTATTTATTTTCTAGAGCAACAATCATAAATCAATGATAATTTGGTCAGAAAAAGAAACCAATTTTTGTCGTGAATAGTACCCGTGAATAGTAACTCGTGAATAGTAACTCGTGAATAGTAACTCATGAATAGTAACTCGTGAATAGTAACTCATGAATAGTAACTCATGAATAATATTCCGTATTCGTACATAGTACCATATACGTAAATAATGTCATATACGTAAATAGTGCCATATACATGAATAGTGCCGTATACGTGAATAGTGCCGTATACGTGAATAGTAACCCCGACTCAAAAAGTTCTAAATTTGATAAAAAGTTCATACCAATATTTCGGTATAATGATATTAAAGAAAATATCATTTTAAGAAGAATATAACACCCCTTACTATCCCTTACTATCTCTTATAATCCCTTACCTCAAAATAGCAGTACTTCTGACCGGAATGTAAAGCCGAAGGAACCTTGCACTGAATAGCAATTCTCAAAGTATCTAAAAATTCACAAAATATACTTCATAATATAGAGAGAGAAAGAGAGAAAACTTATGCTTCTGGTGTGATTTTCAATTCTAACTTAGCCCTCTATTTATAGGAAAATGTTAGCACGCCGAAGCAGACTTGACCTGCAACTTGGTGGCTTTACCTGCTACTATTCCCACCCACTATATTTGAATAAAAATTTCAGCACATTTCTTCACCAATCAAGAGTGGGGCCCATCAATTCTAGAATTTTCTACCAAAATGATTAACTTCGAAAATCTAACAATTTCTGAACCAGTCATCTCGTAAAATTCATAACAAATCATACGTTCATTTTTAACGGTTCAAATTTTGTGGACATATACTCAACTTATATATGTATAACATATCCAAAAATCACAACGATCCAACGGTCGGATTAAAAATTATTACCCCCGCAAAATATCTCAAAAATCCTAATTTGATTTTTAATACCTCCGTTCCGACAAAAATACAGATAAAATACGTCAACATTAACTCCTTTTTTTTAACCACAAAAATATATCCCTCATTTATATCTACATAAAATAAATATTTCCTTATCATATGAATCAATAATTAATTATTCATAAATAATATTACCGAATCACATTTATGACAACCAGGCCGTTCCCAGGAAAGATGGGGCTTTCCAATAAGAATTTCTCCTTACTGGCGCGCAATTAGGTGACCAAACCTCTCCTTAAACAAAACTTTCTAGACATTGCCAATAATGTTACCTAATAATATTATTCAAATAATATGAATTATTGATCTGATAATGGGAAATACTGTGCAGTGATAATTATTGAACAACAATAATATAAAATTTCAACGTAGCAATTATTGAATCAATAAAATAAAATATTGAACAGTAATTATTGTAACAATTATTGAGTAGTGCCATCTTACGTAAGGATCAATAATTTAAAAATACTGTGTAAAACCGTGTGCTACTGTGCAACCACGCGTATTACTGTATTTTAACCACCGGGTATTCCAACAGTGTTAACGGTAACAACTACGCCGTTCTTTGTAAAAACTCAAATTTGTCGTTTTCTTCATCTGACAGTTATTCTGTTATGGGGCCCACAAATGGCTGCGCCGTCGTACGAATATTTCACGACTAAACGAATATTCCCCCACAGAAAGAATATTCTACGACTAAACGAATATTCCCCGACAACAATGAATATTTTATAACCACTTGTGTATTTTGAAAAAAAATTTATATATCACCTTTAACTTTAACATTTATCAATTTAACCATTTACTGAATAGTAATTATAAGAAAAATTGAATATTTTTATTTCATAAAATTCGGAGTCTTACAATCTCCCCTCCTTAAAAAATTTCGTCCCCGAAATTTACGTTCCTGGTATTTCAAAGAGTTGAGAATACCTTCCTTTCATTTCAGATTCCATATTCCCTGTCATCATAATTTCTCTATTGCTCATCTCCTGTATTTCAAATATCCTTCTAGAATACAGCTTCAAAACAAGGGTTAATTTAACAAATTAACATATCACACAATATCCCGATATTATGACTGACCAATAAATAAGCTTAGGTAGGACACACTAGCGAAGGATTTACTCATCTCTCCCCTCCTAGTTATATTTCCTGATCTCCGCTAGAGACCATAACCCTAAGCTCTGATACCAAAATGTAACTCTGGACACCAACTTGTGTCAGCACCTTACATTGATACCTATCAGTTTGCCACCGCAGAACGGAGTCCCCTACGGAGAGTCTGGCTTCGGTGCATCCCCCATCAACAGGAAGTCACCAGCGAGAGGCTCGGGGCTCTTTACTTATAACTCTGATACCAAAATATAACGACCCCAAAATAGGTCCATTCCATCCAACCCATTTTGAGTCGCCAAATACATGGTACAGAAAATAACTACAACTTTATTACAACAATTGTCGTATAAAATACAACAACACATATGTTGTGAGTTTGGATACAAATATATACCAAATGTGACTCATATCCCAACCGTGGACAACACCTCACAATGACACCTTACATAAAGGTATAGTCAAAAACTGTTTTAGAAATGAGAATCTTTGGGAAGTACTCAAGGAAACCTTTGTACATGGGAGGCCATGCTTCTAGGTTGTGATAGATATCATATGGCCACAGAATTATCCTTGGTTGACCCAATAGACCCCAAAGAAAAATGAGAAGATTACTATCATATTCTTCCCAATGGTGAGTCTTCTCTTGACATATCATTATCTCCACTATCTCTAATTGAGAATTATACCCCAAATAAACACCAAGATTATATAGGTAGTGCTCGTAGATATACTCCGCAAGTGGATGTGCACAACCCTGCCTTATGATGATACGAGGTTGTATGTCGTTAGACATCTTGTATGATAGTGACAAAACACCATTCCATCGTTGGGTACACCTTACCCTATTGGATTCACCAAATATAACTATTAAATGAACTTTTCTATACTGCTTAGGGAGAACTCCACAGCTAGAGACCACCGTTCTATTCCCTTGTTACCCCCGCTCGACCCAGCTACACTCTTATTACCTGAAAAGAAATTGTGAAGCAAAAGGGTGAGCACAACTAGCCCAGTAAAGAATATCATGTCTAAAGATAATTAAATTATCAATAGCCTTCATCAGTAATAAATCACAGATTTAGAACATATGGTAGATGATAAAACTTTTCAACCATAGTTGCAGCGGAACGAGCAATCCATTAGAAGAGTCAAATAGACTATAAAGTCTATTATCTTCTCCACGTTAAAAGTCCACCAACAATGTTTTATCCCTGTAACATCAATCAACAATTCCTGTCCACAATCACGTGTATAACTCATAATCGTAATTGTAGTTCTAAATTCCTTTTCTCATCCAGGACAAAGATAATTTTTATTACCTGAAACATCAAACATCATGGTTATACCAAATCACAGTTCATGTTCATAATCATACTAATAAATTCATCTCTGCACTACAGGCTAACGATATTCGTCAACAGTTCATCTTTGCACTACGGGCCAAAGATATTCATCAATAATTCATCTTTGCACTACAGGCCAAAGATATTCCTCATCAGTCCATATTTGCACTACAGGCCAAATATATTCATATCTCAAAGAAATATATAATCATTTCAGAATTTATATACACCATAATTATAACCATGTTAATCAATTCATCTTTACACTTAAGCTAAAGATATTCAATTATAAATTCAATGGTCATGATCATACCGGTTAACAATTCATCTTTGCACTACAGGCCAAAGACATTTCTCAGTCACGATCATACCAATAATTTACCCATCTTTACACTCAAGTGAAAGAGAAATTCAACATCAGGGTTATAAAAATGTTATATATGATAATAAAAACAATATGATCAACAACGATATTTATTTTCTAGAGCAACAATCATAAATCAATGATAATTTGGTCAGAAAAAGAAACCAATTTTTGTCGTGAATAGTACCCGTGAATAGTAACTCATGAATAGTAACTCGTGAATAGTAACTCGTGAATAGTAACTCATGAATAGTAACTCATGAATAATATTCCGTATTCGTACATAGTACCATATACGTAAATAATGTCATATACGTAAATAGTGCCATATACATGAATAGTGCCGTATACGTGAATAGTACCGTATACGTGAATAGTAATCCCGACTCAAAAAGTTCTAAATTTGATAAAAAGTTCATACCAACATTTCGGTATAATGATATTAAAGAAAATATCATTTTAAGAAGAATATAACACCCCTTACTATCCCTTACTATCTCTTATAATCCCTTACCTCAAAATAGCAGTACTTCTGACCGGAATATAAAGCTGAAGGAACCTTGCACTGAATAGCAATTCTCAAAGTATCTAAAAACTCACAAAATATACTTCATAATATAGAGAGAGAAAGAGAGAAAACTTATGCTTCTGGTGTGATTTTCAATTCTAACTTAGCCCTCTATTTATAGGAAAATGTTAGCACGCCGAAGCAGACTTGACCTGCAACCTGATGGCTTTACCTGCTACTATTTCCATCCACCACATTTGATTAAAAATTTCAGCACATTTCTTCACCAACCAAGAGTGGGGCTCACCAATTCTAGAATTTTCTACCAAAATGAATAACTTCGAAAATTTAACAATTTCTGAACCAGTCATCTCGTAAAATTCATAACAAATCATACGTTCATTTTTAATGGTTCAAATTTTGTGGACATATACTCAACTTATATATGTATAACATATCCAAAAATCACAACGATCCAACGGTCGGATTAAAAATTATAACCCCCGCAAAATATCTCAAAAACCCTAATTTAATTTTCAATACCTCCGTTCCGACAAAAATACAGATAAAATACCTCAACATTAACAATAAAAAAGTTGGGGTCTTACATTACTCATCTCCCTTGTTGAAGTGTTTGGTTCCTTCTTAAGCAGATTATGGTCTTCGGGAGGTTCATGAAGGTATTTGTGGGGATCATATGGCTGCAAAGTTATTAGCATATAAGGTGCTTCGACAGGAATATTATTGGCCAACAAATTTTAAAGAAGCCACTGAGTATGTGAAAAAATGTCAAAAGTGCCTGTTGATCGATTTCGCAATCAATGAATACATGTAAGTATACACGGTCAACAAATATTAAAGTGATAAGAAATTAAAGTATCGTTCCCACGAGGAATACCAATCAATAAACTCCAACTACTAGTACTATACCAATTCAATTTTATTTAGACAACTGTAATTTGTGATTTTTCTAATCGAGAAAACTATATTAACTAAGCAAACTAGATGACTTTAGAAATTAATTAAACTAAATAAAGGTTAAGACTATATGAATGAATTCAAATAAATAAAGGTTAAGACTACAATATCTCCAATTAATATACTACAAACCAATTATCTAATTAATCTAATTATTATGCCTACTGAATTGTTAACAAGAATTCTAAGTGTTAAAAGCCCTTTCCCAAGTGATCAGTTAACTTTTATTCAATTCAATTAATCATGCTATATTCCTATGCAAAATAATTAAATCAAACCCATTAAATTCCAATTCCCAAATTGTTACATGCAGTGAACCGATATTCCTATTCAATTCACAACCCTAATTATTCATCTCATGCAAATAATTAAGCATATATGTTATCATGTCCAGTTCCAACCCTAAATTTCATCTTCCGAATCCTTCTAGAGTAACACGGTAATTATTGGCCAAATAATTAATTAATACGCGTAAGACATAATAAACAATTCACCTTGACATAAATAATTAGAATAAGTTAGATAATTAATTCATAGACATAAAAGGTTCAATTTGTAGTTTTAATAAAAGATTTAGTTTATAACGGAAAATAAAACCAACGATCTCATGAAAATCATCTTGAAAGAATTACACAATTAAAAATAAGAAGAAGAAGAAACTCTAAAAGAAAATCTCCTAAGCTTCAATCTTTAATTGGAATTCTCCTCCACAATCTCCTGCAAATCCTTGATTAGTCTCCAGCTATGAATAATTAATCCAATTTTCAGCTAATTGCTCCTTTTATACTCCTTAAAACAAAGTCCAATCCCTAGTCAACTTTGGCCCCATACACGCACCTTGACCAATTGGATCCGCGCCTCAGCGCCCCGACGCTGAAGTTAATACTAGGACTAGCGCCCCGACGCTACTATTCAATTTAATTACGATTCTGCCATTAAGTAGCTCAACTCCCCAATTTGTCCATGCGTCTCCTCAATCTGCAAAATAATAAATAAACACAGTAAAATTTCTTCTAAAAGACTTGAGAATATAATAATTTAATCCCAAGTGTACCCAATTCGTGGGTATATTACCCATTCATCAAATACCCCCAAACATAAATCGTTGCTTGTCCTCAAGTAACAAAACATAATGCAACAAGAAAAACTAAATATACCATGCAAATGCACCTATAACTATCTACATGTTTGTAATTCCAGCAATCAAACAGAACACCGTATACTCATCAGGCCTCAGAAAAATTACAATAACTTGCTAGTACATCATAGCAAGACAGATCAATATTATCCCAACAATCATCAAATCTAAACCTGTTATTACTGATATCGTGTGTGTGCGCTCAACAACCATGCTAACTGATGAAAAGCAAAATACGAAACATAATAGATTTTTTAGAAGGCATCATATAGTATAAACTCGAGAACTCCTCAAATAAACTAAATTCGGCCAAAATGAAACCATTACCAAAGTCCAGGAGTCAAAATGGAATACTTATGCTTTATTTTTATTTATTATTTTTTTTCTAACGGGGGCTTTTTGCACTTTTTCCTGTTTTATTCATTATATTTTATTTTTATTTTTTTTAAAAATGACTGTGCAATGTCTCATTCCATTAGGCTAACAGTAATACCCTTTAGCGAGCTTTCGACCAACGACTCCTAGACCATAAAAGACCTTACGGTGCTAGGTGTAGAGATACTCCCTTGGGCTTACTTGCTCAAGTAGCAAAGGCCTCGAAACAAAACGAGCCACGTTTTTTTTATTTTTTTTAAAGTTTATATACTCCAAATATTTCCCCCCAAACTTAAATTCATGTCTAACTTCAGCCATCACTAGCTATTCATGTTATTCTTTCATTCAACTAGTATTTATCCTTTAGAAATCTATTATCTATCCATTTAAATTTACTCAGCCAACATGGGCGTTTCTTAACATGTGCTATCATGATAATATCAGTTTCAAACAGATAAAGATTTAAATCCTGTCAAGAAAGCACATCACAAGCTTAATAATCCTTACTCGACTTGTTTATGCAATTTCAGTTTCATCATTGGCCCCGAATATACGTAAACTATTTAACAACTAGAATTATGTGAAATTATGTGACATCCTAAATGCAATACTTCACTAAAAAGTTAATGTGACGCCCCCAAAATAGGTATACATCACCCATACTTGTCGCCAGATATCACACTATAAATATCAAATACAACTTCATTAATACAACTGTTGAACTGTCGTATAGAATACGACCACAGTTAACTGTGAGTTTTAATACAATATATGTAACTCTCATGGCGCTTCGACCACAACTTTATAATGGTACTTTACATAAAAGTATAGTCAAAAACTATTTTAGGAATTAGAATCTTTGGAAAGTGCTCAATGAAACCTTCGTACATGGGAGGCCATGCGTCTAGGTTGTGGTAGATATCATATGTCCACAGAATTATCCTTGGTTGACCCAATAGACCCCAAAGAAAAACGAGAAGATTACTATCATCTTCTTTCTAATGGTGAGTCTTCTCTTGGCATATAACTATCTCCACTGTCTCTAAGTGGAAATTATATTTTAAATAAACTCCAAGATCATATAGGTAGTGCTCGTAGATATACTCAGCAAGTGGATGTGCACAACTCTGTCTTATGATAACATGAGGTTGTATGTCATTAGACATCTTGTATGATAGTGGCAAAACACCCTTCTAAAGTTGGGTTCACCTCACCCTATTGGGTTCACTAAAATTAAATATCAATTGACATATACAATACGACACACTTATCTAAAGTTCTCAATAAAATTATTTCTATACTATTTAGGGAGAACCGCAACAGCTATAGACCACCGTTCTATTCTCCTGTTATTTCCGCTCGACCCAGCTACACTCTTATTACCTGAAAGAAATTATAAAGCAAAAAGGTGAGCACAACTAGCCCAGTAAAGAATATCATAACTAAAGATAATTACATTATCAATAGCTTTCATCAATAATTACTCAGAGATTTAGAACATATGGTAGATGATAAAATTTTTCAACCATAGTTACAGCGGAACGAGTAATCCATTAAAAGACACAAATAGACCATCAGGTTTATTATCTTCTCCATGTTAAAAGTCCACCAATAATATTTTATCCCTGTAATGTGACATCCCCAAATTCGGGTACTTCGATTCCACGGGATTTGGTGTTCACTGTACAAGCATCATCTATCTATCTACCCATAAATAATATCAAACCATACAATAGATAGAAATCATAAAAAAAATCTCTTCCCTTAAGGGTTACATCAACTGAAACATAAATAAATCCCAGGTTACTCTAACCTTAAAACATCTGTGCGGAATTCTAAACAAATAAGTCTTAACATAAACATAAATCTTAAACATAAATACATCATCAATTAAAATAATAAGTCTTCATCACTTGCTAACTTTGCCCTTGCCTTTACTAGTGGAGGGTTCATCGCTTCTTTCATTCTTAACTGCAATGTTATTATTAAGCAAGAGTGAGCACAAATGCCCACAAGTATAAAAAAATGAAACAACAGTATAATAGCATGCGAATAATCAAAGACATCTGAATAAAGCTCAACTTTTGAATCAAGAATAAATAACATGAATCAAAAGAATACTGAGGGTCATAAGACCTTGAACTATGTCCTAGGTTAACAAGGGTTATACTTGAAACCTTTAACAGTCATAAGACTATGGACCTTCTTCTCGTACTTAGGGGGATCAACCCTTAGTACCATACTGTGCACAATATCTTAACGCTAAAGCGTAAATAATCCCCTATACAGGGTTGTTCATCTCAGTTTGACATTCGAGTCCGCACCAAAGGAAGTTTGGTTTGGATAATTCATCAAGGGTTCTGAAATTTAGAACGTTCATCAACTATGGACTAGTTGAATCAATAAGGTTCACTAGTCTAATAAGGTTCAACAATAATTGATATTCGATTTGAATAATAACCTCAAAAGTATACAATAGGACAATTATTGTATAACTAAATCATGCTTTGGAAAGATAATTAATCTTTAATATCATGCTTGAACTTGAATAATAACAAGGATAATTTATTCAAGGTAAATAATAAACTTGAACAATAATGACAAGTAAGGTTAGGGAAACTTGCTCAACATAAAAGTAACGTTTAAGTTTAAATAAACTTGCTCAATAGAATGGAGTTAGGGATAGGATACTTGCCTCGTGCGTAGATTACACTTTAACTAAGCACGTTCTTTGAATTAAATCCTACATACCATTCATATACACAATACCAGTTAATTATAAATTAACTAATCAATATAAACTCATTCTCGTTGTCTACTTTAATTATTGACTAAACTTAGTCAAATTATCACGTTGTCACATAATTTATACTTCATAAATTATCAAACTAATTATGTATTTAATAATTCAATTCACATATAATATTTTATTACATGTTAAACAACTATTCTATCATCTCATAATACCTCTAACATGATTACATGTTCATTACATCAATCCACTAACACTTGTTAGACTTTAACATTTTAAAAATACATTTCTGATATTTTCTGGAGAGTGGCGCTGCGGCGCCACTAATGTATTAAGGAGTCGCGCTGCGGCGCGGTGGCGCTGTGGCCGGGCCCTTGGCGCTGCGGCGCTATGGCGTCGTGGCTTGGGTCTTGGCGCTGCGGCGCAGTGGCGCTGCGGCGCGGGACTTCAGTTCTGGAGTTGGCGCCGCGGCGCGAGACTCCAGAAACTGTTTCTCAGTTCGCGAAGAACACAGAGTTCAGTGAAAACAACACATTTTTAACACTAATTTCACCAAATCACATATATCCACATGTTATAATTCATGTATAATCATAACCCAACATATATAAAGTGATTTTAACCCATTAAAACATATAATCACATATTTAAATCATAAAAAATGGATTGTTCTTGATGTTCTTGAGAATTTTGAACAAAAACTTATAATTTAACACTACGGATTCGTTATAACACCGAATCCGTTCGTTTAAGGCTTGATCTCTTCATATTAACATGCTCAATAATATAAGAGTGTAAATTTTAGGGATAATATATAATCAATACATCAATTATCACATATAAGGCCATATGGCCATATCACGTACTCTGTTTATTTTGAAATAACATATGTACGACATGTTTTCACAACACTGATGTTATGGTTTGCAACATATACATAATTACATGATTTGATACAACATAACACACATATAACTCATAATCAATACTCCTAACCCAATTACAGAGGTTAAACCAAAACTTTGAAAGCTATTTTCTTATAAAAACTTAATGACGTAAAAACAGAATTTCAGAAGGAGAAGATTACCCAACGCGTAGTGTGGATTTTAGTAAGAGATGAATTCCTTCTCAATCAGTGACTCACAATTCTCCTCAACAATTATCAGATTCTCTCTAACTAGTTTTATCAGACTTAAAAAATGAAAGAAAAACATAAGACGTCGTATTCAAATAGACCGATGCGCATTATGGTCAGTTACCCATCATGGGTTAACTGGCCATAACTCCTTTTAAAGCCATGTTTGTCTAGTTTGAAAAGTTTTCAAATACTATTTAATTTAATAAAGTTATATCAAATAGTTGAATAAATGTCACACTTAATTCAAATATCTTATTTAAATTAATTAAATAACATATAATAATCTATCATAAATTCACATAATCATAAAATAAATTTTCTCATTAACTAATAATGTCAATTTATTAAATCTCTAATTAATTATTACATTAATTAAAATAACATAGCTTATTAAATATTTCTTTTAATATTTCTTTTAATACAATAAGCTCACATAATCACATACTTCGAATAATAAAATTTCTCTACATTAATTTAATAAATATAACACATAAAATTAAATTAAATTAATCTACCACAATTGCATCAATTAATTATTTAATCCAATAATTAAATCATCGAAAAATATTTATTTAACTCAATAAATATTAAAATTAAATTACAAAATTCTCGTTCGTCACATCTTTCCCCCCTTAAAAGGATTCTGTCCCCAGAATCACGACTCAATAAATTCGACCCGTTACATTCTCCCCCCCTTACAAAGATTCTGTCCCCAGAATCGCTTACAAATAATTAAGTAAATAAATGAGGGTAATTCTTCATCATATTCTCTTCGAGCTCCCACGTAGCTTCTTCAGCGTTGTGGTTCCTCCAAATTACCTTAACAGAAGGTATAACTTTATTTCTCAGAACTTGTTCTTTTCGGTCGACAATCTGGACAGGAATTTCTTCGTAAGATAAGTCTTTCTCAAAATACAGGGGTTCGTATTCAATTACATGCTTGTAATTAGGTTTGTAAGGTCGTAACACAGAAACATGGAAGACGTTGTGGATATTCTCGAGTGCTGGAGGTAAGGCTACCTCGTACGCAACTTCTCCAATTCTTCGCAGTACCTCAAAGGGTCCAATAAATCTTGGGCTCAATTTTCCTTTCTTTCCGAACCTGATCTTTCCCTTCCAGGGAGAGACCTTCAAGAAACATAACTACCTGGTTCAAACTCGATATTTCTACGATGTGGATCAGCGTATTTCCTTTGTCGATCTTGAGCTGCTACCAGTCGTGCTCGGATCACTTTGACTATTTCTGCCGTCTGCTGTACCAATTCTGGCCCTAGCAACTGTCTTTCACCAACTTCATCCCAATAAAGCGGAGTTCTGCACTTTCTGCCGTATAACGCTTCGTAAGGCGGCATACCAATACTAGTGTGGTAACTGTTGTTGTAGCCGAACTCTACCAACGGTAGGTGATCATCCCAATTTCCTTTGAAGTCCATTACACAGGCTCGTAACATATCTTCCAGTGTTTGAATCGTTCGTTCGCTCTGTCCGTCTGTTTGAGGGTGGTAAGCTGTACTCATTCACAGTTGTGTACCCATGCATTCTTGAAGACGTTTCCAGAAATTTGATGTGAAGCGCGGATCCCTATCGGAAACAATAGACATCGGTACTCCGTGCCTCGAAACAATCTCTTTCACATATAATCTTGCCAACTGATCTAAGTTAAATCTGATTTTGATAGGAAGGAAGTGCGCGGATTTCGTCAGTCGGTCAACGATAACCCATACTGCGTCGTAGCCTTTCTGAGTCGTCGGAAGGCCAATCACGAAGTCCATCGTAATATGTTCCCATTTCCATTCTGGGATCTCCAACGGTTGTAGAAATCCACTCGGTCTCTGATGTTCTGCTTTAACTTTCTGACATGTCAGGCATTTGGCAACACATTCTGCAACATCACGTTTCAAATTTGGCCACCAGAAATGTTGTCGAAGATTTTGGTACATTTTTGTACTACTAGGGTGAATCGAATATCTTGAACTGTGACGCCCCCAGAATAGGTATACAACACCCATTCTGAGTCGCCAAATACATGGTACAGAAAGCAAACTACAACTTCAATAATACAATTGTCGTGCAAAATACGACAACACATACTGTGAGTTTAAATACAAATATTGTCTTCTAGACAATATCCACTCTCAAATAAATCCTCCTTACAATTATTCAAACACTATTTTACAGAAATAGTGAGGACTGCTAATACATCTTTCTAGAACCATCACTCCATACCCCGACTAGATCCTGCTATGTTCTCACCTCCTGAGAAGAAAAATGGAACAAAAAGGAAAAGGGTGAGCTCAACTAGCCCAGTAAAGAATATTATGACTAAGATAATATACAACAAATTATCGTTAGTCTTCAACAGGGAAAAATCTGATAAAATATAATCGACAACAAGTTTTAGATCAACAACTGCAGCGGAAACAGCAAACCATTAGAAGAGTCAAGTAGAGAAAGAATTCTACTATCTTCTAAGATTTAAAAGTCCATCATCAACATTTTATCCCTGTAACATCAATTAATAATCATCTTTAACCAAATATTCATCTTTGCACTACAGGCCAAAGATATTCATTTGTATCATCAGTCGGTCATGTTCATCTCAACACCTGTTCATCTTTGCACTACAGGCCAAAGATATTCATCAAGTAATTATACATCTTTGTACTACAGGCCAAAGATATTCAGTAATATCATCATTTAGGACTGAGGATGATGAAAAATATCTTAAAGAGAACGAATCCAATGAGACAGAAGGACAAATAGTAGGGATTCATATAACAGTTTATCCAAGATCAATAATACTTCATAATAATCAATTGTGAAGCAGAATTCAAAAATAAAGATCAAAACATGGATACAATCAAAGATAGTAACCATAATAGACATCTTGGACAAAAAGGGAAAATTTTATTTTTCGGTGAATAGTGCCGTATTCGTGAATAGTACCGTATATGTGAATAGTGCCGTATACGTGAATAGTAACCCCCGACATAAAAGTTTCAAATTTGATAAAAACTCATATCAATATTTCAGCATAATGATATTGAAGAAAATAATATCATTAAGAAGAAAATAATATCCCTTACCTCAAAATATCAGTACTTCTGGTCGGAATACCGGTATAAGGCTGAAAGAAACTTGCTCTGATGAATAGAAACTCTCAAAGTATCTAAATACTCACAAAATACACTCAATAATCTAGAGAGAGAAAGAGAGAAAACTTGTTTCTGGTGTGATTTTCAATTCTAACTTAGCCCTCTATTTATAGGAAAATGTTAGCACGCCGAAGCAGACTTGACCTGCAACTTGGTGGCTTTACCTGCTACTATTCCCACCCACTACATTTGAATAAAAATTTCAGCACATTTCTTCACCAATCAAGAGTGGGGCCCACCAATTCTAGAATTTTCTACCAAAATGATTAACTTCAAAAATCTAACAATTTCTGAACCAGTCATCTCGTAAAATTCATAACAAATCATACGTTCATTTTTAGCGGTTCAAATTTTGTGGACATATACTCAACTTATATATGTATAACATATCCAAAAATCACAACGATCCAACGGTCGGATTAAAAATTATTACCCCCGCAAAATATCTCAAAAATCCTAATTTGATTTTTAATACCTCCGTTCCGACAAAAATAAAGATAAAATACGTCAATATTAACTCCTTTTTTTTAACCACAAAAATATATCCCTCATTTATATCCACATAAAATAAATATTTCCTTATCATATGAATCAATAATTAATTATTCACAAATAATATTACAGAATCACATTTATGACAACCAGGCCGTTCCCAGGAAAGAGGGGGCTTTCCAATAAGGATTTCTCCTTACTGGCGCGCAATTAGATGACCAAACCTCTCCTTAGACAGAACTTTCTAGACATTGCCAATAATGTTATCTAATAATATTATTCAAATAATATGAATTATTGATCTGATAATGAAAAATACTGTGCAGCAATAATTATTGAAACAACAATAATATAAAATATCAATGCAACAATTATTGAATCAATAAAATAAAATATTGAACAATAACTACTATAACAATTATTGAGTAGTGCCTTCTTACGTAAGAATCAATAATTGGTGCAATACCGTGTGCTACTGTATTTTAATCACCGGGTATTCCAATAGTATTAACGGTAACAACTACGCCGTTATTTATAAACAACTTATACTTGTCGTTTTTTTCATCCAATCGCTTTCCGTTATGGGGCCCACACAAGGCTGCGTCGTCGTACGAATATTCCCCGACAGCAAGAGTATTCCACGACCAACCGAATATTCACCGACCAAAAATAAATATTTTATAACCACTTGCTTATTTTGCAAAATTTGCACATTTCACCCATAACCAAAGTATTATATCAAATTAACCCCTTATTATTCAGAATAATATTTAGAGAAAATTTGATTTTATTCATTAATAAGTTGGGGTCTTACATGAACTATGAGCCTCACTCAAAATTTCTTCCTTAATTTCTTGTACTGGCGGAACCCAAATTCTGCTTTCAAATCTCAATATTCCTTCCTTATCCATCTTAAATCTTGGTTCGGTTCCTTCAGATATCTTCGATGTTACCTTTTTTCATTCATCATCCTGAAGCTGAGCCTCCTTCACTCTATCTAGTAGAGTTGTACCAGATTGCATCTGAAATAGCTTCTCATCAATCTCCATAGGATACTTCACTTCTAACTCCAGTTTCTCAATATCTGCAATTAGCTCCTGCTGAGCAGTCAACATCATCAATTTCTCACGACCCTTTCTACTTAAGGCGTCGGCAACCACATTAGCCTTACCCGGATGGTATAAAATCTCACAGTCATAATCCTTGATTAATTCCAACCATCTTCTTTGACGCATATTCAAATCTTTCTGTGTAAAAATATATTTCAGACTCTTGTGGTCCGTATATATTTCACACTTCTCCCCGTATAGATAGTGCCTCCAAATTTTCAAAGCAAAAACAACTGCAGCTAACTCCAAATCATGGGTTGGGTAACCCTTCTCGTAATCCTTCAACTGCCGTGATGCATACGCAATGACTTTGCCGTTTTGCATCAGCACACAGCCAAGTCCTTTATGCGACGCATCGCTAAAAATAACAAAATTTCCTGTATCATCCGGAAGAGATAACACAGGCGCTGTACTCAACCTCTTCTTTAATTCTTGAAAACTCTCCTCACACTTCTCCGTCCAAACAAATTTCACAGCTTTTCGAGTTAAATTCGTTAATGGAGTTGCGATCTTAGAAAAATCTTGTATGAATCTTCTATAATATCCTGCTAATCCAAGAAAACTTCTTACTTCTGACGGCGTTCTCGGTTGATCCCAGTTAATCACAGCTTTTACTTTGGATGGATCTACTGAAATTCCATCTTTATCGATTACGTGACCAAGAAATTGTACTCTCTCGATCCAGAATTCGCATTTTGAAAATTTAGTATACAACTTCTCCCTTCTCAATACTTTCAACGTTAACCTCAATTGTTCTTCATGTTCCTCTTTGGTTTTGGAATATACCAAAATGTCGTCTATAAATACCACCACGAATTTGTTCAAAAAACGGCTTGAATACATCATTCATTAGTCCCATAAATGCTGCAGGAGCATTCGTAAGACCAAACGACATTACTAAAAACTCATAATGACCATATCGCGTTCGGAACGCTGTCTTCGGTACATACTCTGGCCTCACCTTCAGTTGGTGATAACCACTCCTCAAGTCAATCTTGGAAAAGTATTTTGCTCCCTTCAATTGATCAAACAGATCATCGATCCTCGTTAATGGATATCTGTTCTTAATCGTGACCTTATTTAATTCTCTGTAGTCAATGCAGAGCCTCATCGATCCGTCCTTCTTTTTCACGAACAACACCGGCGCTCCCCACGGCGATACGCTCGGTTGAATGTACTTTTTTTCCAACAATTCTTGTAGTTGTACCATTAATTCCTTCATCTCTACTGGCGCCATTTGGTATGGTGCCTTCGATATTGGAGCAGTTCCGGGCGCCAAATCAATCATAAAGTCTACTTCTCTATCTGGTGGAAGTCCTGGCAAATCGTCTGGAAATACATCGACGAAGTCCCTCACAATCGGTATCTCTTCTACTTTTGGATTCTCTTTTCGACTGTCGACTATGTAAGCTAAATATCCTACACAGCCTTGTCTTAATAACTTCCTGGCCTGCAACATCGTCAGACAACTCGCTTGTCTAGGCGACTTGCTACCATAAAACACAACCTTTGACGGAGTCATAAGGTTAATACGCTTCTTTTGGCAGTCAATTACAGTCCCGTAATTGGATAGCCAATCCATACCCAATATAACGTCGAATTCCCCCAATCGAATAGGGATAAGATCTACATTCATGATATTACCCTTAATATCCACCCTACAGTTCTTAAACACGTACTTAACAGGGATTATTTCTCTATTCGCAATTTCTATATTCATGGGGTAATCCAATTCATCCATAAGCAAATCTAAACTATTAGCAAAGTCTTCGGATATAAAGGAACAAGTATCACCCGAATCAAACAAAACATAAGCATTAATTTCATTGATCGGAATGATACCTGACACCACTTCACGAGACTGGATTGCATCCTGCACCGTCATATTGAAAGTTCTGGCGGTTGGTCGGTTTGTTACAGGTGGTCCGGTGATGGTTAAGGTATTTCCACTACTATTTCCCCGGTTTCCTCCTTGTCCTGATCCTCCCGATCCCTTCTTGGGACAGTCTCCTGCTAAATGATCTTTCGAACCACAGTTGAAACAAGCACCCTTCTTTGGGTTTGGACAATTTGGTGCTATGTGGCCTTCCTGACCACAATTGTAGCACACTCTCTTTCCCTTCAAACAAACTCCTAGATGTGCCTTGCCGCAAGTCGGACATGCTTCTATCTTCTTTTTCTGCCCTCCGTGTTGACTTCCAGCTGTCGAGTTATCCGTCCACTTCCTCTTCTGATTATTATTATTCCCAGTATTACTTCCACCAGTCTTGTTATTACCTTCATTCTCACTCTTTTTCTTTTTCTTTTTCTGTTCTTGGTTGTACTTAGTCACTGCATCACTTTCTCCTTCCGCGAGAATGGCCTTTTCCAAAACTCCCGCAAACGTGTTAAGTTGAAACATTGATACCTTGCTGTATACCCAAGGCTTCAGTCCTTGTTCGAATCGTCTGGCTTTCCTCTCGTCAGTGTGTACTTGATACGGGGCACACCTTGCCAACTCATCGAATTTAGCCGCGTATTCAGGCACGCTCATGTTTCCCTGCTTCAGTTCCAGAAATTGCACCTCCATCTGATTCTGCGAACTAGCTGGGAAATACATTTCGAAAAACATCTCTTTGAATCTCTCCCACGTAATTACACCTTCACCTCCTCGCATCTTGTTTGCCTGCCACCAGTAGCTAGCCTCAGACTTCAGCATAAATGTCGCAAAAACGGTCTTCTGATCTTCTCGAACTCTAGCAACTTCGAAAACCTTCTCCATTTCCATCACCCACGTTTGAGCCTCGATCGGGTTTCTGGAACCTTTGAACTCTGGCGGTCCCACCGCCTTAAAATCTTTAAACGTTGTGCTAGGTGGAGCTTGCGGTTGGTTATTCATGACTCCAGTTAGTAAATTAACTAGCTGTTGAACTGGATTAACGTTGGCATTATTGTTATTATTGGTTGACTCTTCCTGAGCCGGTTGACGTTGTTGTCTTCTCCTTGGCGGCATTTTTTTCTGTTAAATAAATGTTTATTAGAACTTTATTTATTTCTCTACATAGTTAAGACATTACTCAACAATTTAACATATCACTTAACACATCATCTCAAACAACTTGATATCTTTTCATTCAAATAAAAAGTTTTAACATTAAACTATAGCATACTGCTATTTACATCGTCTATCCTGGAATAAAGAATCCACAGGATTTAAAACATTCAAATATTAACATATTCCTTAGTTCATAAACACATCGGAATTTACATAAAACTATATAAGTCTTTCACATAAATAAACAGATTCTATTCCTGTCTTCCAAGGTGCTCAATAGCCTTGCCACGCTCCTCATTCATGATACGAGACATCGTCCTGCGATCCAATATATACGATGGAAGTCCTTCAAACTGGATGGGGTACCTTAACACTCGCTCTTGAACCTCATCCATCGCATGATTAAGTGTGGCGTACGTGTCTTCAAGCTTTGCCTTCTTTGCACGACTATCATTTTCTGCACGATCAGCTCGATGTGATTCTCTTACCCAACCTTCCTCTGCTATTTTCAGTCTTCCGGAGGTTTCCTTCAGTTCCTTCTTCAGCTTCTCTATCTCCTGGGTCTTATCTTCGGTTTGACCCTTCTCATGAACCAGATCCCACTCCACGTTTTCTAAACGTGTATGAAGGGTCACAATCTCTCTATTCTTCTCTTCTAAAGTAGACTGCTGAACAATCGCTCGCTCAGTCAAATCCTGAACCTCATCTTGTAACTCCACGTTACGATCATATAGTGTGTCATACATCTCAGCATCAACAGTGTACCGTGGTAGCTCCTCTTCTTCTTCCTCCTCATCAAACTCCTCCTCAGGACCCTCCTCAGGATCAATCTCAGGTTCATGCTCTTGACCAACAACGGTGATTAATGGAGATGAAACCCTCTGCACCAGCTACTCCCTAACGACATGAATGTCTCGGGGCTCCTCCTCAGTCGGTCCTACAAGAACACGAGATCCCTCCTCAGTAGGTACTATAGGTAAATGGGGTCCCTCCTCAGCTTGACTAGCTTCTCCATCATTCGTCATCCTGACAACAAAATTTTAAGTTTTAGTTACTAAGTCGTACTAACGAGCACATAAATTAACACATAGACACATAATGTATTTTATTATCTTCAACGAATTACCAAAAATTCATTTCTTAAAACTCGATAAGAGTTTTCCTTTACTATCTTCTTTCTATAAGGTTACTACCTAAGGTTGTTCCCCCACCTAAGGTTCATAACCTACAGCTCTGATACCAACCTGTGACACCCCCAAATCCAGGTACTTCGATTCCACGGGATTTGGTGTTCACTGTACAAGCATCATCTATCTATCTACCCATAAATAATATCAAACCATACAATAGATAGAAATCATAAAAAAAAATCTCTTCCCTTAAGGGTTATATCAACTGAAACATAAATAAATCCCAGGTTACTCTAACCTTAAAACATCTGTGCGGAATTCTAAACAAATAAGTCTTAACATCAACATAAGTCTTAAACATAAATACATCATCAATTAAAATAACAAGTCTTCATCACTTGCTAACTTTGCCCTTGCCTTTACTAGTGGAGGGTTCATCGCTTCTTTCATTCTTAACTGCAATGTTATTATTAAGCAAGAGTGAGCACAAATGCCCACAAGTATAAAAAAATGAAACAACAGTATAATAACATGCGAATAATCAAAGACATCTGAATAAAGCTCAACTTTTGAATCAATAATAAATAACATGAATCAAAAGAATACTGAGGGTCATAAGACCTTGAACTATGTCCTAGGTTAACAAGGGTTATACTTGAAACCTTTAACAGTCATAAGACTATGGACCTTCTTCTCGTACTTAGGGGGATCAACCCTTAGTACCATACTGTGCATAATATCTTAACGCGAAAGCGTAAATAATCCCCTATACAGGGTTGTTCATCTCAGTTTGACATTCGAGTCCGCACCAAAGGAAGTTTGGTTTGGATAATTCATCAAGGGTTCTGAAATTTAGAACGTTCATCAACTATGGACTAGTTGAATCAATAAGGTTCACTAGTCTAATAAGGTTCAACAATAATTGATATTCGATTTGAATAATAACCTCAAAAGTATACAATAGGACAATTATTGTATAACTGAATCATGCTTTGGAAAGATAATTAATCTTTAATATCATGCTTGAACTTGAATAATAACAAGGATAATTTATTCAAGGTAAATAATAAACTTGAACAATAATGACAAGTAGGGTTAGGGAAACTTGCTCAACATAAAAGTAACGTTTAAGTTTAAATAAACTTGCTCAATAGAATGGAGTTAGGGATAGGATACTTGCCTCGTGCGTAGATTACACTTTAACTAAGCACGTTCTTTGAATTAAATCCTATATACCATTCATATACACAATACCAGTTAATTATAAATTAACTAATCAATATAAACTCATTCTCGTTGTCTACTTTAATTATTGACTAAACTTAGTCAAATTATCACGTTGTCACATAATTTATACTTCATGAATTATCAAACTAATTATGTATTTAATAATTCAATTCACATATAATATTTTATTACATGTTAAACAACTATTTTATCATCTCATAATACCTCTAACATGATTACATGTTCATTACATCAATCCACTAACACTTGTTAGACTTTAACATTTTAAAAATACATTTCTGATATTTTCTGGAGAGTGGCGCTGCGGCGCCACTAATGTATTAAGGAGTCGCGCTGCGGCGCGGTGGTGCTGTGGCCGGGACCTTGGCGCTGCGGCGCTATGGCGCCGTGGCTTGGGTCTTGGCGCTGCGGCGCAGTGGCGCTGCGACGCGGGACTTCAGTTCTGGAGTTGGCGCCGCGGCGCGAGACTCCAGAAACTGTTTCTCAGTTCGCGAAGAACACAGAGTTCAGCGAAAACAACACATTTTTAACACTAATTTCACCAAATCACATATATCCACATGTTATAATTCATGTATAATCATAACCCAACATATATAAAGTGATTTTAACCCATTAAAACATATAATCACATATTTAAATCATAAAAAATGGATTGTTCTTGATGTTCTTGAGGATTTTGAACAAAAACTTATAATTTAACACTAGGATTCGTTATAACACCGAATCCGTTCGTTTAAGGCTTGATCTCTTCGTATTAACATGCTCAATAATATAAGAGTGTAAATTTTAGGGATAATATATAATCAATACATCAATTATCACATATAAGGCCATATGGCCATATCACGTACTCTGTTTATTTTGAAATAACATATGTACGACATGTTTTCACAACACTGATGTTATGGTTTGCAACATATACATAATTACATGATTTGATACAACATAACACACATACAACTCATAATCAATACTCCTAACCCAATTATAGAGGTTAAACCAAAACTTTGAAAGCCATTTTCTTATAAAAACTTAATGACGTAAAAATAGAATTTCAGAAGGAGAAGATTACCCAACGCGTAGTGTGGATTTTAGTAAGAGATGAATTCCTTCTCAATCACTGACTCACAATTCTCCTCAACAATTATCAGATTCTCTCTAACTAGTTTTATCAGACTTAGAAAATGAAAGAAAAACATAAGACGTCGTATTCAAATAGACCGATGCGCATTATGGTCAGTTACCCATCATGGGTTAACTGGCCATAACTCCTTTTAAAGCCATGTTTGTCTAGTTTGAAAAGTTTTCAAATACTATTTAATTTAATAAAGTTATATCATATAGTTGAATAAATGTCACACTCAATTCAAATATCTTATTTAAATTAATTAAATAACATATAATAATCTATCATAAATTCACATAATCATAAAATAAATTTTCTCATTAACTAATAATGTCAATTTATTAAATCTCTAATTAATTATTACATTAATTAAAAAAACATAGCTTACTAAATATTTCTTTTAATATTTCTTTTAATACAATAAGCTCACATAATCACATACTTCGAATAATAAAATTTCTTTACATTAATTTAATAAATGTAACACATAAAATTAAATTAAATTAATCTACTACAATTGCATCAATTAATTATTTAATCCAATAATTAAATCATCGAAAAATATTTATTTAACTCAATAAATATTAAAATTAAATTACAAAATTCTCGATCGTCACATGTAACATCAATCAACAATTCCTGTCCACAATCATATGAATAACTCATAATCATAATTGTGATTCTGAATTCCCTTTTCGCACCCAGGACGAAGATAATTCTCATCACCTATCTTCACCTGAAATATCACAAATCATGGTTATACCAAATCACAATTCCTGCTCATAATCATACTAATAAATTCATATTTTCACTACTGCCAAAGATATACAACTGTAAAACCAATAATGTTGAGACTCAGCTTAATAAATAATCCACATCATCGAATCACCCCTGCACTACGGCCAAGAATATTCGTTAATATCACATCCATGAATTATCCATGCACTACGGCCAATGATATTCATTATTATCACATCTATGAATTAATATTTCATTGCTGAGACTCAGCTCAATAATTAATTCACATCATCGAATCATCCCTGCATTACAGGCCAAGGATATTCTTTAGTATCACGACCACGAATTATCCATGCACTACGGACCAAAGATAATCGTGTTTTTATCAATAGTCCTGATCATGCTATAAAACAATTTATTTTTGCACCCTTGGCCGAAGAGAATCCATAGCCATAATCATACCAAAAACTGTCCATCAATGCACTACGGGCCAATGAGGACTTTTTCCACGTCATTGTAACATTACGGTGATGATTATACCGAATAATCTCTGGTCATAATTATACCAAGTCCATCTATGCACTACAGGCCACAGATGACTTTCAACATAATATAAACATGAGGATGATGACAATGATATAAACGTTAATCCAACGAAAATAAGGATAAATATTAAAGACTTTAAATTTATCCAAATATTATCAATCACTTAATAAAATCATAATCTAATATTGTTAATATTTTAACAATATTTTAATTAATTCTTAAACTTGTAAACAATTTAATTTAATTGTTTACACTTTACCAAATAATATATTTAATCATTCAAAAATGCCATACTCATAAGATTTCATTACCAATGATCAAATTACTCATCAAAAATCTGCATATACCTCATATAGGATTCTCAAGCCATAAAATCCTATTTTTCAATTTTCTTACTTCACATAACATATTTAATTTATTTACTCATAACTAGTCTATTTTCAAGAAAAATACCAAATCAATTCCAAAAATATTTCTTTTCTGAGATTTAGCAGAATATAGTCCCATATTGAACATATATTTTTTCCGGAATTTTTAAAAATCATTTACTATTTTTCATATTGCCAAAACATCCAAATATTTAGATATTTATCAAAAATTGTACTTTTATCCAAAAATTCCAAAATTTACAGAGTATACTTCTATCATACACATGTACTCCCAATAAAAATTTCACCAATTTTAGAGTTAACCACAAGGAGTTATAAGCGGTTACTTTAAAAATAGTCTTTTCTCATAAAATTCACAACTCTTAATTTATACATCCAAAAATCGCCATTTTTGGACACAATCAAGAAAACTCATCAAATTATCATTTTAATTTTTTCTAGAATTTTGGAAGGTCAGAAAAATTATGAACTGAAAAACATAATAACCCTTAAAATCCCTTACTATCCCTTACCTTATAAAAAAACTGAATACTAGAGTAGAGAGGTAGCAGACTTCTCCTCTTCTTTCTCTCTATAGCTTCTTCCTCTATAATTTTTCTATAATAATTGCCCTATAGCTTTAGTGAATTGGTGAGAAATAAAGAAGAATGAGTTTCTATTTATAGGAAAACATAGTTTCGATAATTGCACGTTTTGGGGCTCAAAATATTACAGTACAATACCTTCATCTTTTCCTTCATTTTTAATTTAGTGTTGCAAGTATTATCAAACTTGTACCACCTCCCCTAATAGTAAATTATGTGAATGGATAGTAAATCATGTGACTCAATAGTTCTAGACATGTGAAAATATGAATTACAGTATAGTACCTCCATCTATCCCTCCATTTTTAACTTAGTCATTCAAGTATTATCAATCTTGTACCAACTCTCCTAATAGTAGCAAGAATGTGAATTAATAGTACACACATATGAACAAATAATTATAATCATGTGAATTAATAGCAATCAATTGCTCATTTATCCGGTTAATTAACCGACTGGTCAATATAACTTTCAGACATCAATTATTATCAAAATAAATATCAATTTTCACTAACACTAATAATTCCAACACAATGGAACTATTTTTATCAACAATATAAATTTTGAAATTTTGAAATTTGACTTGTTCTAAAAAAGTCAACTGTTGACTTTTTGACCAAAAAGTCAACCCCGAAAAATTTTGTGTTTATAGTCTATTTTTACTAATTTCATCGTTCCGGACTCAAATATCACGTCCACGTCTTCAAATTCAACTCCGAACTCAAATTTGATTTTTTAATAACATTTATTCATTATTGTTATAATTCGTAATATTTATCAACTAGGTCGTTCCCAGGAAAGAGGGGACTTTCCGATAAGGATTTCTCCTTATTAGCTTGCAATTAGATGACCAAACCTCTCCTTGACAGAACTTCTAGACATTGTAAATATTACAATTTATTAATATGAATAACTTTGTCGTCTCAATTATTGATTTAATAACATATCATATAATGCAGATGATACTATGACAATAATTGAATTAATAATATGAGAGATATGATGCAGCAATTAATGTAGTACTAATTGAGTATAACTGAGTGACTTATCACGTAAGCATCAATAATTAATACCGTGTGCTACTATCCAACCACGCGTATTACTGTACTTTTACTACCGGATATTTTATGACAGCTTGCTTACTTTGAAAAAAATTTACATATCACCCTTAACTTTAAACTTTTATCAATTTAACTATTTACCGAAATAGAAAAATTGAATACTTTTATTTCATAAAATTCGGGATCTCACAATCTCCCCTTCTTATGAAATTTCGCCCTCGAAATTTACGTACCTGATAGTTCGAAGAGATGAGAATACCTTGCTTTCTATTCGGACTATACCTTCCCGGTTATTTCCTCTGTATCATGATTTTTTCATTGCTCATCTCCTGTATTTCAGATATCATTCTAGAATACAATTTCAAAGTAAGGGTTAATTGACATGCCACATATTATCCTTATACTCTGAGCGACCAATTAAATACCAAACAAACTTAGGTAGGTCATACTAGCGAAGGAATTCCCCATCTCTCCCCTCCTAGTTCTTGTCTCACATCTCAACCAGGGATCATATCCCTAAGCTTTGATACCAATTGTGACGCCCCCAAAATAGATATACATCACCATTCTGAGTCGCCAGATATCACACTATAAATATCAAATACAACTTCATTAATACAACTGTTGAACTGTCGTATAGAATACGACCACAGTTAACTGTGAGTTTTAATACAATATATGTAACTCTCATGGTGCCTCGACCACAACCTTATAATGGTACGTCACATAAAAGTATAGTCAAAAACTATTTTAGGAATTAGAATCTTTGGGAAGTGCTCAATGAAACTTTCGTACATGGGAGACCATGCGTCTAGGTTATGGTAGATATCATATGTCCACAGAATTATCCTTGGTTGACCCAATAGACCCCAAAGAAAAATGAGAAGATTACTATCATCTTCTTTCCAATGGTGAGTCTTCTCTTGGCATATAACTATCTCCACTGTCTCCAAGTGGAAATTATATTTCAAATAAACTCCAAGATCATATAGGTAGTGCTCGTAGATATACTCAGCAAGTGGATGTGTACAATTTTGTCTTATGATAACACGAGGTTGTATGTCATTAGACATCTTGTATGATAGTGGTAAAATACCCTTCTAAAGTTGGGTTCACCTCACCCTATTTGGTTCACCAAAATTAAATATCAATTGACATATACAATACGAAACACTTATCTAAAGTTCTCAATAAAATTATTTTCATACTATTTAGGGAGAACCGCAACAGCTATAGACCACCGTTCTATTCTCTTGTTATCCCCGCTCGACCCAGCTACACTCTTATTACCTGAAAGGAATTGTGAAGCAAAAGGGTGAGCACAACTAGCCCAGTAAAGAATATCATAACTAAAGATAATTATATTATCAATAGCTTTCATCAATAATAACTCAAAGATTTAGAACATATGGTAGATGATAAAACTTTTCAACTATATTGCAGCGGAACGAGCAATCCATTAAAAGACTCAAATAGACCATCAGGTCTATTATCTTCTCCATGTTAAAAGTCCACCAATAATATTTTATCCCTGTAACATCAATCAACAATTCCTGTCCACAATCATATGAATAACTCATAATCATAATTGTGATTCTGAATTCCCTTTTCGCACCCAGGACGAAGATAATTCTCATCACCTATCTTTACCTGAAATATCACAAACCATGGTTATACCAAATCATAATTTCTGCTTATAATCATACTAATAAATTTATATTTGCACTACTGCCAAAGATATACAACTGTAAAACCAATAATGCTGAGACTCAGCTTAATAAATAATCAACATCATCGAATAACCCCTGCACTACGGCCAAGAATATTCGTTAATATCACATCCATGAATTATCCATGCACTACGGCCAATGATATTCATTATTATCACATCTATGAATTAATATTTCATTACTGAGACTCAGCTCAATAATTAATTCACATCATCGAATCATCCCTGCATTACAGGCCAAGGATATTCTTTAGTATCACGACCACGAATTATCCATGCACTACGGACCAAAGATAATCGTGTTTTTATCAACAGTCCTGATCATGCTATAAAACAATTTATTTTTGCACCCTTGGCCGAAGAGAATCCATAGCCATAATCATACCAAAAACTGTCCATCAATGCACTACGGGCCAATGAGGACTTTTTCCACGTCATTGTAACATTACGGTGATGATTATACCGAATAATCTCTGGTCATAATTATACCAAGTCCATCTATGCACTACAGGCCACAGATGACTTTCAACATAATATAAGCATGAGGATGATGACAATGATATAAACGTTAATCCAACGAAAATAAGGATAAATATTAAAGACTTTAAATTTATCCAAATATTATCAATCACTAAATAAAATCATAATCTAATATGGTTAATATTATAACAATATTTTAATCAATTCTTAACCTTATAAACAATTTAATTTAATTGTTTACATTTTACCAAATAATGCATTTAATCATTCAAAAATGCCATACTCATAAGATTTTATTACCAATGATCAAATTACTCATCAAAAATCTGCATATACCTCATATAGGATTCTCAAGCCATAAAATCCTATTTTTTAATTTTCTTACTTCACATAACATATTTAATTCATTTACTCATAACTAGTATATTTTTAAGAAAAATACCAAATCAGTCCCAAAAATATTTCTTTTCTGAGATTTAGCATAATATAGTCCCATATTGAACATATATTTTTCTCGGAATTTTTAAAAATCATTTACTATTTTTCATATTGCCAAAACAGCCAAATATTTAGATATTTATCAAAAATTGTACTTTTATTCAAAAATTCCAAAATTTACAGAGTATACTTCTATCATACACATGTACTCCCAATAAAAATTTCACCAATTTTGGAGTTAACCACAAGGAGTTATAAGCGGTTACTTTAAAAATAGTCTTTTCTCAGAAAATTCACAACTCTTAATCTATACATCCAAAAATCGCCATTTTTGGACACAATCAAGAAAACTCATCAAATTATCATTTCAAATTTTTTCAGAATTTTTGAAGGTCAGAAAAATTATGAACTGAAAAATATAACAGCCCTTAAAATCACTTACTATCCCTTACCTTATAAAAAAACTGAATACTAGAGTAGAGAGGTAGCAGACTTCTCTTCTTCTTTCTCTCTATAGCTTCTCCCTCTATAATTTCTCTATAATAATTGCTCTATAGCTTTAGTGAATTGGTGAGAAATAAAGAAGGATGAGCTTCTATTTATAAGAAAATATAGTTTCGATAATTACACGTTTTGGGGCTCGAACTATTACAGTACAATACCTTCATCTTTTCCTTCATTTTTAATTTAGTCCAGCAAGTATTATCAAACTTGCACCACCTCCCCTAATTGTAAATCATGTGAATGAATAGTAAATCATGTGACTCAATAGTTCTAGGCATGTGAAAATACGAATTACAGTATAGTACCTCCATCTATACCTCCATTTTTAACTTAGTCATTCAAGTATTATCAATCTTGTACCAACTCTCCTAATAGTAGCAAGAATGTGAATCAATAGTACACACATATGAACAAATAATTATAATCATGTGAATTAATAGCAATCAATTGCTCATTTATCCGGTTAATTAACCGACTGGTCAATATAACTTTCAGACATCAATTATTATCAAAATAAATATCGATTTTCACTAACACTAATAATTCCAACACAATGGAACTATTTTTAGCAACAATATAAATTTTGAAATTTTGAAGTTTGACTTTTTTCGAAAAAGTCAACTGTAACTTTTTGACAAAAAAGTCAATCCCGAAAAATTTTGTGTTTATAGTCTATTTTTACTAATTTCATCGTTCCGGAGTCAAATATCATGTCCGCGTCTCCAAATTCAACTCCGGACTCAAATTTGATTTTTTAATAACATTTATTCATTACTGTTATAATTCGCAATATTTATCAACCAGGTCGTTCCCAGGAAATAGGAGACTTTCCGATAAGGATTTCTTCTTATTAGCGTGCAATTAGATGACCAAACCTCTCCTTGACAGAACTTCTAGACATTGTAAATATTATAATTTATTAATATGAATAACTTTGTCGTCTCAATTATTGATTTAATAACATATCATATAATGCAGATGATACTGTGACAATAATTGAATCAATAATATGAGAGATATGATGCAGCAATTACTGTAGCACTAATTGAGTATAACTGAGTGACTTATCACGTAAGCATCAATAATCAATACCATGTGCTACTATGCAACCACGTGTATTACTGTACTTTTACTACCGGGTATTTTATGACAGCTTGCTTACTTTGAAAAAAATTTACATATCACCCTTAACTTTAAACTTTTATCAATTTAACTATTTACCAAAATAGAAAAATTAAATACTTTTATTTCATAAAACTCGGGATCTCACAGTAAACATCAAGTTTAACACACAAACTAAAACATACTCATAAACTACTATAAACATGGCACCTACGAATGCAAATAGAAACTAAACTACCCCCAAACTTATAAAGAGCAATGTCCTTATGCAAAAAATACAGCAAAATAAAACTGAGGACTTCCCTAAGGAGCTTATTCCTCGGGCGCATCATCATCATCCTCGCTCATCTCTTGATCAGAATGGGGAAACACCGGCAGAATAGGAGCAACAAGGAAATAGCTAAGATTAATTCCAGGGTACAGCTGAGCATACATAGTCTTCTGGGCGTGGAAGTAGTCGACTAAAAACTTGTAGATCACATCTTGGCGTTCAGATAGGCGGACATTTTGGGATTCAAGATTGTAGAACCAACCATCTATTTCTCGTTGAACTGCATCGGGAACAACATCGCGGTGAGCTGCAGAGGAAGGACCGTAAGTGGGTGGGGTAGGAGCTGGTGAAGCTTGTGGAGCTTCAACTTGAGGAATTATAAAACCCAATCCACAGGGGTGGTTTGCTCCACCAGTCCACACCCTATACCTGCTGATCAATTTATGGTCCAACACTGGCATTGGGGGTTGAATCATCTCATCCGACTTCTATTTGACCCCAAATTTAGCACATAAAACACAAATGAGAGACGGATGGGGTAAACCTCCTGTAGTACCCCCTCGTGCAACTCACATAATTGACTGCTGAATGACGAGGCTGACATCAATTTTTAAGCCTTGATTATGGAATATAGCAGCACAATCCTCTCCTTGGTGACATGGCTAACATGTGTGCACGACATAAGTTTGGCACATATAAGGGCATACCAAGCCTTTCCATATAAACTGAGGTGCAAAAGAGGGAACGTCATGCTGCCACGTTCATGCATTGTCCATGTTGTGCCCAATTGACAAAGCTCGCGTATTATTGTTTTATAGTCTGTTCCTTGACTCACAAGACTGGCATATTCGTTGTGTTGTCCCTCCAATGGCAGCTGATAACACCCGTTAATGTCCTCTTCGTCGAATTCCACTGTCTTATCGCTCACATACACTCCGTAATGGAAGTGTTCAGAAACATTGGCATAGAACTCTTTAACGATTGCAATCACTACCGGGTTCGATTGTTCAGTAAACGTGAACCAATTCCTCTCCGCAATCATCACAGCCATGTCGCCATCCTTTGATTGGTCTGGCCTTAAACCTCGTTTCGGTATTAGTGAGCGGGTAGCCATACGGTTATAGCGTTCTTGAGCCGCGGCACTAACGAACCGACGGCTGTCAAATTTTGGAGGAGCCGATGCTGACCCAGAACCTTCTTCGCGTTGACGCTTCGAGGCCATCTATAAAATTCTGCAAGGAAGTCACATTCACACATATTATACTTGGGCACAAATCTGATATGGACATACGTATCCATAGCACGACCCCCAAACTTCAAAATAAGATCGCTTTGAGTAATATGTTTGGGGGTGTGGTTAGTCAAACAGTAGCAGGAAAGTACAAAATTGACCGAGTAGCCTCATTTTATATTCAAATAACACAATTGGCAAATGAAGAACAAAGTACGCCCAAAAGATGTGACATTGATAACAAACTTTATGGCAAACAATTGCATACATTCGGTTCATGGGTCGTAAAAAACTGTTGACATTACATGTAAGCCAAAATTTCGAGCAATTAAGATCAAGTAGTTAATGCATGCATAAATTCGGTAAAATAATAATCTCGTAGAAATATGAACCTAGGTATGCATCAATACAGTTTAGCCCCCCACTCTACTGATATACCAGTCTAACAGTAGACCCATGTTATTGGGATGTCAAGTATCCAAGTAAATTCAGTGTTGGATATGTCGTTGTGTGGAAGTAACAAAGAAAATTGACTCAGGAAAAATACTGAACACCTTGTGGGCAGTTTATATTTTTCTTTGAACACCACTATTTTCATAGCAATCCAAACCCTAAGCATTCAATCACCATTGACTACACAATATATGCGTGACATCCCAATCAGAAGTGATTCACACGCATGCAATAGGAAATATTCAAAATCAGAAGAATGGCAATATACACTTTAGATGTAGAAAAAGATGAATCAAGTTAAATACTTACTCTCAAATTCGTAAAAATTTGCAGTCACCAGTAGGAGAAACATATAACACACTACTAAAAATATTCAGTGAAACAAAGATTTAAATATATTGCAATAGTACCTTGGATTCTGAAAGAATAGACCAAACTCAAGTAGGAAGGTAGTGATTGAATCAAAGTGGGGTGTCACAAAAGGTATGCAGTCTATATATTATGATACGGAGCAGGTCAGTTACCAAAGAATGGAAACGGTTAGAACGTGTATAGGTGGTGGAGGAAGTTGAATGGTTTAAGGAGTGTGAACAAAAAGGGCTAGCATGTATTTAATTTTCAAACCTGGGCACCTAGCGCTGGGGCGCTGGGATTTAAGCATAGACGAGCACCAGGGCGCTAGATCTGACCTATAAGAGAGCGCCGGGGCGATGGCGTGCAATAGCAGTTGAGCATCTCAGCGCCGGGGCGCTGAGTTCTTATACCTTTTGGGCGCCGGGGCGCTGAAGGAGTACTTGAGTTACTGTTGTGTTACACCGGGGCGCTGACCCCCTTGAGATTTGTGGCGCTGGGGCGCTAAGCTCTGGGTAATGGGTTGCTGGGGCAGTTTCTCGACCACTATTCCTCTTACTTGGTCTCTTTGAGCAATTTTCTACTTATCTGGAAATAAGTAAAGAATGCATGAAGATTATTATACTAGAGTACATACTATTAAAAAATTAAACTAAAAATATTGAATGGAATAAAACAAAATAAACTAAAACTCTTAGGGTTGCCTCCTTATAGCACTTGGTTTATAGTCGTCAGCCCGACTTAGCTAGTGATACTCAGTTGTTCACTGGATCAGATAGGTACATCGACGTAGATTGGCGATCGACGGATCCACTCCAATAATGCTTGAGCCATTGTCCATTCACCTTGAATGGTCGCTTCGAATTTGGTTCCTCGACTTCAACATTTTCGTGTAGAGCGACAGATACAACCACGAACGGCCCTGACCAGCGAGATTTCAATTTCCCAGGGAATAAACACAATCTAGAGTTGAAAAGTAATACTTGTTGTCCCGGTTCAAATTTCTGATCAAGGATTTTCTTATCGTGCCATGTTTTGACTCTCTCCTTGTATAGTTTGGCGTTCTCATAAGAATTATGCCAGAATTTGTCCATCTCATTTAGTTGTAATAACCTTCTCTCACCAGCTATTTTTAGATCAAAATTCAGCTTCTGAATGGCCCAATATGCACTATGTTCTAATTCGACCGGTAGATGACACACTTTTTCGAAGACCATCCTGTAAGGTGACATGCCGATAAGGTTCTTGTAAGCTGTTCGATACGCCTATAAGGCATCATCTAATCGTATGGTCCAATCTTTGCGTGATAGGTTGACCATCTTCTCCAAGATTCGCTTAACTTCTCGATTTGAGACTTTCGCTTGACCATTGGTTTGGGCTGCAATCTTATGACGGACCCCATTGTTTATAAGCAATTTGGTAACTGCTTGTTACAGAAGTGAGTCCCCTCATCACTAATTATCACTCGCGGTGAACCGAATCGTGTGAAAATATTCTTCTTTAAGAACCGAAGTACCACCTTAGCATCGTTCGTAGGTAAGGCTGTAGCTTCTACCCATTTCGAAACATAGTCTACCGCCAACAGAATGTACTGATTATTGAAGGATGATTGGAAGGGTCCCATGAAGTCAATTCCCCATACATCGAATAACTCAACCTCCAAAATGGTGTTAAGTAGCATTTCATTATGTTCGGAGATATTTCCTATGCGTTGACACCGATCACACTTCAACACATAGAGATATACGTCTTTAAACAGGGAAGGCCAAAAAAATCCCGACTGTAACACTTTGGCTGCTGTCCTATCACCCGCGTAGTGACCTCCGTAATTCGATGAGTGGCAATGACCTAATATGCTATCCATCTCCTCTTGTGGCACATATCGTCTAATAATTTGGTCCGCACAAGCCTTAAACAGAAGCGGTTCTTCCCAAAAGTATTGTTGGACATCATGGAGGAACTTTTTTCGTTGTTACGAGTTTAAATCAGGAGGTAACACATTACTAACCAGATAATTCACGAAATCTGCATACCATGGCACTACTGTTGTTACTTGAAGAAGTTGTTCATCGGGAAACATCTCATTTATGACGACCTCATCTTTTTGCTGGACCTTTGCATTTTCTAATCGCGAAAGATGATCTGCCACCTGGTTTTTGGTGCCTTTTCTATCTCGGATCTCCAAATCAAATTCTTATAGCAAAAGCACCCACCGTATTAACTGCGGCTTGGCATCCTTCTTCTCAATCAAATACTTAATGGCTGAATGATCAGTGTAGCCGATTACTTTGGTCCCTATTAGATATACTCTGAATTTATCGAAGGCAAACACTACCGCAAGTAATTCTTTTCCCGTGGTGGTGTAGTTCAACTGAGCATCCGTCAACGTCTTGCTAGAGTAGTAAATAGTGTGAAAATTTTTATCGCGACGCTGTCCCAATACTGCTCCAACTGCGTAGTTACTGGCGTCGCACATCAATTTAAATGGTAAAAACCAGTCGGGAGCCACTATAATTGGAGCTGAAACCAATTTCTTCTTCAATATTTTGAAAGCATCGACGCATAACTGATCTATCTTAAACGTCACATCTTTCGCCAAGAGGGAACATAAGGGGTTTCAAAATTTTGGAAAAATCTTTAATAAAGCATCTATAGAAACCTGCATGTCCCAAGAAGCTCCGTATTCCCTTCACAGATGTTGGAGGAGGTAGTTTCTCAATCATCTCAATTTTGGCTTTATCAACCTTTAGCCCTACTACGGAAACCCTATGCCCCAAAATTATCCCCTCTTGCACCATGAAGTGACATTTTTCCCAGTTAAGAACTAGGTTCGTCTCCACACAGCACTTCAACACTAAAATCAGATTCTTCAAGCATAAGTTGAAACTATCCCCAAACACGGAGAAGTCATCCATGAACACTTCCAAGTTTTGTTCTACCATATCTGAGAAAATGGCCATCATGCACCGTTGAAAAGTTTCCAGAGCATTGCATAAGCCAAAAGACATACGCCGGAATGCAAACGTACCATAAAGGCATGCGAATGTGGTTTTTTCTTGATCTTCCGACGCTATGGCAATCTGATTATATCCGAAATATCCATCCAATAGACAGTAAAACTGATGTCCCGCCAACCTATCCAACATCTGATCAATGAACGGCAAGGGAAAGTGATTCTTGCGTGTGGCTTTATTTAGTTTGCGGTAATCCATACATACTCTCCATCCTGTAACTATTCTAGTAGGGATGAGTTCATTAGATTCGTTTTTCACTACAGGCATTCCCCATTTCTTTGGTACGCACTGTAAAGGACTTACCCGTGAACTGTCTGAGATTGGATAAATAATGCCGGCATCCAACATCTTTATGATCTCTTTTTTCACTACATCCTTCATGATGGGGTTCAGCCTTTTTTGCTGCTCAATGGTTGATTTTACTCCCTCTTCCAATAAGATCTTATGCATACAAAATGACAGACTAATTCCTCGAATATCCGCTATAGTCCATCCGATTGCTATTTTGAACTCTCGCAATACCCTTAATAGTTTCTCTTTTTACGTGTCAGTCAAATTTATCGAAACAATAACTGGTAGGGTAGCATCTTTTCCCAAATAGGCATACTGAAGATGAGATGGTAGAGGTTTTAATTCCAACACCTGTGGCTCTTCTATCGATGGTTTGAACTTTTTCTCTTTCGTTTTAGGCCGATCAAGAGTGTCGAATGATTGTTTAACTTTCCTGGCAGCCGATAATGCATCTAGCCATTTGACATACTCAATTTCGTCCTCAATGTTGTAGTCGTCCATCCCGAACAAAACAGATTCTAGTGGGTCCTCTGAATAACTTCCGCTGAACTTGTGATTAACTAATTCGTCCATGACATCTACTCGCAGACATTCACCCTCCTCTTTCGAAAATCTCATTGACTTAAATACATTAAAGGTGACCTCTTGGTCTTCAACTCGCATCGTCAATTCACCTTGATGTATGTCGATCAAAGTTCTCCCCGTTGCTAAAAATGGTCGCCTGAGAATGATGGGAATTCTCTATCTACTTCACAATTCAAGATAAAGAAATCCGTCAAGAAGATGAATTTATCTACCTTTACTAAAATGTCTTCAACAATACCTCGTGGATATGTAACTGACTGGTCCGCCAACTACAAACTGATATTTATCGATTTTGGTGCCTTAAGTCCAAATTGGCTATAGACGGATAGTGGCATCAAATTTATATTGGCCCCTAAATCATATAACGCTTTTCCCAAAAATTGATTACCAATTTCACATGGAATAGTAAAACTACCTGGATCTTTTAACTTCGGAGGTAACTTATTCTGGATAATTGTGCTGCACTCTTCGGTTAACGCCACTGTTTCAAAAATCACCCAATTTTCTCTTCTTTGACAAAACCTCCTTCATGAACTTGGCGTAAGTTGGCATCTGTTCCAAGGCTTCTGCAAATGGTATGTTGATATGCAGTTTTTTGAAAATATCCAAAAATCTTGAAAACTTCTTATCTAACTTGGATTTCTGAAACCTTTGTGGATATGGTATGGGAGGTATTGTAATGTTTTATTCAGGTGCTTTCTGCTCTAACTCCTCATCATGTTGGTTTCCAGTTTCTAAGACTTCCTCTTTTTCCACGGTTGCTTTGTCCATCTTTTCCTTGTCCTTGAGTGTCACTTGCAGTTCCTTTCCACTGTGTAAAGTCACAGCCTTGCAATGCTTATCTCTGCCTGGATTTATCTCTGTATCACTGGGAAGTGTTCCTTGTGGACGGCTATTCAATGCATGTGTTATCTGCCCCATCTGATTTTCCAGATTCTTGATCGAAACAGCTTGACTTTTCACATTCATATCTACTTGACTCAATAACTTGTCTTGCTCACTTATCCTTTTGTCTGTAGCTACAATAAATTTTTCCAAAGCGTTTTCTAGACTTGTTTTCCTCTCTGGCTATTGCTGAGTCTGATTTTGAAATCCGGGTGGGTTTTGCGGTCTAGGAGTTTGAGCTTGATTATTGCTCCAAGAAAATCCTGGATGGTTTCTCCAACCTGGGTTATATGCATTTTGATTCGGATAAGGTTGGACTGATCGATTACAGCTTCCCACAAACTGAGCTGATTCGGCATTGATGCCACATTGATCTGTAGCATGACTCCCAGCACACAACTCACAAACTATTGCTACTTGTGGTGCTGATGGTGGACCCCATGTTTCAATCCTCTTAGTTAACGCGGAAACCTGTGCTGTCAACGCTGTCACTGCATCTAATTCAAACTTTCCCGGTATTTTCTGTAACGACCCCAAAATTCATACAATTTAATTCTCGACTTCGGTAGTTAATAATACATTCAGCCTCTAATTTTATATCATTAAACGATAATACAACCATTGAAATTTGCGGAATAATTAAAATTTTCTATTACAAACTATCCTCATTCCCAAAACCTTCAACCTTTACATCTAAATATCTCAGAATCATTTTAATACTACAATAGTTTACATTCACAAAATAATATTACAATTCAATATTAATACATTATTCGAAACCTTAAACATGATTCAAATAATAATAACACAACCAAAGTATATAAATCTTCAAGTATCACATCTGATTCACGTCTTTCAAGTAACACATAACTTTACCTTGAATCTTGAACCTGCAAAAGTGGTTATTTATAAGGTTGAGCTCGACAGCCCAGCAAATTTAACAGTCTATCATGTTTCACATAGCACACAATTCATGCATTATATATTTCTAATTTATCGAGTTACATTATACAACATGCATGTGTTATCACATATCACATATAAATTGAGTTCCATAACCCAATTAACTTGGTCATATTTTGACTTTAACAATTCATAAAGCATGGTATGTAACTCACCACATAATCACATTTAATCCACAAACATAATAGAACTGAAAAACTTGCCTTGGATGTTGTTTAATGTTTATAACTTATCTGCGTTGTGATGATCCTACAGAAATTGAGGATACATACATGTACATATTAGTTTCACATACAAAATTCACGTACTCAATGTAAACTAATTTTATTTAACTATAATATTGTGTTCTTGTCTTAAAACCATTCCATGTTTCTTTAGAGACTTTTGTCCGTTATAACCTTTTTACTCCCAAAAAGGTTCTCTCATGGATTTAGTATGTAAATACTTTACGTATCAAAACATAAACCATTTATATCCCCTTCATTTTACATTACTAGGTTCAATATAATTTCAAACGAATTCGCGCATTTCATTATGTTACATATACGTTTTACATATCATTTTTCGAATTACGCTCGTATAGTTATGAAAACTTACATTTACATTACATTTCTATCGTTTTCTTTACATTTAAAGTGAGTTTTCACGATATATAAGCATTATATAATATCTATACATCTCTCTCGGGGTTTTGTTACATGTTAAACAGTCACAAAACCACCCAAAAGCGTTACGGAAAAATCGCACGTTGAACAGCCCATGGTTGCTGGTATCTGCTGCAGCCACAAGGCAGCAGCCCCTCATGCCCCTCACCTTTGACACCCACTCCGCGGCTTAATAGCTTGCAATCTACTTATCCAATCGTAAGGCATTTTTTAGTATATTTTTCATGGCATACAAGACTATTTTTAAGAAATACTAACCTCTCATTTCGGGTTTGTTAAGTAGTCTAAAAAGCGTGCCAAAAATTGACGTTCATAGCAGTCTTCTATTTTTTTTCCAGCTTTACCCTCTCTCGCTAAAACAGTCATAACTAATTCGTTTCAAAATATTTTTGAGCGACTCTTGAGCCCACGCGAAGCTAACTTCCGAGGCTACAACTTTTATTCTTTGACCATCTCCAAATTCAAAACACAGAATTCCGGAAAATTCGTTCAAGGTGACTGCCCCGAGTTGGTTAGACAGTTTTGACGCGACTACTTTGAATGGTCATAACTCTTTACTCCGAAGTCGGAATTAGTCCGTTCCGGAGTCTATGGAAAGCTAATTCAGTGTACTATAACATACCAAAAGCCCAGAAGTTTTTGGAAACATTAACAGATCAAAACAGTGTCCCGAATAGCACATCCCGCTGCAGACCTTCAGTTTGACAAATTCTACACATTTCTTTCCAATCACCGTAACTCCCTCATCCGAGGTCGGAATGAGGTCATTCCAAAGCCTATGACTTCCTAACTCAGTGCACTACAACTACCCAGAAACTCAGAATTTTTTAGGCAACATAGCTATTCCAGAATTTGACACTATCTATAGTCACTGTTGATTCAGTTTTTATTTCTAGACACGGTTTACTAAAATCTTCACCACGGATTCATTTTAACTCCGTTTTAGTTCATTCAAGTTAGGAAATTTTCAGAACTTAGAGGGATATAACATACAATCATCAAATTAAGCTTTTAGACATAAATCAAAAGCACAAAAGGTCCTCAAGCTCAGTCCCAAAAACTGCCCAACAAGGTTCTTTGTAAATCTTTTATTTTGTGAGTTTTGGTTACACTTGGATGATGTTAAGGCTTCATATCTCTAATTACAATCATTAGAACTCATTTACACAATCAATTACAAGCCAAAATAAACATAGTAAACTAACTAGTTTACTAACAAAACTAACTAAACTTCTAAAATACAAACTTTAACTAACAAACTAAATACAATATTTAAAATAATAACATTACCAAAAATTAAATAAGAAACAGACCTGAAAATACGAATTCCACAAACTGAATATGTACTCGACCAAAATTTAACTAAGAAGATCTTTATAAGAAGTCCTCCCATAACAAAGTCTTTCTCAAAATTGGAGGCCTTATTGTTGGTGAATGAAACAAAGGAACAAGCCATTCTATTTATAGGTTTAGTAAAGGGTAAACTTCTCAATTTAGTTGATGTGGGACTTGGTTTATACTAATTCTAATTTGTTTATACTAATTTTTTCCTATTTTCAATATGCTGAGTGTATTCATTCATCACGAATTCGTTTCTTAACCAATTCGATCCGTTCAAGTTGCGTTGTTTTCGTTTTATAGAGGAGAACAACAATCATCCATCAATTTAAAATTTTTATCACGAATTCATCATCAACTTTAGTCCCAAAGTACACCAAAACACACATTACAATCAAAATCCAAATTCCTCTTCTTTAGTATAAATACATGAATTTAATTTCTGAAAATTTGTTTCTAGATGACCACTATCAAATTATAAATATCTAATAACATATATAACATCGTAACCCATAAATTCATTAACCAAAACTCTAATTTTAAAAGAAACTCAAGAACACATAAACTAGAAATATAAGCTAGATTATGTACCTTTAATTCCTTAAGAAATAAAATTAACCTTATCAGTAAAATTATAATTTCTATTCAACCATTATAATCATAACATTATTTAACAAATTCTCACTCTTCTAATTTAATTATTTAATTAAATTAGAATATCACAATTATACTTGCGTAATAAAATACGTATAAATTGCATCTATTTTATCACACTTAAATAAACTATCCCATAACAATTTTCATCAAATATTTATTTAATATCATAAATATTCATTTTATTCCATAAAGTTTCCAACTAAAATATTTAATGTACTTAATATATATTTTACTCGCATTATACTAATATTTACATTTTCATGAACATATTACCTTCTCACTTTATTAAATCAATTATACTTGTATTAATTCACTATTTTAATTAAGTGAATTATTCACACTATTTATGAAACTTAACTCATAATAGTTTCCATTGCCCACAAGGCATAATGATTAAAATTGGCAAAAATCACTTTTTGGCCATTGTGGTTATAGTGATTTAACGAAATAGTCATTGTGCTTTTAAAATATTCAATTAGCCCACTGAACTTTTTAAACATATTCAATCAGGCCATTCCGTCCAAATTGACTAACAGACGTGAAAAAATATCCTACGTGGCTTTTTTGAAAAAAAATAAATAATATGTGTATTTGCTGACTGTGCGGCATTTCTTACGTGACTTTTTTTTAAAAAAATTAAATATTACGTGGCTTTTTTGAAAAAAAAATCTGTTTTTTAAAAAAAATAAATTTTTTTAAAAAATAAAAAAATTTTAAAACTGATTTTTTTTAAAACTGGTTTTTTTTAAAAAAAAAATTTGTAAAAAAACAGAACTTTTAAAAAAATCTGTTTTTTGAAACAGATTTTTTATAAAAAAATATATTTTTTTTTAAAAATAGATTTTTTAAAAAATTCTCTTTTTTAAAAAATCTGTTTTAAAAAAAAATAAAAATACTTTTAAAATAGTTTTGAAAAATACTTTTATACTTATAAAAATACTTATAAAATTTTTGAAAAATACTTATATTTTAAAAAATTCAAAAACAGATTTTAATTTTTTTTAACATTTTAAAGTTTTAAAAATAACAAAAGCATAATAAAATAAAACAAAAAAATAATTTTTTTTTAAAAAAAGATTTTTAAAAAAAATAGAATTTTTTTTAAACAGATTTTTAAAACAAATTTTTTGTGGCAAAAAGCACTTTTTGGTCATTGTGGTTATAGTGATTTAACGAAATAGACATTGTGCTTTTAAAATATTCAATTAGCCCCCTGAACTTTTTAAAAATATTCAATCAGGCCATTCCGTCCAAATTGACTAACAGACGTGAAAAAATATCCTACGTGACTTTTTTGAAAAAAATAAATAATATGTGTATTTGCTGACTGTGCGGCATTTCTTACGTGGCATTTTTAAAAAAAATTAAATATTACGTGGCTTTTTTGAAAAAAAAATCTGTTTTTTTCAAAAAAAAAAAAAATTAAAAAATAAAAAAAAATTAAAACAGATTTTTTTAAAAAAAAAATTTGTAAAAAAACAGAACTTTTAAAAAAATCGGTTTTTTAAAAGAGATTTTTTATAAAAAAATATATTTTTTTTTAAAAATAGATTTTTTTAAAAATTCTCTTTTTTTAAAAATCTGTTTTAAAAAAAATATAAAAATACTTTTAAAATAGTTTTGAAAAATACTTTTATACTTATAAAAATACTTATAAAATTTTTGAAAAATACTTATATTTTAAAAAATTCAAAAACAGATTTTATTTTATTTTTAACATTTTAAAGTTTTAAAAATAACAAAAGCATAATAAAATAAAACAAAAAAATAAATTTTTTTTTAAAAAAATATTTTTTAAAAAAAGCAGAACTTTTTAAAAAATCTGTTTTTTAAAAAAAAGATTTTTTAAAAAAAATATAATTTTAAAAAAAATAGATTTTGTTAAAAAGTAGATTTTTTTAAAAAAAAGTTTCGTTTTTTTAAAAAAGCTTCTTAAAAAATTGTATTTTTTTTAAAAAATTATATTTTAAAAAAACATAATTTTTGTAAAAATAGACTTCTAAAAAAAATAATAGACTTTTAAAATTATGTTTTAAAAATATAATTTTTAAAAATAACAGATTTTTTATAAAAAAAATTATGTTTTTTAAAAATATAATTTTTTTAAAAAAATACAATTTTTTTAGAAGCTTTTTTAAAAAAACGGAACTTTTTTTTAAAAAAATCTACTTTTTAACAAAATCTATTTTTTTTAAAATTATATTTTTTTTAAAAAAATCTTTTTTTTAAAAAACAGATTTTTTAAAAAGTTCTGCTTTTTTTTAAAAATATTTTTTTTAAAAAAAATTTATTTTTTTGTTTTATTTTATTATGCTTTTGTTATTTTTAAAACTTTAAAATGTTAAAAATAAAATAAAATCTGTTTTTGAATTTTTTAAAATATAAGTATTTTTCAAAAATTTTATAAGTATTTTTATAAGTATAAAAGTATTTTTCAAAACTATTTTAAAAGTATTTTTATATTTTTTTTAAAACAGATTTTTAAAAAAAGAGAATTTTTAAAAAAATCTGTTTTCTAAAAAAAAAATATTTTTTTATAAAAAATCTGTTTTAAAAAGCAGATTTTTTTAAAAGTTCTATTTTTTTACAAATTTTTTTTTAAAAAAAAATCTGTTTTAAAATTTTTTTATTTTTTTTAAATTTTTTTTTTTTTAAAAAATAGATTTTTTTTTCAAAAAAGCCACGTAATATTTAATTTTTTTAAAAAAAATGCCACGTAAGAAATGCCGCACAGTCAGCAAATACACATATTATTTATTTTTTTCAAAAAAGCCACGTAGGATATTTTTTCACGTCTGTTATTCAATTTGGACGGAATGGCCTGATTGAATATTTTTAAAAAGTTCAGTGGGCTAATTGAATATTTTAAAAGCACAATGACTATTTCGTTAAATCACTATAACCACAATGACCAAAAAGTGCTTTTTGCCAATTAAAATTATATTATCTCATAACATAATTTCAACTTAATTAAATTAACTAATATTATTTAATTTCTTTAATAGTTTAATTAACTATTAAATCTCACATTCTCCAACATATGAATATATAATTCTCTTCACACCAAATCATATAATTCAAAATATATAAACCTCATAATAAGAATTTTAATTATTAAATTCTTATTTTAATAATTTATGAAAATTCGGGTTGTCACATTTTCGGAGGATTAAAACTAGTCGTTGGCCACTGATAATTATTGTTGGCCATCGTCTCTAACAGTTGATAAGCCTCATCAAAATTCTTTGCCATGATCGCTCCACCTGCTACTGCATCAATACTTGCTCTTGTGGATGCGTGCAACCCATCATAAAATATTCCAACCTGCATCCACTGTGGAATTCCGTGATGCGGACATTTATGGAGCATATACTTAAATCTTTCCCAAGCCTCATATAAGGTTTCTGAGTCAAACTGTGCAAAGGTGTGAATATCGTTTCGTAGTTTTGCCGACTTTGCTGGTGGGAAAAACTTAGCTAGGAATTTTTGACCTAAGTCGTCCCAAGCGGTGATTGAACCGGGCGGCAATGAGTGTAATCAACTCCGAGCTTTGTCTTTTAACGTAAACGAAAACAACCTCAACCGTATAGCATCTTTCGAAACATTATTGAATTTGAAGGTGTCACAAATTTCCAAGAAACTCAAGATGTGCTGGTTCGAATCATCTGTCGAACTACCCCCAAACTGAACTGCATTTTGTAACATTTGTATTGTTCCCAATTTGATCTCAAAACTGTTTGCATTCATTGCCGGCCTCCGAATACTATACTCTATATCTATGATTGTCGGCATGGCATAATCCCTAAGTGATTTTTGTTCTTCCGCTGCCATGACTACCGAAAATTTCTTGGGCCGCCAGATCTTCTTCTAGAGGTATAACCTCACTAGTCAATCGAACTTTCCGGAACTTCCTTTCGATATCGTCTGCGTAAGGAAAAAGTTCCTTTTTTGCCTTTGATCTAGTGTGCATACACTTACAAAGAATTCCTGCAAACACAAGAATAAAAATAAGTAACTAACGTTTAAACTAAGACCGAATTGATTATAAGTAATATGGAATTAATATTAATAAAGAATTCCCAGGTAGCGGCACCAAAAACTTGTTGATCGATTTTGCAATCAATGAATACGTGCAAGTATACACGGTCAACAAGTAATAAAGTGGTAAGAAAAGTATCGTTCCCACAAGGAATACCAATCAATAAACTCCAACTACTATTACTATACCAATTCAATTTTATTTAAACAACTGCAATTTGTGATTTTTCTAATCGAGAAAACTAAATTAACTAAGCAAACTAGATGACTTTAGAAATTAATTCAACTAAATAAAGGTTAAGACTATATGAATGAATTCAAATAAATAAAGGTTAAGACTACAACATCCCTAATTAATGTACTACAAATCAATTATCCAACTAATCCAATTATTATGTCTACTGAATTGTTAACAGAAATTCTAAGTGTTAAAAGCCCTTTCCCAAGTGATTAGTTAACTTTTATTCAATTCAATTAATCATGCGATATTCCTATGCAAACACTATAAGAAATAACACAAAAAATGACGCTAAAATTTGTCACATAAAATTCATTTTTCGTCACTAAAATATTTGGTGACGAGTGTTAATCGTCACAGAAACCGTCATCGTATGAGCGTGGTATTAGATTTATTTGACAATATTTGATGTCGTCACTAAATATTTTAACTTATAGTGACGATCTACACCATTGTCACTATAATTATTTACTTTTAGTGACGTTAATAACGTCACTATTTGAATGAAACTTTCGTCACTCTATATTATGTTTCGTCATCAAAACTTAATGCATTAAATGACGAAAATCTTTTTTCGTCATTAAATAATATTATTTTAGTGACTAAAATATGTTACTCTATTTAAATCATCTAATTTTAATGACGACAATATTGTCATATTTATAATTATTCTTTCGTCATGTTATTGTGTTTATCGTCACTAAAAATAAGAAAATAAATGACGACAGAACAATTCGCCACCTAATACTATATTTAACATGACAATTATGTTGTTGTAATTTCATATTTTAAATAATATTATAAAATAATTTGTCACCAAAGATTTATTTTTTGGGACACATTTTTCAATGTCACTAATTGAATACTTATGGTGACTATACATCTCATCACAGAAAGAGTTAATAATAGTGACAAAATTAGTTGTTGTGACTAAATGAATATATAATAATGACGATATAGTTTGTCACCAAAGAGTTAATTTCTATGACACATTTTTCTATGTCGCTAATTGAATACTTATGGTGACGATAGAACTCGTCACATAAAGAGCTATTAATAGTTACAAAATTAAAGGTCATCACTAAATGAATATATAATAGTGACGACATAACTTGTCACCAAATAGTTAATATTAGTGACAAGATCAATTGTCATAACTAAATGAATATCTATAATGACAATACTATTAATTCTAAAGAGTTAATATTATTCGTCATTAAATTTTAATTTTCATTGAACAAATATTATTTGTCAATAATGATTATAAATCGTGATGATGCGGTGGTTATATTAAGTTGTTTGACATTCAAAATATATTGTTACATTAACAATTTTCAACAAAAAAATATAATACATTTAGTGAGTTTTTTAAATCAATTTTACACATGTATATATTATAAGAGACAAAATGCAATAAACATTTAAAATAAAAAGTAATTATCTTATAAAAAAATAGTAGATTCACTGATTCAACAAAATACCCAACTAGCTAGGCAATAAACAGTTGCTTAAATAATCTAAGTACCACAAAACCAAATTATATAATCCATAAAGCTGAAATTCTGAAATTCATATCCTAAGAAAATGCTTAATTAAAACCTTCAACCTTGTGGTTATTGACCTTCTAGAAAAAACTCTATCTGCAAATCAAAAAAACATATAGACATAAATCAGTCAAATAGTTATGAAATTAAAAAAGAAATGTATATAAAGAAAGAAATGTTTAAATAATAAACTGTGAATTTTCCAGAACTATAGCTATAACATTACTAAAAAACTTATGCTATCTTTTTAGGCCCATAAATATGGAACAATAATATTATTAGTCAAATGCAATTAAGCAACTAATGATCTTAAGCTCAAATTCACCAAACAGTCTCATATGTTGGCCCATACCTTATTTGTAACATACCTTAATGAAAAGAAGACCCGGAGCCTAGGGAGTGGCTACTTACTTGCACTTGCCTTTCTTAGTGCAAAAGTGGTCGAGACAATAACACAGAGACGGTGGATTTTTGGCGCTCGCCAGTTAGGCCTTCGAGTGAGAGCTGGTCTGATATCTCACATCTATAAAAAGGGACTTGTATAATCAAGCCAATCCTGCCAAAGCCGCATAAGTGGAGAGATCATCAACTATATGAGTGTTGATGTCCAAAGAATCTCAGATTTCAGGTGGAACGTAAACACACTCTGGATGTTGCCTATACAAATTTCCTTGGCAATATTTATTTTGCATATAAATCTAGGATTAGGATCCTTGGTGGCATTAGCAGCAACTATGGCAGTAATGGTAATCAACATACCAATGACTAAGATTCAGAAGGGATATCAATCTAAGATAATTCTCAAAACAATTTTCCGATTTTGAATTGAGGTCTGAATAGATGAGAGGTATATATTGGTTCGATGAGACAAAACCTCCAGAACATGAGGAGGAGTCCACGAGTAGCAGACGATAATATGTTTGGTGATCATGGGGATGGAGCTGGATTACCAGTCTTTGCACAAAACACGGGAAGAACACGGTGGAATGGAATTTCGGTTATATGTAGCATTGTAAGAGCTCCTCTCTCACTTCTCTCTTGCCTATCTCACCCTCAGAACAATGGTGCCGATGGAGTCTAGATGTCTGGCGAGATGGCACGGATATCAGAGATGAATCATCTTATGGTTAGTGACAGCATGCTTTATGCCATCTTGATGTGAAAATGTAAGTAGGCTGAGTTTGCATGTTTCTAATATTGTGTTATTGTAGAATCCAGGAAGGAAGAGTCCAAATTCTGGACTGGCCTTAAATTTTGTATCCCATAATTGTGCTGCTGATCATTTTTGTAGAAAATACAGATATCAATACATGAAAAATAATAGTCTACATGTTGAGTATGACAATTACTTGCAAGTAATGGAAAGTATAAATCGATTGCAATCATCAAAATATTAGTCTTGTGGAAATTAAAATTTTCAAGTTAATATGTAATGGTATGATCGTGCCATTTTCACATCTTTAATGGCACTTTAGTAATCACGACTCTTGGATTTTGCCTAGTAAAGATCGTAGTAGTTTCATTTATAACAAATCATGTAATCTATTGTATGTGTGTGCAGACTAGTAGTACTGCTGAGCAAATCATAAGAAAGATAGAAGCAGTTGAAAACAAAAAAATTCAATTTGTGAGTCACAAAATATGGACTTGAGAATTCATTCTTTATAGAAGTCAGAACCAAACATGAAACATCTAGTATAATTCAATAAGGAAAATTCAAGCAAAATTTGAGATCATAAAAAAAGTATATATAAAGCATACTCATTGAAAATGCAGAAAAAGCACCAACCTTGCTCTGAAATACAAACCCCACACCTGAGATACCCAGAATTACTCGTTTAATCTGCCTTTGAGTGGACTCTCTTGTGTGCTTCAGCCATATGAGTTGACCTGTGATTCAGCCATATTACTTGGTGGCTGATTCCTCAAGATTCAAACTGTACGTCCTGCACAAAATTACAGACTTTGAGTGGTCCCCCCCTTCTTCTGCTACATTTCTTTTAAGTATATAAAACAAGAATTTCATTTCTCTCTTTACCTTTTTTTTCCATTTCTTTCTTTTTTGGTATTCAGTTGGATATATTTAAGAGGTTTATAACTTTGAGAAGGTCACTAATCTCTTTCCCATGGACTCATGCAAAATAGTTTTAGGCGATCCATTTCTTCTAGTGAGTGTTCTTATTCTAAAAGGAGAGCCTACAAAAGTGTAATCAAGTTGTTGGATTTTTGTCCATAATCCATATCAAGTGGAACACGAGGGACAGAATCAACTATTCAAACTCTGTGTTGTGCTTATCTTAAAATGGAAACTACTGGACTCTAAAGGTGATGTGACCCATGCATTAGAAGGCAATTCAATGGTGTTCTCATATTTTCCAAATTTCTCCGATATAATTGACAACAATCTCTCACAAATAGTAAAAACTACGATCCTACAGTTAAGTGCACTACGTTTGAATAAAATGTTCAACACATAGCAGAAAGCTAATTATGCATGGTGGGTGATAGGCCAATCTGTAAAAGTTATTAAGATCTTTTGATAAGCAAGCACTTAATGACTATGCAATGTTTAGCACAACAGTTAAGTCATCATCTTCATCCAAGATCTTCACTAAACTTATCCTCATCTGTGTCATAGCATTTAAAATTGCTTCCCGCTCTACAAACTGCTGTATGTATATAGTTTATAGTGTAAGAGGACAAAACAATTCTTATAAGGATGATCGAAAATACTTCTAAAGAGTGTATTTTATTTATTTCTTCTTGGCTGGTCATGTTTTTTGAACATGGAAAAGTTTATTTATGAATTCATTGGCTTGTTATGCTGTAACACCCCTTTTCCGAAAAGGAAATGGAGGTCACGTGCAAAGCACAACAAACCCTAAAATAAATATACAGAGCACTAACAACCTCAAAATATTAATAGTGATGATCCATTAATAAAGTACTAAGTACAATTCTCCAAACAGAGTCAAAATAATTAAAACTTAAAATCGAAACAACCTAGATGGTTAAAGGCAACACTCTCATCACACTAGCCCTGAATCACCCCTACGAACTTGCCGGAAGAAAAATACAGCATGAGTCAAATGTCCAGTACGGATATAAAGATACAAAAGATATACAACTGAAATACGAAATTAACAGAGACAAACTATTGCCTCTAACAAAAAAAATAAAATCTCCAAAGATCTGAATAGAATATATCTGAACCAACAGAATTAACGAAACAAACAGAAGAGTAAAGAAAATAATGAACTGAAATAACTAACCCAATTAATTGAACCGAACAGAAACAAACAAAACTAATACAATAAAATAATAGGCTGAAACAAATGGTTGAGGTTATTTTATACCGAGTGAGCTCAGAAATATACCTTGCCACACAGGCAAGTCAAAACAATATCACACAGACAAATCAAAATAATGCCACACATGTAAGTCAAAATAATGCCACATAGGCAAGTCTAATGAGGTCACACAGACAATCAAAATAATGCCACACAGACAAATCAAATGATGTCACACAAGCAATTAAATTAATGCCACACAGGCACTCACGCATTGGACCGCGAATCCAAATGTATGCAAATCGGATAGGTGTATTCGACACAACATCACTAATCCGCAGAACAGAAAACTAGGGTTAACACATACGCCTCCCACAACAAAACACCAAATGGTCCACTTCCTCCGGAGCCCAAACGGAGACGCCGTGGACTAATCACACTGCCACGAAAAGTGTCATGCCTCTCGTGCCAAGACGACATGCCTGTGGTACCCCCACAGGTGGTTATAACTCAGGTATACCCTACGGTATATTCTAACAAAGATATCATGCCACAACACATGCGACATAATACCATCAAAAGGGTTCTATATGTACATGTTGAACCAAATCAAATTATAGTCACAAGATCTCAAAAAGAAGGTAGCAACATGTACCGCTCTACAATTATCAAAAATAAATAGTACTAAACATGGTAACCTAATTCAAAGAGTACAAATACGAGTGATTTGTATCAACTCCAAAATGAAACTAATATATTTATTTCACAGGAAACAATTACGTGAAATAATAACGAAATTCGAACAAGCGACAAAACGAACAAATCAAATTTAACAAGAGTATCGCTGAAAGAGTACGGAATTCGTACCTGAGTTAAGCAACGTCATACCCAAAATTATAATCCAAATATAACTCGTTAAATTCCTTCCGTCCGAACTAATTAAACAAAATAATAAATAAGTACAATTAGTGAATTATTATTATTATTACCCAAAATATATTCCAAATATAACTTGTTAGACTCCCTCATTCCAAACAAATTAAAATAAATAATAACTTATAATTTCAAATTAATTTTATAATTTTGTTAGACATATATGACCACTAATATTTACATTATATTGTTATCACTGACTTTAGTTCAATTACTAACATATATATATATATATATATATATATATATATATATATATATATATATATCCATGTGATACTACTTATAATTATATAATATGTAACTTTGAGCCTTAACATGTCACTACAAAAAAAACAGGTCATAGGCGACAACATCATTTGCGACGGGGATACAGCCGTCGCTAATACTATCATTCTCGACGGCGTAGCCGTCACCAATGAGGCCCGTCGCTAATGACCCTCCCCGGGTCTAAATTTGGTGAGAATTTTTCGCGGGCGTGGGAAAAGGGTATAGGCGACGGCGTATGCCGTCGGTATTGAGTGCCGTCGAGAATGAGCTTATATTTAATTACAGTACCGTAATTTTTTTTTCATTTCTGCTTTCTTCCCCCTTCTACCTCGCGCCATCGCCTTCTCTCTTTCCGTCGCCCACTGACCGTCACCGTCCTCTCTTGCCGTCACCCTCCTCTCTTGCCGTCGCCGTCCTCTCTCCCCCGTTGTCACTCTCGAGTACTGCAAGTAAGTATTCCCAATTCCCCCAAATATAACCTAAATCCCTTCTTCTACAATTTCACTATATTTTCCCCAAATATCAATTACAGTGTATTACTATTTCAAATGTTTGCAAGTTTACATGGAAATTTTAATGTGCACAAATATCCAACTATATTGTAGTGTACTATATATTGCAGTGTATAAATTGCTCAAACTCCATTGATAGTAATCTGTTGAGCTTAGAGATAGTGTATAAATGTATATTTATTGCAGTGTATAAATTGTTGTTGTGGGGTGGGGTGGGGTGGGGTGGGGTGTGGGTGGGTTTTAAAAAAGTTTTTGCTTGGAAATGGTTGTGTGAAAGGAAACACTTGATTACTAAAGATTACAAATATAATAATTAGTGTACTGGTGTATCAATGAGAGTACTGTCAAAATTTATAGCTAATTGTATTGGTTTGAACAATGACCCTAATTGTCAATTTTATTTTTACTTTCATATACTATTAAGAACGCATACATTTCAAGGAAGGTCGGGAAGGAAAGGCAAGTATTGGTTTGTGTGACTACTTTGTTCTTGCTTTTGTTAATGTGACTTGTAAGAATCATGCAAGTTAATGACTGAACTGTGCTTATTATTATTTTTAATAAATTGGTCAATATCCTAATTTTACCAACAAAAAAGAGTTTTATATGCCTCTTTTTTCATAATTTTTTATTGTATTAATAGTTTGTGACCTGATAAAAAGCTAGTATTCTTTTTGTTATACAAAAATAATCCTTAATTTCATACGTGCATATGTTCATATAGTTTAGGAAGCTTAGAAACTCGTTTGAGATTCACTTAGTAGGAGTGAATCTCAAATAGTCCCCGTTTTGGGACTGTTCTTGTATGTTTCGATCTCACTTAGGTCGGTGTTAACGACTTGAGCACGTCTTTATATTCTTTGAATTTTCGGTCAGTATATAACTCTTGATGTTCTTCGGGTGCATATTTACACTACAATGTGTTAGTCTATTTCGTGTACTTGAAGACCATGGGGAGGTGCTGCCGAAATTTCTAAAAAATTTAAAGATGTGTTCAAGTTTTTGGCATCAGTGAGGCGACACATCCGGGAATGGGATATAAGCCATTTCCGTTAGAGTGGGAGATGAAGTTAGGAAACTCATAAGCTTGCATATACATTAACTTGGAAACTTGATTGTGTTTGTTTAACTTTGCATATATATAGCAGACAGTTGTCCGAGATGTCTGTTGATCGAAGTTGGATGGAACGTAGGGTAGCCACTGATAGGAGTGGGCTTAGCTCTGAGTATCGTAGTGGGGTTGAACAGTTTCTTAACTTCGCGTTTGAGCAAGTCAGCGGCTATGAGATCAGATGTCCTTGTAAGAGGTGTGTGAATGAAGTGTGGAAGGAAAGGAGTGATGTCATGTGCGACTTATTTGCGTATGGGTTCAAGCAGGGTTATACGACATGGATCTATCATGGGGAAACCTGGTTGGATGAACATGAATCAGAACCGAAATCCGGAGGTGACGAAACCTTTGATTGTACTAACATGATAGTCGAAGCTGCTGGTTCATACTTCCAGTGGAATACAGACAGGGATGGCAGTAGCGTCGAGCAAGAGCCAATGATGGGGCTAAGGGTTTCTATGAGTTATTGCATGAATCAGCGACGCCACTGTATGACAGGCACGAAAAGCACACCGTCTTATCTGCTGTAACTAAGTTTTTACACTTCAAGAACGAGCATGACTGTAGCGAGAGAGGTTTTAATGAACTGTTAAGCATTGTGAAGGAGTGCTTACCTGCAGGTAATAAGTTACCGGAGTCGTACTATGATGTGAAGAAAATGGTCAAAAGGCTTAATCTAGGGTATGAGAAGATTGATGCTTGTGAGAATGATTGTATGTTGTATTACGGTGATGTCAATAAAGATAAGAGGTCATGTGATATTTGTGGTACAAGTAGATACTGTGAACAACGCAAGAAAAAGGGAAAAGACGTGCCGAGAAAGATCTTACATTACTTTCCCATTGCCCTGAGGCTTCAGCGGTTATTCATGTCAACACATACCGCCGAGGATATGAGGTGGCACTCTACACGGGACATAGTCGAAGGTCAACTGACGCACCAGGCAGATGGGCTTGAGTGGAAAAATTTTGATAACAAACACCCCTCGTTTGCTGAAGAGGTTCGCAATGTTATTGTGGTGTATAACCTCCCGCCTTTGATGTGCATGAAAGATCCCTACATGTTCATGCCTTTACTGATTCCGGGTGATAAGAGTCCGAGTAAAGACATCAATGTATACCTCAGGCTGTTAGTTGATGAGTTGAAGATGTTGTGGGAAAAAGGGGTTCAAACTTATGATGTATCTATTAAGCAGAACTTTGACATGAGGGCAGATTTACTGTGGACAATAAATGACTTCCCGGCGTTAGGAATGATCAGTGGATGGTCGACTCACGGGGGCTTGTCATGTCCCGTGTGCATGGGGTCAGTTAAAGCTATGCGGCTCAAATATGGGGGGAAAATGAGTTTCTTTGCAACATCCAGACATTTTTTGCCGATTGATCATCGTTATCGACGGACGAGTAGACAATTCAATTGAAAAACAGAGAAACGTCAAGTACCTGGTCGTCTTTCTGGGTCAGCAGTGTTGAGTTGGATTAGTCGTTTGAAGTTTCCACCTCCAGGGAAGAATCACAGATTGGAGCGAGCTCATGGTTACGGCAAGGTTCACAACTGGACACACAGATCCATGTTCTTTGACCTGCCTTATTGGGCTACACTCTACATCCGTCATTGTTTAGATCCGATGCATACTGAGAAGAACGTATTTGATAACATTTTTTATACAGTCCTAGATGCCAGTGGTAGAACAAAGGACAACAACAAGTCGAGACTTGATTTGGTAGAAATGAACATTAGGGAAGATCTGTGGTTGTATCAGGAGGGTAGTAAGACGGTAACGCCTAAAGCTGAATATACTTTGACCAGGGAACAGTTGATATTGATATGTAATTGGATTAGTGGACTGAAGCTCCCAGATGGATATTCTTCGAATATAGCAAGGTGTTGTAAAGTCGAAGAGCTTAAGTTTCGGGGTCTCAAAAGTCATGATTGTCACGTATTCATGCAGAAGTTGATCCCTGTGGCATTTATCGACTTGTTACTGAAACGTGTGGCTGAAGCACTGACAGAGCTTTCTAATTTCTTCAGAGATCTATGCTTGACGGAGCTTCAGCTCAAAGACATAGATAAAATGGAGATGCAGATAGTGGAAATAATGTGCAAGTTAGAAATGGTCTTCCCTCCATCGTTTTTTGATTCAATGGAGCATTTGCCTATTCACTTGCCATACGAAGCGAAGTTTGGCGGTCCCGTGCAATATAGATGGATGTATCCATTCGAGAGGTAATGACATTAATATTTTTAATATGGTAAAATGTTCATTCTTTTTTGCTAATCTATATATCACATAGGTATATGCGACGTCTAAAGCAAAAGGTGAAGAATAGAGCCCGTGTAGAGGGTTCAATTGCTGAAAGGTATGTTATGGAGGAACTTGTTAATTTCTGCTCGTTGTACTTTGAGCCGGATGTTCAGACGAAGCACAATCGCTTACGTCGGAATCAGGCTGTTGCGCACGAGGAAAATGGGGAATTAACGGCATTTAGTCATCCTATACGTCCATTCGGCGGTAAAAAAAGGCGATTCTTGACCGATAGGGAGTATGCAGCTGCCACATTGTATGCACTTGTCAACATGAATGAAGTAGCACCATACATTAAGTAAGTAGTCATAACTATATATGTCTAGTGTAACTGTGTCAATTTCCTTTACAAAAACATTGAGTATATAACTGTGCTGCAGTCAATATGATGCTGAAGTACGTGAAGCGAATCCGAGTATATCGGACGGGGATTTGCAAAATTTGAGAAATGGACAATTTGTGCAATGGTTTAAAGACCATGTAAGTCTAACCTTTACAAGTTCAATGAATCTACCACATAACATTTATTCTTATGGCGTAATTAACTTTAGAATATGTTGTGTTAATGTACATTAGGTCCTCACAGATGAGTTAGCTGACAATCGGCTAAAGCTTATAGTCGACAACCTTGAAAGATCTGTAGATACTTATACATGCTGCATTGTCAACGGTTACAGATTTAAGTGTTGTGATATTGGGGATGTCGCTTCTGCTGATTCTGGTGTTGTGGTGAAAGGTAGCTGCTACGATAACATTTGGGATGACTGGTATGGACGATTGCTAGAAGTTGTCGTTCTCAAATATTGGGGTCATAAAGAATTAGTTTGCTTCAATTATCATTGGTTTGACGTTGAGAATGGAGTTAAAGTAGATAAAAAATCAGGACGGGTGACTGTTAACGTTAAGTCAAAACTAAGACTGATGACTGGTATGGACGAGCCATTTATTTTAGCAAGTCAAGCAACACAGGTGTACTATGCGCGGAGTGTTAAGACTCATGCAAGCCCATGGCATGCTGTTATAACCACTAAAGCCCGTGGTTTTCAAGGCACAACTCCTCGTCTAGATGATGAACCTTTACAAGTCGAGTCTACTAGTGTCACACCTGCTGCTGTGACAATTATTAGTGAGTCTAGTGAAGAAGAGGATGATGTTATCGCAGTCGAAAGTGAAGACGATGTTGTTGAGGAGGTAGATATAATTGAAGAAAACGTTGAGGATGACGAAGATGGTCATGACAACGATAGTGAAGATCTACTGCTCGAAGGTGACGATTCTGATATTGATGGCTTTGATGATATAAATGATTAGGAGTATGTACTCTTTCTGTCCTTTTAGTTGTATTCAAATGGCATAGTTGTTTCCTTTTAGTTATATCTACATATTGTATCCTTTTAGTTGTATGTGCATGACGATTCTGATATTTGTGTTTGTCTCATTTTAGTTGTATCCGCATATTATCTTCTTGATGATGATTTGACTGTATATATACAGATATGGGGCGTACACCACACGGTGATCGTGGTGGGCGTGCTGGTAGTTCAGGCCATGGGGGCCATGGAGGTAGTGCTGGTGATGATCAGGCCGGATCATCAGGTATAATTACATGTTTTGTTGTTATACATCTTATTGTTTTTAATTTTATATAATATTGACATTATATTCGAGGATACTGCATATTGTTGTATTTCACTACATAGGTGATCGACGTAGGCCTCCGCGGGGACTAGCACGTGGATTGCTAGGGAATCCCCCCTAGCAATCCACGTGGAAATTAATTATTTAGTTCTTATATATTCTTTGCAATTTGGAAATTTAACCGCCTTCAATTTTAGTATCCTTGACGCGACGCCAAGGAACACGTTGCTTGGGATCGTCCGCAACCGATTCTCTAGCCCGTGGATGAGGTGGGCGGATGTGAATGACCGCACACGTGGGCTGATTATTGCTGAGTTTAGGGTAAGAAGTCATTCATTCATATTTAGTTTTAATTTGTGCTTTTGAATATTTATTTATCGCTTTGCTTTATGTTGTCTACTAATTAAGTAATTGATGATATTCATATGTTGTATTGCAGAGATATTATCACTTCGAGGATGGGCAGGAAGCCCACGGCAGCACTGTGCTCGGGAAGTATCTCGAGATGAATTGGCACAAGTGGGTCTATGACTGGAAGAAGAAGGCCCAGACCAAGATAGCGGATGGACAGACACTTAGAGATGTTCGACCAGATTTCATTGGTGCTGCGGTGTGGGAGCAGATGTGCAATATTTGGGAGGGCGAAGCGTTCAAGAAGATGTCGGCACAGCGTACAGCTGCCCGACAGCAGAGTCGTCTCCCACACTGTACTGTGAGTCAGTCGTACGACCTCTACAGGGAGAGACTCGAGGTGAGTCTAAAGCACCGACCTTCTTGCCTCGAGTTTTGGTGGCACGCTCACCAGAAGAAAGGTGACGGTGGTTATATCTCACCTGAGGCAGAGCATATTGCGGTAAGTAATTTAATTATTTTATTCAGTATGTATTTGATGGCTTTGAAATTCTTTTGTATTTTCTTAGCAAAATACTTGTTTTTCACCTATTTCTGTGTTTTTTCAGAAACGGTTCGAGGACCTTTCTGTGGTGCGGAGCAGCCAGAGAGGTGACACTCCAGTGGTTGATGCTGAGCATGACGACGAGGAGATGGAGGACTGGCTGCAGGCTACAGGGGGGCTGAAGAAGGGTAGAATTGTGGGCATTCCCCGTGTCCCAGCCTATACTATAGTCCCTGCTGCGAGATCTCGACGTCGCCCACCCACCGGAGGTAGTGGTACGAGTGGATCAGGCGTCGGCCCTTCATTATCCGATGACTTCTTCAAGCGGATCATTGAGGGGTGCATGGCGAGCAGTGTCGTGCAGTCAGGCACACCATCACACGAGCGGATCTACCAGCTTGCTCAGGAGGTTGTCCACGGCACCATAGATCCTACAGCTGCCGCGGACGACCTCATAGGTGTAGTCCGGGAGGAGGCCATCCGTGTATGTGCAGTTCTCTTGGCCAACATCTTTCCTCCACATATTCGACAGGTAAAACTTATTATTGTTGTATTTTCTTATTTGTAATTATATTGCTTATATAAACTGCCAAATAACTAGTTAACATGCAAACACACACATAGCACCGCGTAGGTAATAGACACGCGTTAGAACTGACGGGACTCGATTCCGACGTACAGAGACCGAGTTACCGCCCAGTTTGCAAAACTCGCCAACACTTAGGCAAAAAGCCGAAAAAGAGGTCAAAACCCACATTGTCCATCCGAATGACACGCAAACACACACATAGCACCACGTAGGTAATAGACACATGTTAGAACTGACGATACTCGATTCCGACATACGGAGAGCGAGTTACCTCCCAGTTTACAAAACTCGCCAACACTTAGGCAAAAAACCGAAAAAGAGGTCAAAACCCACATCGTCCGTCCGAAAGACACGCAAACACACACATAGCACCGCGTAGGTAATATACACGCGTTAGAACTGACGGTACTCAATTTCGACGTACGGAGACCGAGTTACCGCCCAGTTTGTAAAACTCGCCAACACTTAGGCAAAAAGCCAAAAAAGAGGTCAAAACCCACATCGTCCGTCCGAATGACATGCAAACACACACATAGCACTACGTAGGTAATAGACACGCGTTAGAACTGACGTGACTTGATTCCGACGTATGGAGACCGAGTTACCGCCCAGTTTACAAAACTCGCCAACACTTAGGCAAAAAGTCGAAAAAGAGGTCAAAACCCACATCGTCCGTCCGAATGATGCGCAAACACACACATAGCACCGCGTAGGTAATAGACACGCGTTAGAACTGACGGGACTCGATTCCGACGTACGGAGACCGAGTTACCGCCCAGTTTGCAAAACTCCCCAACACTTAGGCAAAAAATCGAAAAAGAGGTCAAAACCTACATCGTCCATCCGAATGACACGCAAACACACACATAGCACCGCGTAGGTAATAGACACGCGTTAGAACTGACGGGACTCGATTCCGACGTACGGAGAGCGAGTACCGTCCAGTTTGTAAAACTCGCCAACACTTAGGCAAAAAGCCAAAAAAGAGGTCAAAACCTACATCGTCCGTCCGAATGACACGCAAACACACACATAGCACCGCGTAGGTAATAGACATGCGTTAGAACTGACGGTACTCGATTCTGACGTACGGAGACCGAGTTACCGCTCATTTGTAAAACTCGCCAACACTTAGGTAAAAAGCCAAAAAAGAGGTCAAAACCCACATCGTCCGTCCGAATGACACGCAAACACACACATAGCACCACGTAGGTAATAGACACGTGTTAGAATTGACTGGACTCGATTCCGACGTACGGAGACCGAGTTACCGTCCAGTTTGCAAAACTCGCCAACACTTAGGCAAATCTCAAACTAAAATAATTTAAATATGCTCTATTTTGGACCTCGTTATTAATATTTTAATGTTGTAGGGTCTTGTTGATGAGACTCGTGGGGGTAGAGATGGCGGCACAGGCGATGCCCGTGGAGGAGATGGTGATGATCGTCGGGCTGATACTGATGAGACTATGGAGGATGGGACCGGAGGTGGGACCGACGACGGGACCGGAGCGATGGCACAGAGATTCTTGATCTTGGGCAGTAGTTAGTTTATATTTATATTTTGACTTTCATGTATGTATTTAGCTTTTGAGTTGTATAGACTTAAGTTTGGTATCTAATTATATTGATTGTTGATAGTAAAAGATATGATTGTTATTGATATGCGTACATTGTCATTATTTGTTTTTTTTTAGTTTATAACAGGTAAAATGTATATGTAAATGAATAAGGAAATTTTGCAATTCCAATAAAAAAAATTTTTGAGGTGGGTCATTGGCGACGGGGGCATTGGCGACGGGGTGCCGTCGGCAATGACCTGTCCGATAAATCCATAACTGAGCTAAATAAAGGTCATTGGCGACGGGGGTAAAGCTCAATGGCGACGGCTATGCCGTCGGCAATGACTGAATTTATTAAAATTTAAATATGTCTATGACCGACGGTGTGGCCGTCGCTAATGACATATTGCCGTCGGCAATGACCCCGTCGGCACTGACAAAGTTCCCAACGGCGACGGGAGACAGGGGCGACGACCTGAGGGGCGACGGCAATGGCGACGACATACCCCGTCGCTAATGACAGCATTGCCGACGACAATAGGGTCACTGGCGACGGCAGTGCCCGTCGGCAATGATTGATATTTTTGTAGTGTGTGAGTTATTAACATTAGTGTCAAAAAAAGAAACAAAACACCTAAATTGAAAAGAATAACCCAATCACAACAACAATTATCTTAGATTGTAGAAGAAGAAAAAAAAACACACGCTAACATTTAAATATATAACTTACTTGAAATTAAATCTCAATTTCTTGTTCCTTTATCTTTTACAAAATATAATCTGATCTCTCCTTTTCTTCCTCCGTAGCAGCCCCGTTCCTCTTCTTTTTCAGTTTGTATAATGAAGTAATATTAGGTTTAGCTATTTATTAATTAAGTTGCCCTAATAAACTTCTAATTGGGTTAATTTATTATTAAGGCCCAAATTTTAATCTATAATATTATCTATTACTTATTAATATTTATTAGCCCATATAATTTAAATGATTACTTTGACCCAATTAAAAACAAAGTCCACTTAATATGTTTTAAAATTAAATATTTTTTTTGGGTATTACATGCTCTGGGCATGCTGTTATGAGATGCCGAAAAAATCCGATCTATTTGTATTCGTAACAATCATATGAATATGTGGAAACAAAATTAGAAACGGTAATAATGATGAAAGTAAACGGAAAGGCGAGAACCATTAATTATCACAAAAGAAAAACCGCATGCAACTAAAGTACCATTTCAAGTCCTATCATTATCGTTCCCTAATAAAGCAGACCGTTCAAGTGCTAAACTCTGATTCCCTCCAAAATTCTTTATGTTTTCATGAAAGCTGAAAATGACAAGGGGAATAAAGTAGATTATCAACGAGTGAGGGAAATAATTTAGTCACTGATATTGACTAACCACAGTTTCTAAAGAAAACCATCAAACAAAAGGCTTAAAATATTTAGTTACCACCAATATTTCTGTCAGATTTTTTTTAATTCATCTTTTTTCATTTATATGTATACTTAAAGAAAAGTAATTCCAAATGTAATATATTTTAGGGGACATGTCAGTTTTCAAAGAAAAATCACGACGACAATTCATAAATCTGGAAGAGTTTACATTTCTGTCATTTTCTCTTTCTTTATTTTTTTAGGCTTATTTCTATCACTTACCATTCCTTTTCTATTATATGATTATATCTATCTTCATAACTAGGCAAGCAACATATATTATCATAAAAGACAATATTTCTTATGGGAAACACCTTTATCCTTAAAATTGAAACTAAATCTGATTATGATTGAGTGGCAGATCCAACAGCGTCGAGCGGGATCATATCTGTTAATGTTCTGAATTTCAAGATATTTATCTCAAGGAATGAGACTTGACATCCAAAGTGTCGCAAACCAATAATCACTAAAAAGGATTGTGAAGCAGAAAAACTCATGCCCATTCTATAAGTAAAACTAATCACCATCCCTGATATGTGAAAACACCAAAAGATGATCGACTAATCACCTTAGTTCAAGATAAACAAAATAAAAGTAACTAAAAGAACAAAAAATATAATGCGATAATCACGGATATTTCAACGCGTCTGACTCACCTTGTTAGTAGTATTTTACACTTGTCTGACTCACCTTGTTGGCTTTGGAAGTCACTTAGACTGAATGCGGTAACAGCTTTTATCTTCCGGGGATCACCAACATTCATTTCTGTCGCAACTTTTGGGGGATGTGTTTTAATGGGGATTCCACTTACAGCTGGGAGGGTCTTATCAGCGCTGGCTACATTTAGAATGCTACAAGATCCTATATTCAGTCTACCTGATCTCCTCAATGTGATAGCACAGGGAAAAGTTTGTGCAGATAGAGTTGCGTCTTACCTCCAAGAAGATGAAATTCAGTTGAATGCAGTTGAATTTGTTCCTCCAAATCAAACAGAATTTGACATTGAGAATGAACATGGCAAATTCAGCTGGGATGCCAAATCAGAATCTCCAACTCTTGATGGTATACAGTTGCAAGTGAAGAGGGGAATGAAGGTGGCGATTTGTGGCACTGTAGGGTCAGGGAAGTCTAGTCTGCTCTCAAGCATACTAGGAGAGGTGACGAAGCTGTCTGGGACAGTGAAGATCTGTGGTACGAAGGCTTATGTTCCTCAGTCGCCATGGATACTGACAGGGAATGTTAGAGAGAATAATCTCTTTGGAAATTCTTATAATAGCACCAAGTATGACAGAACAGTCAAAGCATGTATCCAGACATGAAAATTTTCAAATTTAATAAAAAAGTTCAGACCAATATTCCAGTAAAATGATATTAGATGAAGTGAAATTTTTAATCATTTCAGGAATTATAGAAGCAATACTTATCATAGTAAGTTTAAATCTAAGAATATGAGATGAAATAATATCGCTTACGTAATATGAAGTATGAAAGAAAATGATATTCCTTACGAATATGGAAAGAAATAATATCATTTCTGAGTATTGAAAGAAAATAACCTCTTTTACGAAAAAAAAAATACCATTTACCTTAGTAGAAACTGGATGTGACTGGAATATCGGATATTATTCTGAGAAAATCTTACACAAAAAGCTACACTCAAAGTATCCTTATACTTACAAGAAATATGCTCAAAATTATAGAGAGAAAATTTTCTGATTCTGGTGTGAGTTTCATTGTTTAACTAAGCAGTCTGTTTATAGGAAAGTTGTAGCACACCATTTCTGACAAAATTACATACGGATGATTATTTGAAAACATGCAGCACACCTCTTTGAAAACAAAGAGTTCAAATTCAAAATGCTCACTCCCTCATTATTAACATGTTTAAAACATTTAACAACTATTAAGAAGAAATCCAAATTTAATTTGCTCTCTTTTACCTCATTTTATTCTTATACCATAAATTTATTATAATAATATTACCATTTAAATTATATAAATTATACTATTATATTATCACATTGTACTATTATAATGTAATATTATAATAATATATAAATATATTATCGGAGAAGATAATTATGGTTTTATAAAAAAAATAACAACTTTCGACAATTGTCGTATTCTAAAATTCCTCCATTTATATCAAAATTTAAAGAAATCCTTAGTTACCATATTCATCAATTATTTACAATTCTTCAATAATTATTTCTAATTAATATTATAGATTCACAATATTGATAACCAGATCTGTTGGGAGATTGCACACTTAAATTTGATGTTGAAAGTAAATATTCATGATTATATGTAAAGTCCTTAAAGGAATATATGTACAAGGACTTAGTGATAGATCAAAATTATTAGGCTGATCTGAGTTGTTAATGTTTATCATTCTGTAAATGAATGTATAGATAAAAAGATCAAAGCTGTTAGGATGATCTATATCTTGAGATATAATAGATAGGTTTCAACAGAATTGTAGTCTATCAAGATGATTAAGAGATTGCAAAAGCCAAGGCAGGATCGTAGAGCATCCTGAATCTTAGTGTGTCTGCTTTGGAGGGCCTCTCTAGAAATCGTAGAGTGGTCCAAACGCTTGTCGAGCCAACTCAGAGATCGTAGTGTGTTCTCGGAAGCGTAGAGTCTGCAAGTCAAGCAAGTGAAGATCGTAGTGTGCCAGTAGTTAAGAGAAATTGTAGTGTTCTCGTTTGCTAGTATCGGATCAAGCACGAAGGTGGCAAGACACCACGATCAGAATCGTAGAGCTTCATCTGCCTGTGTCAGAAGCATCGAGCCTCGTCCATTTGTGTTAAGAATAAATCGCAACAAATATGGAATGGGTTATAGACGTTGAAGTCCTCGGGAGTCCCAATGACACAACAGTCATCCTTAGTATATAACAAAGAAACGTATTGAAGAAGCTAAGGAAAGTACGTTGGGTCAACAGAAAATACCTTTTCAGGTGTTAGGTGAGACAGCAATCTGCTATGATAGTGAGTCAGACTGCAAATCAGAAGTTGTTCAAAACGTCCCCATAAAAGCTCAGAAATGTCAAATGCATTTAATGCTTCAACGGATGTCTTCAACGGATACATTTCAAATGCCTCATATAGACAAAAGATTAGCAGATGAAAGAAGCAAGTAAGCACTGAACAAAAATGCTGAAGAACACTCAACGCTCAACTCTACGATCTCAAGAAGAAATCTTGCTCAGCTACTCAGTTCTTTCGAACACAAGCTTAACGGCAACTGAGTAGCACCACACAAGAACTCAACTACTATCAAGTGAAGTAAGAAGTTCCAAGTCAGAAGGACTTGAAGAGTTCTAAGTGAACTGAGAAGTACCAAGTTTGCTGGACTTGAAGAGTTCAAAAGTGAACTAAGAAGTTCCAAGACTACTGGTCTTGAAGGAATCTGTGAGATTCAGAAAGTGTAAAGATATCCTTAGTGGATTTCCTACTCGAGGAGTAGAAGAGTGGACTAGGAGCTTTAAGTGCTCTGAACCACTTAAAAACACTGTGTCTCTTATATTCTTGCTATAACTGCTATAACTGCTTAACTTCCATTTTCTAGTTATATCTTAAAGGGAAAACAAACAAATCACAATTCCGCTGTGTTTAAGTCATTATCAAAACTAACAAGTATTTCGAAAAGAATTTAAAAAAATATCTATTCAACCCCCCCTTCTAGATAACTATTATGCCTCTGGGAACTAACAATTGGTATCAGAGCAGGTTCTATCAAATAGCATACAAAGCTTAAGTAGATCCAATGGCACATCTGATAAGCGAATCAAAGACTGGAGAAGGTACCAAGCCACCTATGTGCAACAAAGACAAATTCGCCAACTGGAAAGTTCGTATGCAACCCTACATAGATTCAATAGATGGAGATCTATTTGAAACTATTCAGAATGGGCCCTACGTTCCTACAAAGCTTGCACCAACTTCAGACGACCCAAACAGAATCCAGATCAAGGTTAAAGAAGAATAGACTGACAACAAAAAGAAAGCTGTCAACCTCGACAAAAAGGCCAAGAACATTTTATTCCAATATTTAGAAGATGACCAATTTGAGAATGTGGTCAATAGTAAAACAACAAAGAAAGTATGGGAAGCATTGCTCATCATGCATGAAGGGACAAAAGAAGTCAGAGAAAACAACCAATCTATCCTGACTCAACAGTATGAAATGTTTGCACACGTTCAAGGAGAAAATGTCACTTCCACCTACGAAAGATTCAATGTACTGCTCAACTCTCTCCGAGCCTATGGAAAGATCTATCTAAATAAAGATTTAATTACACTACAAAAATATAGGTCATTGGCGACGGACTCATTAGCGACGGCATTACCCCCGTCGATAATAACCTCATTGGCGACGGCACAGCCGTCGGTAATGAGTCCCGTCGAAAATAACCCTTCCCGGGCCTAAATTTGGTAGGAATTTTTTCGCGCGCGTGGGAAAATGTCATAGGCGACGGCTTTGCCGTCGGTAGTGAGTCAATTCATATTGCCGTCGAGAATAAGGTTCTATTTAATCCCTAAAATTCATTTTTCTTTTTCTACTTTCTTCTCTTCTTCTCCCGCTCGATCTCGGTTCTTTCCCTCTGCACCTCTGTCGTCGCCTGTGTGCATCGTCGCCGTCGTCTGTGCACTATTCGCCATCGCCATCTCCCTCATCCTTTGTCGTCTGCCTCCCCATCTTGCTTTCTATCCCACTTGGGTCTGTCCCTAGCTCTTGGTTCTGCTGGTACGTTCCTTTCTGGTTCTGTCCTTCTCCGTCCGCCTTTGAAGTCGCCTGTCCATCTTGGTTCTGCTGGTTCAATTAGTAAGTTGATTTTTTTTCTTCTTAGGCTTTAATTTGTAAGTTCCAATTTATTTATGTTAGGGTTTAATTTGGGTCTTCAATGCATTTATGTTATCAGGCTTTTATTATTGTTTTTACTGCTAAGTAGTATATATTTCCTTTTTTGAGCATTATCCATCTCTATTATGTGTTAGCTTAATTATAGTACTAGTGTAGAAATTATGTGTTAGCAATTTGTAATTTGTGCTGTGTAAAGTAATTCTACAATTTGGTGACTGTATTGACATATGTGTATAGTGGTAAAATGAGGCCGTTTCCGAAGCTTATTGTACACTTCATGATTTCTCAGATAGAAAATACTTCAATTATGATTAAGTAGCAATTTATTAGCAGTTTGTTAGGAAAGCGAAAACTGTATTGGATTTTTGCTGTAAAAAAAGGTAAATGGGAAAGGTGAAATTGTATTGCCTTTTTTGTTCTAGAAAGTAAAGGAAGTATCTTGAAATGTGACCTATATATAGAATGTTAACTTAAGCTCTAATGAAAATGTTTTATAATTTTGGCATCCTATTGTTGGTGCATTAGAGCTTCCGAGCATTACCTTGCTATTCAAAATTATAACTTGATCAACTTGTTATATATAGTTACTATTGTTTGCCTCAATTGTCTCAACTGTGATAGTGTGATGGCAAAGTCTAATTGGCCATGACTTATCAAGTATAAAATAAAGACTAATTCGAATTAACCAACAAAAGCTTTTCAACTTTTGCATTGACCTTGAATTAGTTATAGTTATGGCTTGCAATGAGATCCTCTGCTATCTAGTTTCAATATTGCAAATAGTTCTTTTCTGAAAAGTTTTACCTCTTTCATTAATTACAAAGTCACCTACTAGACCTTACGACCATCGTTTAAAGCACTTACAAGCATTAGCAATTCTCTCATGTTTTTTGTTTATCATATTTATGAATAACTATTCCCTATATAATGCGTTTGCTTTCAGTTTTTATATTTTTATTTTTTTCAGTTGGTGTCTAAATCTTTGCATGTGGTTGCTTGGTAATTTGAGTTGTTTATTTTATTTTCTTTGTATCATATTCAAGTTTAAGAAAGTGATTTAGTATCTTTCAATGGCAGAGTTACAATATCCAGGTTGTTTCTATTGCATTTGATTTGCCCTTATTTACTGTAGTGTTTGACTAGCTGTAAACTTGTTTTAGGATCTGTTGTTTGTTTTCCTTTTCCTAGTTGATTCGATATTGCCTTAACCATATTCAAATTCTCAATTTATTTGTTTTTTTTTCCTATTCTCAATTCTCAAATTCACATGTGCATATTTTCATATAGTTTAGGAAGCTTAGAAACCCGTTTGAGATTCACTTAGTAGGAGTGAATCTCAAATAGTCCCCATTTTGGGACTGTTCTTGTATGTTTCGATCTCACTTAGGTCGGTGTTAACGACTTGAGCACGTCTTTATATTCTTTGAATTTTCGGTCAGTATATATCTCTTGATGTTCTTCGGGTGCATATTTAGACTACGATGTGTTAGTCTATTTCGTGTACTTGAAGACCATAGGGAGGTGCTGCCGAAATTTCTGAAAAATTTAAAGATGTGTTCAAGTTTTTGGCATCAGTGAGGCGACGCATCCGGGAATGGGATAGAAGCCTGACCCGTTAGAGTGGGAGATGAAGTTAGGAAACTCATAAGCTTGCATATACATTAACTTGGAGACTTGATTGTGTTTGTTTGACTATCCAAATATATAGCAGACAGTTGTCCTAGATGTCTGTTGATCGAAGTTGGATGGAACGTAGGGTAGCCACTGATAGGAGTGGGCTTAGCTCTGAGTATCGTAGTGGGGTTGAACAGTTTCTTAACTTCGCGTTTTAGCAAGTCAGCGGTGATGAGATCAGATGTCCTTGTAAGAGGTGTGTGAATGAAGTGTGGAAGGAAAGGAGTGATGTCATGTGCGACTTATTTACGTATGGGTTCAAGCAGGGTTATACGACATGGATCTATCATGGGGAAACCTGGTTGGATGAACATGAATCAGAACCGGAATCCGGAGATGACGAAACCTTTGACTGTACTAACATGATAGTCGAAGTTGCTGGTTCATACTTACAGTGGAATACAGACAAGGATGGCAGTAGCGTCGAGCAAGAGCCGAATGATGGGGCTAAGGGTTTCTATGAGTTATTGCATGAAGCAGCGACGCCACTGTATGACGGGCAGGAAAAGCACACCGTCTTATCTGCCGTGACTAAATTTTTACACTTCAAGAACGAGCATGACTGTAACAAGAGAGGTTTTAATGAACTGCTAAGCATTGTGAAGGAGTGCTTACCTGCAGGTAATAAGTTACCGGAGTCGTACTATGATGTGAAGAAAATGGTCAAAAGGCTCAATCTAGGGTATGAGAAGATTGATGCTTGTGAGAATGACTGTATGTTGTATTACGGTGATGTTAATAAAGATAAGAGGTCATGTGATATTTTTGGTACAAGTAGATACTGTGAACAACGCAAGAAAAAGGGAAAAGACGTGCCGAGAAAGATCTTACATTACTTTCCCATTTCCCTGAGGTTTCAGCGGTTGTTCATGTTAACACATACCGTCGAGGAAATGAGGTGGCACTCTACACGAGACATAGTCGAAGGTCAACTGACGCACCCGGCAGATGGGCTTGAGTGGAAATTTTTTGATAACAAGCACCCCTCGTTTGCTGAAGAGGTTCGCAATGTTAGGCTTGGACTTGCTACGGATGGGTTTAATCCATTTAATGGGCCTTACACAAAGCCCTACTCAACTTAGCCGGTGATTATTGTGGTGTATAACCTCCCACCTTCGATGTGCATGAAAGATCCCTACATGTTCTTGCCTTTACTGATTCTGGGTGATAAGAGTCCGAGTAAAGACATCAATGTATACCTCAGGCCGTTAGTTGATGAGTTGAAGATGTTGTGGGAAAAAGGGGTTCAAACTTATGATGTATCTCTTAAACAGAACTTTGACATGAGGGCAACTTTACTGTGGACAATAAATGACTTCTCGACGTTAGGAATGATAAGTGGATGGTCGACTCATAGGGGCTTGTCATGTGTCGTGTGCATGGGGTCAGTTAAAGCTATGCGGTTCAAACATGGGGGGAAATTAGTTTCTTTGCAACATCCAGACAGTTTTTGCCGATTGAACATCGTTATCGACGGATGAGTAGACAATTCAATCGAAAAACAGGGAAACGTCAAGTACCTGGCCGTCTTTCTGGGTCAGCAGTGTTGAGTTGGATTAGTCATTTGAAGTTTCCACCTTCAGGGAAGAATCACAGATTGGAGCGAGCTTATGGTTACGGCAAGGTTCACAACTGGACACACAAATCCATGTTCTTTGACCTGCCTTATTGGGCTACACTCTGCATCCGTCATTGTTTAGATCTGATGCATACTGAGAAGAACGTATTTGATAATATTTTTTATACAGTCCTAGATGCCAGTGGTAGAACAAAGGATAACAGCAAGTCGAGACTTGATTTGGTAGAAATGAACATTAGGGAAGATCTGTAGTTGTATCAGGAGGGTAGTAAGATGGTAACGCCTAAAGCTGAATATACTTTGACCAGGGAACAATTGATATTGGTATGTAATTTGATTAGTGGACTGAAGCTCCCAGATGGATATTCTTCGAATATAGCAAGGTGTTGTAAAGTCGAAGAGCTGAAGTTCCGGGGTCTCAAAAGTCATGATTGTCATGTATTCATGCAGAAGTTGATCCCTGAGATATTTATCGACTTGTTACCGAAACATATGGTTGAAGCACTGACAGAGCTTTCTAATTTCTTCAGAGATCTATGCTTGACGGAGCTTCAGCTCAAAGACATAGATAAAATGGAGATGAAGATAGTGGAAATAATGTGCAAGTTAGAAATGATCTTCCCTCCATCGTTTTTTGATTCAATGGAGCATTTGCCTATTCACTTGCCATACGAAGCTAAGTTTGGCAGTCCCGTGCAATATAGATGGATATATCCATTCGAGAGGTAATGACATTAATATTTTTAATACGGTAAAATGTTTATTCTTTTTTGCTGATCTATATATCACATAGGTATATGCGACGTCTAAAGCAAAAGGTGAAGAATAGAGCCCGTGTAGAGGGGTCAATTGCTGAAAGGTATGTTATGGAGGAACTTGTTAATTTTCGCTCGTTGTACTTTGAGCCGGATGTTCAGACGAAGCACAATCGCTTACGTCGGAATCAGGCTGTTGCGCAGGAGAAAAATGGGGAATTAACGGCATTTAGTCATCCTGTACGCCCATTCGGCGGTAAAAAAAGGCGATTCTTGACCGATAGGGAGTATGCAGCTGCCACATTGTATGCACTTGTCAACATGAATGAAGTAGCACCATACATTAAGTAAGTAGTCATAACTATATATGTCTGGTGTAACTGTGTCAATTTACTTTACAAAAACATTGAGTATATAACTGTGTTGCAGTCAATATGATGTTGAAGTACGTGAAGCGAATCCGAGTATATCGGACGGGGATTTGCAAAATTTGAGAAATGGACAATTTGTGCAATGGTTTAAAGACCATGTAAGTCTAACCTTTACAAGTTCAATGAATCTACCATCATAGATTTATTCTTATGGCTTAATTAACTTTAGAATATGTTGTGTTAATGTACATTAGGTCCTCACAGATGAGTTAGCTGACAATCGGATAAAGCTTATAGCCGACGGCCCTGAAAGATCTGTAGATACTTATACATGCTACATTGTCAACGGTTACAGATTTAAGTGTTGTGATATTGGGGATGTCGCTTCTGCTGATTCTGGTGTTGTGGTGAAAGGTAGCTGCTACGATAACATTTGGGATGACTGGTATGGACGATTGCTAGAAGTTGTCATTCTCAAATATTGGGGTCATAAAGAATTAGTTTGCTTCAATTGTCATTGGTTTGATGTTGAGAATGGAGTTAAAGTAGATAAAAAATTAGGACGGGTGACTGTTAACGTTAAGTCAAAACTAAGACTGATGACTGGTATGGACGGGCCGTTTATTTTAGCAAGTCAAGCAACACAGGTGTACTATGCGCGAAGTGTTAAGACTCCTGCAAGCCCATGGCATGCTGTTATTGTAACGACCCCAAAATAGGTCCATTCCATCCAACCTATTCTGAGTCGCCAAATACATGGTACAGAAAACAACTACAACTTTATTACAACAATTATCGTACAAAATACAACAACACATATGCTGTGAGTTTGGATACAAATATATACCAAATGTGACTCATGTTCCAATCGTGGACATCACCTCACAATGACACCTTACATAAAGGTATAGTCAAAAACTATTTTAGAAATTAGCATCTTTGGGAAGTGCTCAAGAAAACCTTCGTACATGGGAGGCCATGCGTCTAGGTTATGATAGATATCATATGGCCACAGAATTATCCTTGGTTGACCCAATAGACCCCAAAGAAAAATGAGAAGATTACTATCATATTCTTCCCAATGGTGAGTCTTCTCTTGACATATCATTATCTCTACTGTCTCTAATTGAGAATTATACTTCAAACAAACACCAAGATTGTATAGGTAGTGCTCGTATATATACTCAGCAAGTGGATGATCACATCCCTGTCTTATGATGACACGAGGTTGTATGTCGTTAGACATCTTGTATGATAGTGGCAAACCACCCTTCCAACATTGGGTACACCTTACCCTATTGGATTCACCAAATAAAACTACTAAATGAACTTTTCTATAATGCTTCGGGAGAACATCCACAGCTAGAGACCACCGTTCTATTTCCCCGTTACCCTCGCTCGACCCAGCTACACTCTTATTACCTGAAAGGAATTGTGAAGCAAAAGGGTGAGCACAACCAGCTCAGTAAAGAATATCATGACTAAAGATAATTAAATTATCAATAGCCTTCATCAATAATAAAATCAGAGATTTAGAATATATGGTAAATGATAAAAATTTCAACCATAGTTGCAGCGGAACGAGCAATCCATTAGAAGAGTCAAATAGACTATAGAGTCTATTATCTTCTCCATGTTAGAAATCCACCAACAATGTTTTATCCATGTAACATCAATCAACAATTCTGGTCCACAATCATATGAATAACTCATAATCATAACTGTAGTTCTAAATTCCTCTTCTCATCCAGGACGAAGATAATTTTCATCACCTATCTTTACCTGAAACATCAAAGATCATGGTTACACCAAATCACATTTCATGTTCATAATCATACTAATAACTTCATCTTTGCACCACGCGCCAAAGATATTCATTTGTATCACCAGTTGGTCATGTTTATCTCAACATCTGTTCATCTTTGCACTACTGGCCAAAAATATTCAACAAACGTGTCATCTTTGCACTACGGGCCAAAGATATTCATCAACAATTCATCTTTGTACTACAGGCCAAAGATATTCATCAATAATTCATCTTTGCACTACAGGCCAAAGATATTCATCAACAGTTCATATATTGCACTACAGGCCAAATATATTCATATCTCAAAGAAATATATAATCATTTCAGAATTTATATAAACAATAATTATAACCATGTTAATTAGTTCATCTTTACACTAAGCTAAAGATATTCAATTATAAATTCAATGGTCATGATCATACCAGTTAACAATTCATCTTTGCACTACAAGCCAAAGATATTCCTCAGTCACGATCATACCAATAATTTACCCATCTTTACACTCAAGTTAAAGATAAATTCAACATCAGGGTTATAAAAATATTATATATGATAATACAAATAATATGATCAAAATATTGATTTAATTTCAAGAGTAATATTCATAAATCAACTATAATTTGGTCAGAAAAAGAAACCAATTTTGTCGTGAAAAGTAACTCATGAGTAGTAACTCGTGAATAGTAACCCCGATTCAAAAAGGTAGAAATTCCACAATAAAATTTACACCAATATTTCGGTATAATGATATTGAAATAATAATATTTCTTAAGCTTATAAATAATTTATTTTAATTGTTTACACTTTACTAAATAATGCATTTAATCATCCTAAAATGCCAAACTCATAAGATTTCATTACCAATAACCAAAACCCTCATCAAAAATCTGCATATTCCTCATATAGGATTCTCAAGCCATAAAATCCTATTTTCCAATTTTCTTACTTCACATAACATATTTAATTCATTTTCTCATAACTAGTCTATTTTTATAAAAAATACCAAATCAGTTCCAAAAATATTTTTTTTCTGGGATTTAGCAGAATATAGTTCCATATTGAACATATATTTTTCTCAGAATTTTTAAAACTCATTTACTATTTTTCATATGGCCAAAACAGCCGAATATTTAGACATTTATCATAAATTGTACTTTTATCCAAAAATTCTGAAAATCACAGAGTACACTAACATTATATAGATATACTTCCAATAAAAATTTCATCAATTTTGGAGTTAACCACAAGGAGTTATAAGCGGTTACTTTTAAAATAGTCTTTTCCCGTAAAATTCATAACTCTTAATCTATACATCCAAAAATCACCATTTTTGGACACAATCAATAAAACTCATCAAAATATCATTTTAAATTTTTCCATAATTTTTGAAGTTCAGAAAAATACGAAACTGAAAATCATAACAACCCTTAAAATCCCTTACTATCCCTTACCTCAAAAGAGCAGTACTTCTGATCGGTATAAGGCTGAAGAAAACTTGCACTGATGAATAGAAACTCACAAAGTATCTAAATACTCACAAAATACACTCAATAATCTAGAGAGAGAAAGAGAGAAAACTTATGAATTCTGGTGTGATTTTCAATTTCTAACTTAGCTCTCTATTTATAGGAAAATGTTAGCATGCCGAAGCAGACTTAACCTGCAACTGATGGCTTTACCTGCTACTATTCCCACCCACCACATTTGAATAAAAATCCAGCACATTTCTTCACCAACCAAGAGTGGGGCCCCCCAATTCTATAATTTTCCACCAAAATGATTAACTCCGAAAATTCAACAATTTCTGAACCAGTCATCTCGTAAAATTCATAACAAATTATACGTTCATTTTTAAACGTTCAAAATTTGTTGAACATATACTCAACTTATATATGTATAACATATCCAAATATTACCACGATCCAACGGTCGGATTAAAAATTTATAACCCTC